>CM056393.1:6912297-7110098 GCA_029718625.1 Synaphobranchus kaupii
CAGTTTCACTGAATATTCTAGCCATGATCGTGACTGATACCAGCTTGGGTTGAAAGAACGAGCCTTTTTGCAGTTTGGGAAATACTTTTAGAACTGGCTGAGATGGTGTGTTATCATTTAAATCGTGACCGAGATCCACGGAAGCACCCCCGACTGCCTTTTCTTCCGAACTGGGACCGGGCACAGGATCCGATACTGAGCATGAAGATTCTGAACTACCAGTATGTACAACTAGAGCTGCATTTGTGTTAACATTACTGTACTTTGGTTTAGTAATCAAAAATCGATGCATAATGATTTAGGCTAATACCGTATAAGCAAGTAGGGTAACTGTCACCAAAAGGAAAGAAGAACCGTGGAGCACAGAGAATAAGAAAAGAAAGAAAAACACATTAGCGACCTAACCGTTAGTTAGCTTTAGCTATAACGGTGACAATTAGCTAGCTAACAGTTAACGTTACCTAGCTAGGTTAGCTAGTCTAACGTAAACTAGTACTGTAGCTAGCTAGCTAACGTTGCGTAAAACCACCACCACTAAGCCCCTCAGATAGTAATAACACTAAACCACTAAAATGAAACAACAAGACAAGACTCAAAATACACAGGCTTAATTATAAACTTTTAAACAGAATAACTTTTAGACCTATATTATTTTTTTAAATTTTTGCTGTGGGCAAACGTTAACCTCTTCAAGTGACAGACAAACACCGACAAATGTAAAGAGTGACAGCAGATCGGTCCGTCTCCCAGTTTTAAACTGCCAAACCAACCAATCAGAAATACATTGCCAAGTTGTTGTTTTTTGATATTTTGAATAGAACATTATGATTGGCTAAGTCTCCTGAACTGAGAAAGAATGCAAAATATCGGTTAAAAAAACAAAAAAACAACTTGGATTTTTTCTAGGGATCGATCAAAGCAATTGATTATTTTAAGTCAATGGTCAAAGTTTTGGGGGGGCAGAGCAAAGATTTGGGGGGGCACAGCCCCCTCTGGCCCCCCCCTAGATCCGGCCCTGTGTGCAACCATGCTGTCCAGCGATTATTTCTTTTGATTGTGTGATGGGTATATCTAAGTGGTCAATCAGAGCTATGATCATTTTATCAATGCGATGGATTAATACGTTAACTGCCTTCCCCATCACGTAAGAGGAACTATGATGCACAAAGGTAGGATTATACAAAGGCAAATACGGTTATTAATAAAGGCAATGTCACTCACACATTGAAAATGTATACCCCCACACACTTTTTTTAGTAGGAAGCTGGTAACCCAGGGGGCAGATACAAGAAACGGGTCATTAGAATATCATGCCCTGTGCCACCCACATTTTGAGAAACGCACTCGCGTAGCGCAGGTTAGAATATGACTCTAGTCCGCATTAAATCCGCGCAGGAGAGGCACATAAGCGCATGACTTAAGTTGGCCATCTCTGAATCCGGCCCTAAATGCCTATGAATGAACATTAAAATAAACGTGTGCTTATTGGGAACGTTATTAGTGGCGTGCAGCCTAGCTCAAATGGCGCAGTGTGGCAGAGGATAACCAAGGCTAAAATACTTCCGAACTACAGCTGAGATAAAAATTAAAACAGAAAAAAGTTCTGCCAGACGGTACAGACGGTAGAGGAAAGGGCAACCCAAACCTCTTGTCTGCTGAAGAGAGGGTGGGGGATATCATTGGGAAAGTGGCTGTGGAACGAGTGGTAGAAGATGCGACTGCGACTTGATTACTGAGATTACTATTTTTATAAATATTTTAATTTGGCTGTCTCCAATAAATCCTTATACAGAGGCTATTTCCTGATGTAATAGGCTATACAGAGGCTATTTCCTGATGTATTTTAACCGGCTTCTGCTTCCACATGATGAGAAACTAATAGCGATGAAACTAATAGTGATCAAAAATGATTAAAAATCAACTTATTCAGCCTCCCCCCATAGGGGGTGGCTTATACCACCGAACTGGTGGCTTACTCCATTTGTTGGGTTTCTTTCTACATTGATTTTCCTTTTCCATGCGTCATCAGACTCCATGTCCACCCACTAGTCCAAAACCGCTCTTTCTTTTTGATTTTTTTCTTCTGGCCGGTTAATATTGTGGCGGCGGAATCTCAGAAACCACAAGTCTCGGGAACTAGTCCTTGTACATCAGAGATATACAGTCAAGCCGGAAAGTCTGAACACTCCTTTCAACTATCCACGTTTTATTACGTTACAGACATATTCTACAATAGATTGAGTTCATTTTTTGCCTCAAACATCTACACACAATAGCCAATAATGACGAAGTGAAAACAGGTTTTTAGAAAATATGCAATTTTGTTTTACTGACAAAAATAGGTTATTTAGGGGTTACATATCTGTACACACCCTTAGCCTAATACTTGGTTGCTGCACCTTTGGCAGCGATTACAGCTTGAAGGCGTCTTGGGAAAGAAGCTACGAGCTTGGCACACTTGTTTCTGGACATTTTTGCCTATTCCTCTTGGCATATCCTTGCAAGCTCCGTCAGGTTGGATGGGGAGCGTCGGTACACAGCCATTTTCAGCTCTTTCCACAGATGTTCAATTGGATTCAGGTCTGGGCTCTGGCTGGGCCACTCAAGGACATGCACAGACTTTCTCCGAAGCAACTCCTTTGTTCTCTTGGCTGTGTGCTTCGGGTCGTTGTCATGTTGGAAGGTAAACCTTCACCCCAGTCTGAGGTCCAGAGCGCTCTGGATCAGGTTTTCTTCAAGGATCTCGGTGTACTTAGCTGCATTCATCTTTCCCTCTATCAGGACTAGTCGCCCCATTCCCGCTGCTGAAAAACATCCCCACATCATGATGCTGCCACCGCCATGCTTCACTGTAGGGATGGTATTAGCCAGGTGATGAGCGGTGCCTGGTTTCCTCCAAATGTGACGCTTGGTATTCAGGCCAAAAAGTTCAATTTTGGTTTCATCAGACCAGAGTATCTTGATTCTCATGGTTTGAGAGTCTTCTAGGTGCCTTTTGGCAAACTCCAAGCGGGCTGTGATGTGCCTTTTACTAAGGAGGGGCTTCCGTCTGGCCACTCTACCATAAAGGCCTGATTGGTGGAGTGCTGCCTGGATGGTTGATCTTCTGAAAGGTTCTCCCATCTCCACAAGGATACGCTGGAGCTCTGTCAGAGTGACCCTCGGGTTCCTGCTCACCTCCCTGGCCAAGGCCCGTCTTCACTGATTGCTCAGTTTGGCCAGGCGGCCAGGTCTAGGAAGATTCTTGGTGGTTCCAAATTTCGTCCATTTACGAATGATGGTGGCCACTGTGCTCTTTGGGACCTGTAAAGCTGCAGAGATTTTTCCGTACCCTTCTCCAGATCTATGCCTAGAGAAGTTGTATTTTGGTTATTGGTTAGCATAGCTAATTTGCACTAGTGCTTTAGCGATGTTGTATTTTGGTTATTGGTTAGCATAGTTAATTTGTATTGGTGCTTTAGAGAAGCTGTATTTTGGTTGGTTAGCATAGTTAACTTGCATTAGTGCTTTAGAGAAGCTGTATTTTGGTTGATTAGCGTAGTTAACTTGCATTAGTGCTTTAGAGAATCTGTATTTTGGTTGGTTAGCATAGTTAACTTGCATTAGTGCTTTAGAGAAGCTGTATTTTGGTTGGTTAGCATAGTTAACTTGCATTAGTGCTTTAGAGAAGCTGTATTTTGGTTGGTTAGCATAGTTAACTTGCATTAGTGCTTTAGAGAAGCTGTATTTTGGTTGGTTAGCATAGTTAACTTGCATTAGTGCTTTAGAGAAGTTGCGTGCATACTTGCAAGTCTTGTGTACATCAGGTGAATGCACTTATATTGCTCCTACACTGTAAGTCACTCTGGATAGGAGTGTCTGCTTAATGTAATAATAACATAACATGCATGTAAAATCATGCTGGCATCAAAAAAGCGGCAGCATCCTGACACACGTTCTACATGTAATGCCACACACACACACACACACACGCAGGCACACACACACAGGCATGCACACACACACACACACACACACACAAACACACACACACACACACACACAAACACACAGGCATGCACGCACACACACACACACAAAGGCACGTACACACACACACACACACACACACACAGGCACGCACACACACACACACACACACACACACACACACACACAAACAAACACACACACACTCCGACACACACACACAAATACGTACACACACACAGGCACACACACACACACACACACACACACACACACACACACACACACACACACACACATAAACACACAAACAAACACACACACAGACACACATATACAATACCTAAATCTTTAATTATTTATTTGTTGCATTTATTGTTTAATAATCATTGATTGTTAGCGTGATTTTTCTTTTTCTTTATTTTCTCTTTTCTGGTGCTGCTGTAATGGAAAGGTGGTCTGAGGTGTGAGGCGGGTGAATGTGATCAGGGCGTCAGTGTGGTTTCATTGGTGTGAGAGGGGGGTGTGAAGACAGCTCTGTGCTGCAGGTCAGTCTTCCTGTGCAGCTCTGGTCTGTGTAGCGCTGAATGTACAAGGCTGTGAGTGGAAAATAATTGTACCTCCACAGCAAAAGAGAATGAAACAAACAGACAAACTGAAGAAAATGTTCTGCGCAGACAAAACATGCAAAAAAACTGTATTGCAACATAAGAGAAAATATCACTGGAAAAAATGTTGTGTCCCATTCTTCCTGTCTCTCTACACTGTGCTGTCCAGTAAACCTGAAAAAGCCCTAAAAATATATGCTTTATATACAGTGCACTGACTGCACTCAAAAAGTGTTAAGACAGTGACACATTTTTTGTTGTTTTGGCTCTGCACTCCAGCACATTGGATTTGAAATGGATCAGTGAATATGAGGTTGAAGTGCAGACTTTGAGCTTTAATTTGGGGGGTTTTTACATCCTTATGGGGTGAACTGTGTAGCAATTGTAGCCATTTTAACACATAGCCCCCCCCCCCCCATTTTAGGGCACCAAAAGTAATTGGACAAATTAACATAAACTTAAAGTCATCATATTTAATATTTGGTTGCATATCCTTTGCATGCCATGACTTCCTGATGTCTGTGATCCAACAGCATCAAAAGACTATTGATATCTTATTTTCAGGTACTCTTAAGCAATACTATAACCTCTCTGCATTTGAATGGATCTACATAGCTACAACTGCTTCACGGTTCAGCCGATATGGATAACCTCATAATCGCTGTTCCGTTTCAAATCCAATGCGCTGGAGTACAGAGCCAAAACAACAAAAAATGTGTCATCCACACAATAGCAGGCTTCTGGTGAATGGATGTGGATGTCGTCGGCCATTTGGATAAAGCGAATTAAGCAACGTCGTACGTTGAAATGAATAAGCAGAAGTGCAGAGTTGACTCTAAACAGAACACTTGTGGAGCAAACCTCCTCGCTGCTCAGTTCACTGAAGTTTCTGATGGAGGTTCTGTTTGATCTCAGGGGGTCACGCTCAACGCCGCGCTGTTATTTCCTCTGCCTCACGCGACAGGAAGTCACTGTCTCACGCCACAGGAAGTCAAAGGTCACCTCCGCTGAAAGTAGTAGACCTTATCAGCTTTACCTAATAAGGTCATTTTTCTGCGGTGGGGCTGTTTTGAGCATGCAGAGTGACCGTGGTGGAGATGGCTTCATCTCTCAATGCCACAGACCCAACCCGTGCGAGAGGTCATGTGACATCTCCCTCTTCACATTTTCAAAAAAATAAGAGAGCTGGAGCTCTGACGGGGCTTTGTGTTCTGAATGGATTTTCACCTCTGATTGGAGCTCGCCAAATGCAGCTGTTTATAGTTAAAATGAAAACTACCACTTCAGCTTCAAATGACTAATACCATTATTTAATGCGGTGAGCAGTATAACAACTTTGTTGCTTTCAGGATAAAAATCTAATTTATAATCTCAAATGGATAAAACAGGGTTAATATCATTGTATAGGCTTCCTTCAGTTGTTTGTGAATATCTCACAGGCTATTACACAGAAGAGCTGTACAGATGTTGATGCGATAGCTTTGGATTTCACCGGCGTATTTATTTACTTTTTTTGAAAGATATAGAGAGAGGTACACACAGAGCCAAAATAGCAATTCACGCTCATGGGATCCTGAGTAAATAGTAAAAAAAATAAAAGTAATACAATAAAGTAAAAAAAAAAAAGAAAAGAAACTAAAACCAATTTTTCAGTTAGGCTTTTCTTTTCTATTATTTAATCAAGGCCTCTATGCTCTCTGGTGCGGGAAGCCCCCTGTCTCAGACACCTACAGAGAAAAGAGCCCACTTTTAAAACCTTGGGCCGATCAGATTATGCAGCCCAGGAACATGCGCCCACTTAACCAGGGTTGCACAACTCCGGTCCTGGAGGGCCGGTCTGTGTGCTGGTTTTTGTTCCAACCAGTTATCCCAGTTTTAGTTTTCTGACAGCTCTATAAACTACTCCGGTTCACTCCTGTACTTGAGCACGGTAAAATCGTTAGGATGCACTTGCAGTCTGCGGCTGTTGCCTGTGGTTATACACCGTAACAGCCCCTGTTCTTATCAAAAAGGAGGTGTACTAATCAGTGCTTGTATAGTAAAACGCAGCCATTTCCTTTGGAAACTATTGAGGCCTTGTGATGGGAAGCTTGTTTCGTATTACTGTTAGATGATAGAGACGTACATGTACGCTAGAGCTAAACTTTGCAACGTGCAGTTTGTCTCCAGTGACAAAGACAAATTGCAGCTTTCAGTATCTTGTCTGCAGTGCAGATTACATAAGGACGCTACTATTGTCAGCACACTCAGTGTTATTATTATTATTATTTTTATTATTATAAAAGGCATTTTGCAGAATCTCTTATGCAGAGCAACTTACACAATTGTTACGTACTATCCATTTTTACAGCTGGATATTTTGCTTAAGCAATTCAGGTTAGGTACCATGCTCAAGGGTACAACGGGAATGTTCTACCTGGGAATCAAACCTGCAACCTTTGGACTACAAGCCCAGTTCGCTACCCATTACACTACACTGCCATTTTCCGGTCAGACCGAGGAGATGACGAGGACAGATAACATAAGCGATCGGAATGAACCCCATGTTGCCAAATTTAGTTTCCTACCCATGATGCCACACGATACCCCTGCCCCCCACACTTTATCTTGTGGCAGCATATATAACGTGGGGGTCCCGCTCCTCTCTCCTCCTGGGTTTCCTTTTGTTTTCAGTAAAATTCAACGCAGCGTAATTCAGTGTGTCTGGGTCTTGATCCTGGAAAGGGAAACATACCAACAGCTTAGAGAGAGAAAGCTGTCTTTCCACAAGACAAAAGCTCTGTCCCACAGATAATAATAATAATAATAATAATAATCATTCTACTAATAATAATAATAATAATAAAAATAACATTATTATTATTATTATTATTTAAACAGATTTCTAAACATTCATTCCAGCAGTGCGTATTTTTCTGTATTGTGGATGTACTGTACATTATACAAACTGTGGTTATATATACATTATAAATGTGGAAACACTAATATGGAATACACTATATCTTAGGCATTGAGAAGTTGCTCTTAGTGACATACGCAGGTTACATTCTTCACATCCATTTATACAGCTGTATATGTCCTGAAGCTATTCATTCAAGTGCCCTGTTCAAGGATACAATCATAGATATAGAACCGTAGATATGTCATGGTTAGTGGCACAATATTTGAGACCATACCCAGGTAAGATGGTGGCCAGTAACCATGGTTTTATATCTATGAGCCAATCATCAGCTTCTGAGACCCGATTATGACATCACAATGGGTTAGAAACGTACATGACACTTTGCCATAGGTTCCTATTATAGCTGTACCCAGATTGGCAAATTGTTCCATTTCAGAATTCCAAATTACTATTACATTGCATGATATGTCATATCTATGGTTCTATATCTATGGGTACAATGACCAGGGATCAAACCTACAACCTTGTGGTTACTGGTAATGACATGATGCTAGTTGATATGTTGAAATGCTGCACTTTTCCATAAGAAGCGTTATCCCAGTTATAAAACAGTGAACTCACCTGTTTGTCCTCTGAACTCTGTTGAGATTTTTTCCCTGTAAGGCCAAACACAAAGAAGAGAGGACAGAGAGGCAATTTAATAACCCGACCCAAGAGTACGTCACATTTTCAACCAGAGAATTTTCTATGGTTGATAAGTTAAGGCTGTATTTAACGCCATGCAAACTTCACAGTCGCTTCACAGTGTCCAAATATAGCTTTGCAGGTATTAGCTGGATTAGGTTTGGAGCGGTGAAAGGATTTATTCCCCATTACCTGTGTTATTTGTGCCTCTGCATGCAAATCTCCAAACAATGATGAAAATGAACACGAGCTGTATGGCAATCACTCCACCCAGGGCCCAGAGGAGAGGAAAATAGGATCCACTTCCCTTGCAATCATCTGCATGAAACATAGATGCAAAGTGTCACCAGTGCATGTTCAACAACATTGCTAGCAAACATAATGAAACTTTTTTTCATGTTCACCACAAACGTTTGTTAATGTTAGTTTACAATCGGAAAAGATAGCATAAATGAGTTAAAAAAAAAAGGATGTTGAAGGGGAAGACAGAGAGTTAACAAGCGAGCTGACAAAAAAAAGTGTTTGTTATAATTAAGGTAAATATGTATACAAATTGTTTCAAACTTTTAAAAGCAATCTGCTGTGAAAATCGGTCTCACTAATTTTGTCACGTCAATCAGTCAGTGTCACTGGCAAAAAAAAATGGAGCTTTAAATTTGACAGGAATTGTTAACACGAAGCTTGAAAAGCAAACATGCCTACGATCAGTGCATAAGCACATTTTTACAAATACTTTGGCACTATTCGTAATTTTTTACTTATCTGAATTTGTTCTTTGGTAGGATCAAATCCGCATTTGTGTGTAAACAAGTGTATAATCATGCAGACGAACTTCAGAAAGCTTTAGTATTTATGCAATTTATTTATTATTTATTAATGTATTTATGTAGTCACGACCCCCATGTTGTTGTTTTTTATCGTATTAACTTTTCTTGAGAACAAAAGTAATAACAATTTAAGAAAAGTTTATTTATACTGAACTTAGTGGTAAACTAAATAATATGTTGGCTCCTTTTTTCATTGAAGTTAAGTGAACACCAAACTCAAAATGTTGTGTAAAGATAAAAATACATATTATATCAAATATATATATATATATATATATACACACACACGTAATATATCATGAATCAATTATTATTTGATATTAACAAAAATTTTGGTTAGACTATAGAGCTCTAGTTTCCTTGGAGAGATTTGTGGCCAAACTTTACTGTTCTGAAAACATTGTCTTCATAATGTCAGCCTAGTAACAGCCGCCAAGTAATCTGCAATATCTGAAAGTTTTTTAACAGGTTTTAGTTCAACTCAAACCTTTATGCTTGTTTTTTAGGGGGGAAAAACAATAGCTTTACCGTACCTTCTTCTGATGTCGTTGGCGAACCAGCAGTTGAACCAGGAAGTTCTATTCAGAAACAGCATGAAAAATGAGTGAAAGAATGATCACATGAAATTCACGGTTCATCAGACAAAATTGGCAATAACAACGACAAAAACAATATTTCTCTTTCAGGCATACCATTGCATAAGAAGCAGAAATACAGCATATGACTGCATAAAACGGCACCAAAAGGCAGATCTTGTTTATCAATATCACGCTTATATCATTCATAAAATACAAAAAAATTACAATTCAAAAGTTAGGTAAAATTCAATCAGCATGGTAAACCATGCAGATGTATTTTTCAGTACATGTTCTGAATGATAACTGAAGGATGTAAAACACTGTACAGTGACATCACAGTGCCCCTTCACAGCAAAAATGCCAGTGTAAACCTAACACTGCTGGTGTACATTTAACACCCTAGGGAGTTTATATGAGACGGTCTCATATAAACACCACTATTTTTGCTGTGTACACTGCATGGATCAGTAGCCAGAGTTAACTCGCCCTTTAACACCTGTTCTAAATGAATTTGTCAGTAAGGACATTGAATACTTTGTTCATCTCATAAGAATGGGGCCATAATTATGGCTCCACGGTCAAGTCAATGCAAAGTTTTCTTTCTGCTTTTATCCTTTATTTATTTTTTAAAATATTCAACTGGAAGTACAGTAAAATGATTATAATAATTATAATTATACACCTTATAGGGGTATATGGGGGTACATTACCTAGGAATAGGTAAATCACCTGTATGATCATAGATCATTACATTGAATAAATTTCCATAGTTCCAGTGTGCCATAGTTTATAGTACAATTTCATATTTTTTTCATAAGGAACTGGAATTTTATTTTGTCGAACCATTCCTTTTATCAGAATCGATTCCATTCCATTAAAAACAATACTGTAATAACATTTATACATATGTATTAACTGGTAATGATGACAATGCACTAAAACGTAACACGGCAAAAATAAGTAACATTGTTAAAAGTGATGAAATATATTCACTGCAATAGCAGCATATGAGAAAAATGTACCTGTTTTGGGTTTAGAATAAATGTATTTCTATTTGTGCTGCTTTCTTTATTAAAATACTCAATATTTTACACAACACAACCAAGACAAAATTTCCCCTTAAATCTCAATTCTAAGAAAAGTAATAAGTGAATTGTTCTTGTATTGCCTTGCAACCTGGACATCACTGTACTGAACAGTGATAAGTGATTTTATCAGTCTACTTCACATTACCTGTACAGCATGTACATTCAAGATAAGATATGATAACATATGATAAGGTAAGCTTTTATTTTCTCCATGAGAAATCTGTCTTGGATATTCAAGAGTTTCTGTTGGTCTCATAAGAGATTAAAATGACAGAAAAAAGCACAAATCACTCTAAGATATTACACTTTCCCCACAAAATATTTCACGCATCCTACACATACACTACTAAATATTGCATATTCTCCCAAAATATTGCAACTTTCCTGCCATACACTCCATGGCCACATCCTCACACACATTCCGCACAAGTATGTTCAACAACGCATTGCACATTGCAGCACATTTGAGTACATTTGTATAGAACCAGCTAAACTATTACCTTGCTCAGGCATGTTTAATTCAACATTTAATTTGTCTGTAAAAACAAACTAAATATAAGTTTAAAACTTTATCTTCTTTACCTTGAACCTTCACAAGCGTTGCTTTGTCAAATTCCACGTATGTTTCCATTTTTCCACAGAAGTACAGTCCGGAGTCGGATAAATCCACATTTATAATTTCACACGTGCTGTTGGTTTTATGCAGTTTTATATGGTCTTGAATGAAACCGTTGCGATATGCAACCTCTGATTTACCATCAAAATACAGTGATAAAATGCATAAAGGCACTGATTCATTTGGCCCCAGCCTGAACCAGGACAGGTAGCCTCCCCCTGAATCAGGCAAGAAGGAACAGGGCAGCAGGACATTGTCCCCGGGATGCACTGCCAAGGAGGGGACCTGAGAGAGCAGAACCGTGCTGATCACACCTGAAACACAGAAGAAAAAAAACAAAACTACTTTACTTATCTGGACTTAGATCTATGCAAGTGCTTGCATACCATGCCATGACTTCCATTTAGCAAATGCTCTTACCCAGAGCGACTTATACAGCGAGCTCACATTCTGTGCAAGTCGCCCGAGCACCTGCCCCCTTATCCCCAATGTGCTCTTTTGATTTGATGAAAAAATAAATAAAATAAAATAATATTATTATATATGTATTAGTATTGTTGCGGTCATTAATTTTCATTCATTCTTTTTTCCACAGTTTCTCTACGTCGGTCACTTTGAGCTCCTGCCCTTCAAAAGCTCTCTGCCCGGCCCTGACCTACATATTTCCTGAGCAAATAATATTCAGTACATGGCGCAAATATATCAGAAATATTTACTGTTTTATATCAATAAATATCAGTAAATATTACATACAGTACTTACTGAATATATAACAAACAATGGATATATCAAATATTATTTAATATATCAGTATATATCAGTAATTTGAAACTGATATCAGGACAAAAAATCACTTCATGCCCAGGAGCTCTGAGACCAGCTGTGTATTTACAGTAAGAGTCTAGTTAAAGGTGTCCTATGACAAAACAACCTGATTGTAAAGCCAATAGTGGTTCATCCAGCATGTTTTATGCATTCAGAATATGACTCCCCACACTCAATATAAATCAAAAAATCAACTTAATTACCACAGCTGCCATGCTTTGGATAAAAATGCACTTACTTATACTGTACAACATCAGACCACAGGTGTAGGTTTGTGCCATCCTGTACCTTGCTGTAGTCTGCCAGTCTCTGAAGCATTCACAATCACATGCAAATAAATGAAAAAGCTCTTCATTATGATCATAACCCTGGAACTAAAGAGCCATCAGTGGCTGCACAGACTTTTTTTTTTATTTCACCACAAGGTCACGCCCCCATGTTTCCGGCTGATATTTAGAAACAGTGACAAATCTGTTTTTTTTTTTTTTTTTAAATTTAAAACAGGCAAGTCTGCCTCATGTGGAACCCTAATCATTTTAACTTTTTAAAAACTAATAATAACCACTAATGCCAAAGAAAGATGGTATATACTGAAAAAAACTACTCTACAATATTTTGAAGGTAACCACAACATTTTGTATTTTTTATTTTTAGGCTGCACCGCTATTGTTCCCTGGCTGTTCATTGCATGCAATGTCACTGCCTCGCCACTGGGAAAGGCGTACACATTTCATCGTATCGTACACCCACGTTCATTTCTATAAATCCTGAAATTTTCATTAAAATGGTCGTGCGCTCACTTTACTATCAGATTTGAACATACACATGAATGATAAATGAGGCCCATTATGTTTAGGAACAGTTAACTATTTCTCATCCTTAAGTCACATGACAGGGTTGAATGTGGCAGCCCATTGCTGTCATAGGGTGCGTCCCAATACTCGAAAAATGCACCCTTATTTCCTCCTCTACCACCTCCTCTCCTCCGTGCCCTGGAAACGGATCTTTGTATTTTAATCTAAGTTGCTGATTACATCTTAATTACGCATTAATGGTTACATGTTAATTAATGTCTCGACGCAAACCGCAATGTCTGGTACATTGTATACTGTACATGCAAATAATTATACTTGAAACGTTCCGGCAGTTTTGCGTACTTCTGGGTAGGAGAGGGGTGGTTGTGGGCGAGTGGAGGAAAGAAGGTGGGGAGTGAAGGATATTGGGACGCACCCATAACGCACCCATAACGCACCGCAGTGATGAAACACTGAGATGTACTTCATTTCTAGGACTGGGCCTCCAGGCTGGATTATAAACGACTCAAAGATGTTTCACTAATAAGTATGAAGGGCTAAACCCAGGCTAGACTTGCTCATCAATTAGGGATTACAATACCAGTGTACAATGTGCGTTTAATTTATGCAGCCATCCTTTTGGCTGTTTTCTGGTGAAATATACGGTATACTATTTTCATCAGATTTCTGAGTAAAATTTATTTTTTCATATGATTGTGCTATTTAGTTAATAACCTTTTTTCACTGAACATTCTCAGTGGTGTGCATTAGTGTGTTCATATTATACTACCATCTAAAGAGTTAAAATATAGCAATTTTTTTCCCACCCAGGTCTGGTTAAGGTTAACGGTAACGGTGCCCTATCGTCAAATAACTTTCTGAGCATTGACATAATAAACCCTCGGCTGGACTCACTAGGCCTCTCTTGACATATATTGCTTTGACCACATCTTGACATATATTGCTTTGAGCACATCTCTGAAAAATGCCAGGCGGGGGTGGGGGTGGGGGGGGGGGGGTGGATGTTGAAACAACCAATGGCAAAACGCAGATGCACACCATCACGCAAGTGACTGACCTTATTTTCCTGATGCAGAGCCCATCATTTAAACGGCTGTCATATGAATGCACATACCTAGAAACCATTGGCATTGGCGATTGTGTTTATCCCACCAACACACAGGCCACCATGAGGAATGGACCTTCAGCAGCGCTCACACTAATCTGTATGAGCTTCCTGCTTTACAGTGAATTGTGTAAGTCTGATTATGCCGTACTGCAGTCAATACATTATAGTGTTACTGATAATGAATACAATTATTGTGAGTAACAATTGCAATTCATAATTTCTCTATTGCTGGGATTGTGTGCTGTGTTACAGATAAATATAAAGGACAGTACAATGTTAGTTAACAAGAGCTTTTCAAGCTTTAAAAAAGGATTTAATGGATCATCATTAGACTTGCCTGGATTCAATCAACATTTGAAATGTACATTTATTGGTAGATGGCAATGTAGGCAGATCACTGTGGAAAATAACTGATCTACGTGATTGCATTTATAATGGCAGAATAAAAATGTATCAGAAAACGTAGATGTAAATTTCCAAATGGTTTCCTGAGTCTTTTTGTGTCAACAGGTTTTGGCTCGTACCGTGCCGTGCCTTAGCCCTTTGTGTTTTTAAAGTGTTACAGACAATTTGGAAGATCCTGCGCACATTTAGTTTTATATTGATCTGAATATTACACAGGGCCCAAATGGAAATTAATGGTAAATGCCACAATAACTTGTTTCATCGGCAGTTTCAGTTCAAGTGTTTTTATGTTTTTCAGTCTTGACACAAACTGAGGGCAAACACCAGCCAATTCTCCTGATAACAGCTCAGCTTGGAGACACTGTAACTCTGCAGTGCTTCTATGCGAAAGAGACAACTTCATTCATAGTATTGTACAAGCAAACTGTGGGACAGACACCTCAACTCATATTAACAGGATATAAATATCAAAACGATGTTGAATTGTACAATGAGTTTAAAGATAACCCGCGCATTACAGCTCACAAAAGCAACAGAATGATTAATATGACCATCTCCAAAACACAACCATTGGACTCAGCCATATATTACTGCGGGAAAATGTACGTAAATGTCTTTGAATTTGAAGAAGGAACATTTCTGATATTACAAGGTATGGAAATTACACTTATATATTTTCTTTGAACATGATTGCATTGTACAACTAGACCTTTTTACTACATGATCAAAATTGAGCGCAATGAGGAAAATATTGTATGGAAATAAGTATATTAACTTTTTACAGGGTCAGAGTCACAGAGCAGGACAGTAGTACTGCAGCAGCCCGAGTCTGAGTCAGTGAAGCCAGGAGACTCTGTGACTCTGCAGTGTACAGTACACACTGAGACCTGTGCAGGAGAAAAACAAACAAATACGAAACAGTACAGATATGTGCATCGAAAAAACAATACATAAATATATTAAAGCTTAAAGCTTGCCAGATTTGGAAATCCTTATTATGATATAATTTGCATTGATTTCTGTCATGTAGTCACGTCAATGACCTTCAAAATGCACTTATTGTACGTCGCTTTGGATAAAAGCGTCTGCCAAATAATTGTAATGTAATTGTAATGTAATGTAGGAAGCACACATTGTGTTGTTATCTCAATTGCTTAATTATGCTCATTGGTACATAAAACTGAAATCTACAGGAATTACACAAACATATGTTGTCTTAAAATATGCTCCACTTTATATTTGTTTTGCGAGTAGAACTGAATATAATATACTGCATATTCAGTCATCTGGAGTCTTCTTAAGCTAACTTGCAAACCAAAAAATTATACCAAGTCATATTTATAGGTAAAACTTACAAAGTGGTCTCCAATGGACAAGTTTGTATTGCATTGTAATGAGTATTAACTTTTTACAGGGTCAGAGTCACGGAGCAGGACAGTAGTACTGCAGCAGCCCGAGTCTGAGTCAGTGCAGCCAGGAGACTCTGTGACTCTGCAGTGTACAGTACACACTGAGACCTGTGCAGGAGAAGACAGTGTGTACTGGTTCAGACAGGGCTCAGGAGAGTCCCTTCCAGGAATCATTTACACCCATGGAAACAGGAGTGATGAGTGCCAGAGGAGCTCTGGGGCTGTGTCTCCCACACAGAGCTGTGTCTACAACTTCCCCAAGAGGAACCTCAGCCTCTCTGATGCTGGGACTTACTACTGCGCTGTGGCCACCTGTGGGGAGATCCTGTTTGGGAATGGGACCAAGCTGGACTTTGAGGGTAAGCTCATTTAAATGTGTTTATGGTTTAATACCACATTTACTATTCATACACATTGGTAATAAAAAAAAAAAATCAAGTAATATATTTAGCTTACTTGTTACTTTTTCACTAATTCATTAATAAAATATTTGACAAATTCTTATATTTCAGGAGGTGAATTTGATGCACAGTTATCCGTCTTTGTCTGGCTCTCAATCATAAGGACTGGAGTTCTGTGTTGCATCTTGTCCATATTTGTCCTGGTCTATTGCAAAAAGGCATAAATAATAATGCCAATATGAGGTTTTGTATCATTAAATCAGCTTGTGAGTCATATTCATAATACTAAATGCTTCTTTCTCTTCTTCTTCCTCTTATTGTTATTGTTAATTTTATCTCTTTCCAACTGAGAGACACTGTATATAAATGAAGCAAGTGTATAATCCCAATGTGCTGTTCTGATCATTTTGGTTTTGTGACACCAGAGACAGCTGATGTAACTCAAACAATGTGCTACAATTAAAGTTAATTGCATTCATTTGAAATGGTTATGATTATGGTTATGATGCTCTTAGCTTTTTGTACAGAGACAGTTATAGCACAAAGGCTTTGTAAACTCAATGTAAAACACTTTCTTGGGTGCATCTCATTTTAGATAGAAATCCAGTTTTAATTCCTGGTTTTAAATTTCTGATTAGTATTCAGGTTGCATTGTTTTTAACCTTAACTCAAAGTTACGATGTTACGAAAAATTTGGGAAAGCTGATACTAGTTTCTGGGAGCTAATCTAAGCTGTTTTAACTTTGAAATGATTGTGCTCATTTATCTTGGAAGACAGACATTGCACAGGTGGATGTAGGCTTTTCTGTGCCAAGTGTGTAATACATATAAAAACAACAAGCATATTGTGGACTTGGCTCATTCTTCTGTTTGGCCCACACGGGTCTGTCTCACATTTGGGCATGAGAGCGGACAGTGCTTTTGAGAGGCCAGCGCTGTGTTTGGTTTTAAAAGGCTCCAAGGCTTTTAGAGACAGTAGGAATCAGTGTCAGGGGGCAATGTAGCCCCACCCCTCCCAGTATTACACAAATTCACAAATATCATGATGACCCTCCTCATCAGGATCGTCTTACACAGTGCTATCATCATCATCATCATCATCATTGTCATTGTCGTCATTGCAGTCATCTTCATCATTATCATCATCATGATCATCATCCTCTTATAACTCAGTTTTTTCACCTTATTCAAAACAATAAAATACATTACAAAATTATGTAGGTTTAATAATATCTTACCCACATAAGAGAATGATTCGTCAGAAGACATAATTGACCATTGGTTTCTAAGCAAAGCACATCCCTGGTAATTGGGAGGACTGATCTCAGGTCAGAATAACATCCCAGTCAGGCTCATAGTACCATAAGATTTTGAGCCAGATAAGTACGTCTAGTAAACAGGTTAACATGAAGCCATTTCAGTTATATGAAAATATAAGCAAAGGCATGCTTACAGTTGTGAACGTCTTAATTCTATATCCCTCAAGAACAGATGTGGAACGTCCAGGGGTTAGAAAGTAAAGGTCCTGCCATGTGTTTCTTCTACCCATGAACTACAGCTTATTTCAATAATCAGTCCTACTTCCTGGCTGAAGAATTGTGCAAATGAGCAAATCCAGGTCATTGGTACAAAATACTGGGGAGGACTTTTACTTTCTGAACCTGGATTTTCCATCTCTGCACAAAAATGGAAGTTTAGTTGCTTGAGTTTAATGCTGTCACCTGCCCCCTGGTGTCAGGTGGTGGAAACACACCCTCTCTCTCTCAGGAAGGGTGGTGACCATGTACTTATCTACTGTGTAAAAATAAAGACTAATCAAATTAGACCCATTCTTTCACATTTTGCAAAAATGCCTGTGTTTTGTGAGCATGATTCACATTATAATATTATTTGTCAAAAAGTCAATCACTGTGAACAGTAAGGGCTGGAGGGTAGTGTGGAGGTAGGTCATTCTGAGGCGGTTGCAGCACCTTCTCAGATTTTGTTCAAAATTTTTCTATATAATCAATGGGTCCCAAAACTAAGACCTGTAAAATATTTTTGTTCAATTCCAATGTTTTTATATTTTTTTGGCCCTTGATATGTTTACATTTTTACACTCTTAAAAACGCCTTATCTGGGAAGCCCTGTTTGGACATTAATATCCTGGAAAGTATTATTTCTAGCCTCACCAAACTGTGTAGGATGGAAGAAAAACATGTTCTCAGTATGACTAAACCATTACAAGCCTGTACTGCATGCCACTTTATTTTTATAAGGCCCTAGATTTGGAAAAAAGTGCAAAATTCCTAAACGATAGTGATATTGAGGGTATTATAAACCGATTTTTGTGCACCCATATGGTATCAATAATTTTTTTTTCTTCAATAATTTTTTTAAATTAATTTTGTGCCAATATTTGAGGTCTCTACCCCTAATGGACATGAAGATATTAAGAATAAAACAAGGTGTGGTAGCATTTTTCCGTCATTTTCATAGGACCAAAATGGTATGTGTGGTAGCTAGTAGGAACATGAAAATGCATGTGGAAATAGCTTAATGAATTGTCATTTAGTGTACAAAGTTCCAATGTCCTTCCATGTTCCCTTCATAGATAAATACACATAGTTAAAGGCATTGTTTTACCTCTAGGAAAAAAACGTCCATAATGAAGAAGCAGGGTCTTCCCTTATTATCTCTACTTATTTGTGTCCCAGCCTCTGAAATATTGATTGGAGTAAAGAAATCCATGTTTTCTGTAGGCTCATTTTACTCTAGGTCATTAATGCAAGCTATATTCTTTACTATCAAGGCCTCATTATAGAAGAAGGCATTAACTCTGATCGATGCTATATTCAATGGAGTGGTTCAATTTTATATCCCATATTTAAAAAAGAATAAGATACTAAATAAAAAATTCTAATAACTTTATTGAAAATGATCTGCAATGTAACAAATTATGTACTAGAAATTACATGTGATGAAAACTATTATCCTTTAACCATATAACTTGAACAACAGGACTGAATTAGGTACATGCTTGGTGATTTTTTGATAAGTGGAATCCCTATGTTCCATTATTCGCTGATTGGTGAATATAAGGGCATATACTGATGATTTCACTGTGTGGACATGTTTCAACATGCGTAT
Source organism: Synaphobranchus kaupii (assembly GCA_029718625.1). Classification (NCBI taxonomy): domain Eukaryota; kingdom Metazoa; phylum Chordata; class Actinopteri; order Anguilliformes; family Synaphobranchidae; genus Synaphobranchus; species Synaphobranchus kaupii. The sequence goes on from CM056393.1 coordinate 6,931,662, forward strand.
CAGTACAATTTCCATATATAGCTTTCTAACATGCACACTGTAAAATTACATGTGCATGTATAAACACATCCAACCTTTTATGTGGAAACACATTTAGATACTCCCACTGGAGCTTGAGAGGGCCATTTAGGATACCACTATTCCTCCTTATACCAGAGGTTTTATCAAAATATTTCACTTATTTTCAATATCCAGGACCTTACCGGAGACACAATTCCCATCTCAAATGCCCTCTATTCCAATGAACATACTGAAAACATACGTATACTTTATTTCTTACAATTCCTATGACACAGGAATTCCAATAATCATGGAGATACTGAGGCAAAAATTTTTTTCTGCCATAGGTAAAATATCTCTCAAATCGGTGTCTATTTTTGTATGAAGGAAAAACGTAAGGACATTGGCACTTTGTACCCTTAATAACCATAAATCAAGCAATTTCTATGTACATTTTTATGTTCCTACTAGCTACCCCTCATACCATTTTGGTCCTATGAAAATGACCAAAATATGCTACCACGCCTTGTTTTATTTATAATATCTTCATGTCCATTGGTGGTAGAGACCTCAAATATTGGGACAAAATTAATAAAAGATTGTATTTGCAGAAAAATTAATGATTGATATCATATTGGTGCAAAAATGTGGGTTTGTAGGACCCTCAATATCACTCTCGTTTAGGAATTTTGATGGTTCAGTCATACTGAGAAAATGTTTGTCTTCCTTCCTACACAGTTTGGTGAGGCTAGGAACAATACTTGTCAAGATATTAATGCCCAAACATGGCTTCCCAGATAAGGTGTTTTTGAGGCTATAAAAATGAAATAATATCAAGGGCAGAAAAAATATGAAAACATAGGATTTGAACAGAAATATTTTACAGGCCTTGGTTTTGGGATCCATTCATGATATAGACAAGGTTTGAACAAAATCTGAGACGGTGCTGCAACAACCATATCTGATTTGACACGGAATGCCCCAGGTGGGGATAGTACAGGAACAGTTATTTTGTTCGTTTTTCGTTTTTCTTATGGGAGAAACCCTTAGCTATGTTAACAGAGTGAGCATCATGAGCTACAATGCAGCTTACGAATATCCAATACGCATGCGTTTACCATACGATCACTGTCGCTAATCCAGTCAACACAAGTCCCTCAGTAACTTGGATATACGTACATGATGTTCAAAGCTATCTTCTCCCTGCACTGATGGCAGACAGGTCTTAGGTTAACAGTGGGCCGGGGCAGAAGTGAGGAGAGGGGAACACTGATGTAGAAGAAACAGCTAAAGGTCAGGCACCCAAAAGGGCAAACAGCTCTATATCAGGCTAATAATTAACCACATCTTATGAATTCTGGGAAAATATATATGGCTATGTACACTATATGGCCAAAGATATCTGGACACCCCTTGGTCTGGGGCTGTTTTTCATGATTCAGGCTAAGCTTTTTAGTTCCAGCGAAGGCAAATCTTAACACTACAGCATACAATGACATTCTAGACGATTCTGGGTTTCCAACTTTGTGGCAACAGTTTGGGGAAGGCCCTTTTCTGTTTCAGAATGACAATGCCCCCGTGTACAAATAGAGGTCCATACAGAAATGGTTTGTCGAGATCGGTATGGAAGAACTTGACTGGCCTGCACAGAGCCCTGACCTCAACCCCATCAAATACCATTGGGATCAATTGGAAAGCTGACTGTGAGCCAGGCCTAATAGCCCCACATCAGTGCCCGGCCTCACTAATGCCCTTCTGACTGAATGGAAACAAATCCATGCAGCAATGTTCCAGCATCTAGTGGAAAGCCTTCCCAGCCTTTCTATTCCTGTCCGCAGGGGCCAGGACTGGACAGTCCACAGACAGGTGTATAAATGTTGGACTCACCTTCTTGTTTGTGACAGTGATTATGTCAGCTTCCTGGAAGAAGACATAGAGGATCTCCACCAATCAGGTAGCAGTGATAGAACAATGTTTCTGGACTTCCGTGAGAATTGCAAAGGAGTAGCCAAAAAGTACCCATCAATCAAAGCCAGCGTTGTTCTACTGGTTGTTACTAATGTACTCCATGATTGGCGGAGCACCTCTCTGTCTTCTATCGTGACTGTCTTATCCATATTGTATTATCCTGGGTTGGTTTCCATTGGCCAGACCTGATCCTAGGCATTCTACCTGCCAGCTGTACATGGTGGTGGAAGTAGCACTAGGAGTGTCACTGGGGACCCAGACAGTTAACAGGAATAAGATGGCATATAGAGGTACTGAAATCTGTAATTAAACAAAAGAGAACTGTGGACAAAACCTGTAGATAAGCCCGTTTATACATGTAACTCTTTCCCAACTGAAGAAACCCCTCCCTGTTAAATCAGCCAATCACCAGATGGTCACAGGTTCTGACATATATTTTTAGAACCTATTTCCCTTTGATATTCACATATGTAGACATTTTTCTCCTCATTTCTTACTGCTGTGAGCTTTGAGTGCAGCTTCTGCGTAAAAAAAAAAAAAAAAAGGCCAGCTTTGAAGATGAGGTCTCTCTGCTTAACCCTTTTCCACCTCTCTCAAGTGTGTAAGAGCTAAATCTAAATGATAGGGTATTTTATATGTAAAAAAACATATTTGAAATTAGAAAATGCATGATATACACAGACTATTTGTAAACTTTGTATTCCAGATTTTTAATGCCATTATATTTCAAGAGAGGGAGAATTCTTAAGAGGCCAGTGAGAAATGATTAGCGTTCCTGCTCATGGATGAGATTCTCTTTCATGTAACTTTTAATTGTATTGCAAAATGTCATATGGAATGGAAAATTATTTAGATACTCTGTACTTTTTACAGGTGGCCAGCTTTGGGGGAGTGTAGTTCAGCCTAATGTACTGGTGACAGCTCAGCTTGGAGACAGTGTGACTCTCCCATGTTTCTATACTGAAGATATTTTGTGTGGTCCATTTACTCATTTCTGTGCCTGCTGGTAAAAGCAAACTCTTGGGCAGAAGCCTCAGACTGTTGCAGCGATAAAGTACATTAAATCAGATGTAGTTCTCACTGAGTTTGGAACAAGTAAACGTTTCAGTGCTAAGGCAGCAAAGGGGACCTTTAACCTGACTGTCTCACAAGTAGAGCTGTCTGATTCAGCAACGTACTACTGCTCTATTACACGCTACAGTGAGATCAGCTTTGGAGATGGAACTACTTTAATGGTGATGGGTAAGTATGAAACTTGTTTCCGTTTTCCATATCCTAATATACAGTACTGTGCAAAAGTCTTAGGCACATGTAAAGAAAGTCAGTAAGGCGAAAATCCTTTAAAAAATAATTAAATTAAAAGTTTCTAAATATCAAACAATTGACTATAAAGAACAGTAAACAATAAAAAACGGAATCAAATCAATATTTGGTGTGACCACCCTTTCCCTTTAAAACAGCATCAACTCTCTTAGGTACACTGTTGTTCAGTTTTATAAGAAAATCAGCTGGTAGATTGTTCCAAGCATTTTGGAGAACTTGCCACTGTTCTTCTGCAGACTTTGGCTGTCTCGCTTGCTTCTGTCTGTCCAGGTAATCCCAGACAGCCTCGTGATGTTGAGAACAGGCCTCTGTGGAGACCATACCATCTGTTGCAGAACTCCTTGTTCTTCTTTTCTCTGACGAAACTTCAATTAAGTTTTTGGAAAATCAATGTTTGAAAATCTACAATTTGCTCTTTTCTACTGACACACTAATGCAGAAGACAAAAAATAAGGATCTAAGAAAAAATCTACATAAAAAATCTAGGGTGCCTAAGACATTTGCACAGTACTGTATAATTTCAATTTGTCATTCTATAGTATAAAGTGCAAGCTATGGGTATGTTTTTGAATAAATTTATGAAACAAAACTCTAGAAAAATAATATTTTGTTGCAGAAATGTTAGTAAACCTGGCGTTTGGGCTTCTACTCATTTCCGTGTTACAGTGAGCCGGTTAGTAGCTTCGGTACGTTTGTTCCCTGTTTTGTCTCCTTCTCGTGGTCTACGTTCCCCTTTGTTGTGAGTCAGGGTTTTTGTATTATATTGAGAGGCAGTGTGTGCTATTTTCTATTAAGTTTGCGTTGGTCTTTTGGTGCAGCTGTCCTGTTCGTCCTTTTTACCTGCGGGACGCTTTTGTTCGGAACTGTTGTTCTGTTCGTTCTCCGGGTATGTTTCTCCTTATATGGAGCTTGGGCGATGTTGTGGACATGTTTATGTGTGACTGCGCGTTTCTGAAAGTAGTCTTGGGACGTTCGCTCTGTTCCTTCGCCTCGTTACATTTCCCTTTACTGAGGGGCTAGGGCGTTTATTTTCTACTAAGCTTGTGTTGGTCATTTTGCTATTAAAGTTATGGGACGGCGGTGCTCCGTCGGCTCGCCTGTAAAATGTTTCTCTCTCCTGGGAGATCGGGCCTTTACCCCTTTATGTTTTCTGCATGTGACTGCGAGCTTATGGAAGTAGCCATGGAACGTTATCTCTGTTCCTTCGCCTCCTCGTTACATTCCTCTTTACCAACAGGCACGGCTTTTATTCTCTATCAAACTCGTGTTGGTCTTTTAGCCGGTGATGTCCAGTGCTGCTGTCCTGTTCGTCCTTTTTACCTGTGGGACGATTTTGTTCGGAACTGTAGTTCTGTTCATTCTCCGGGTGTGTCTCTCCTTATTTGGAGCTTGGGCGGTGTTGTGGACATGTTTGTGTGTGACTGCGAGTCTTTGAGAGTAGCCTTGGAACGTTAGATCTTCGTTCCTTTCGCCTCCTCGTATACTAATTCATATTAGTTTGCAGTGTTTGTTGGCTGTGTATTTTATTTGTACCATTTATGCTACTCGCCTATTCTAACGCCTTATGGGCATTTATTATTGCTGATCTTTTAGTTACTTAGCTCGTAGAGTTATGGGACTGCAGATCTCTGCTCTATTCGCCTGTGGGATGTTTCTCTCTCCTGGGAGATCGGGCGTTCACGTTTTTACTGAGTTACTTAGCTCATAGAAGTATAGGGTAGCAGTTCTTTGTTCCCTTTCGCATTGTTTGGTTTTCTTACTGAAACCTGGCGTTTGCGCTTCTACTCATTTCCCTGTTACAGTGTGCCGGTTCGTAGCTTCGGTATGTTTGGTGTGTGTTATTTGTGCCATTATGCTACTTGCCTGTTCTTATGCGTCTCGTTGCCGAGACAGGGCGTTTATTATTTCTGGCTCTTTCTTCAGTCACTTTGCTCGTAGAAGTATGGGGGCCCTGTGCTTTGTTCCAGTAGCCTTGTTTGGTTTTCTTACTGGAACCTGGCGTTTGCGCTTCTACTCATTGGTGTGTGACAGTGAGCCGGTTGGTAGCCTTGGTGTGTGTGTTCCTTGTCTTGTCTCCTTCCCTTAACTACGGGGTTTCTCGTCCTAGTGGCGTAGTGCTTGAAGAATCCCCTTGCTGCGTTTGGCTCCTCCTACCTCACACGTCACGCCCCATTACATATTCAGTTTCTCAGATGCCTCTGATTGACACAGAGCACAGAAGTCTAGCCTGAGGAACAGGAGAAAGATGTGTGTGATTAGAACCTGCCTGTGTCTGCTGATTCTCGGGACATTCTGTAAGTGTGGCTTTTATGGACAATACTGGGTTTTACTGCTGCAACATAAAAACCAAAAAAAAAAAAATCAACAAACAAATAAGTGCAACAGGAGTCATGTTATGCACTTTGTCTTTAGAGATCAGTAGTTTAACTCAAAGCAGCATCAAAGGAGCAGCTTCAACTGGCTCATTTAAATCAGGACTTAAAATGTACCTGTTCTTGTGTGCTTATTCCTGGTATAATAGATTTTTATCGGATTTGACTTTAATTTCCTTGTGAAGTACTCTGGGACACATACTTGAGGGGAGCTCTGTAAGAGCTTTGAGTATTTTATTGTGTGTTGTGTCAGAGGAACATAACAGAAAGAGTAGGGCTGTTCTAATTATATTCAGATATTTTAAAAGATTTGTATTTAAATTGTGAAATTGCATTAGTTTTGTGTATGTACGTTGAGTAAAACACTGTATGTATCACATTATAGCACACTGTCTCCCCTCTCTTAGATCGGACACACGCTGATGGCATATCTCAGCCAATTCTCCTGATAACAGCTCAGCTTGGAGACACTGTAACTCTGCGGTGCTTCTCTGCAAAAGAGACAACTTCATTCATAGCAATGTACAAGCAAACTGTGGGACAGATGCCTCAACTCATATTAACAGCATTAAAAAGTCAAAATGACGCCACCTTTTACAACGAGTTTACAGATAGCCCACGCATTACAGCTCACAACAGCAACGGAATGATTAATATGACCATCTCCAAAACACAACCATCGGACTCAGCCATATATTACTGCGGGAAGATGTATGCAAATATCTTTGAATTTGAAAAAGGAATATTTTTGATACTACGAGGTATGGAAATTACACTTATATATTTTCTTAGAACATGTTTGGGTTTTAAAAATGGACTGTTTCACTACATGATCAGAATTGAGCACAGTGAGGAAAACATTGTATGGAAATAAGTATATTAACTTTTTACAGGGTCAGAGTCACAGAGCAGGACAGTAGTACTGCAGCAGCCCGAGTCTGAGTCAGTGCAGCCAGGAGGCTCTGTGACTCTGCAGTGTGCAGTACACAATGAGACCTGTGCAGGAGAACACAGTGTGTACTGGTTCAGACAGGGCTCAGGAGAGTCCCCTCCAGGAATCATTTACACCTATGGAAACAGGAGTGATGAGTGCCAGAGGAGCTCTGGGGCTGTGTCTCCCACACAGAGCTGTGTCTACAACTTCCCCAAGAGGAACCTCAGCCTCTCTGATGCTGGGACTTACTACTGCGCTGTGGCCACCTGTGGGGAGATCCTGTTTGGGAACGGGACCAAGCTGGACATTGAGGGTAAGCTCATTTAAATGTGTTTAATATAATGCTTAATATTGATTCATATTTGCAAAAAACAATAATTAACAATAATTTTTCTTTCTTTATTAAATATAATTACATCGCTAATTCAGTAAATAAATACTTGACAAATTCTTATATTTCAGGAGGTGAATTTGATGCACAGTTATCCATCTTTGTCTGGCTCTCAATCATAAGGACCGGAGTTCTGTGTTGCATCTTGCCCATATTTGTCCTGATCTATTGCAAAAGGCATAAATAATAATGCTAATATGGGGTTTCATATCATTAAATCAGCTAGTGAGTCATATTCATAATAATATCTTCTTCTTCTTCTTCTTCTTATTCTTATTCTTATTCTTATTCTTCTTCTTCTTCTTCTTCTTCTTCTTCTTCTTATTCTTATTCTTCTTCTTCTTCTTCTTCTTCTTCTTCTTCTTCTTCTTCTTCTCAAATTAATCAAGTGTATTAATCCTAATGTTCTGTTCCGATCATTCTGGCAAAACTGGTTTAGTGACACCACAGACAGCTGATGTAACTCAAACAATGTGATACAATTCAAAATAAATGCATTCATTTGAAATTGTTATGATCATATTCATGATGCTCTTACGTTTTTGTACAGAGACAGTTATAGCACAAAGGCTTTGTAAACTTTAGTCTGATACTACAAATACAAGCAACACTTTTTACAGTCTATCTGCTGATTCTTTATGGATGAGTCATATTTTCGCCTGTTTGAAGAATCTCAAATACATTCTAACAGAAAACATGCACTGTGAAAAAATACTGCTCCTCCAACTTTGAAATGAAATTAATAGACATCTCACGCACAATGACAGTTGAAAAATTCAAATGAAGATCTATTTTAGTTATAGAAAAATGCATGAGAAGAATCTTTGTACTCAGAGTTAATGGATCGCAATCCACACCTTCAAACGCATGGAAGCATATTTTGTGTGCAAAACCCTGCCATAATTTAAATAAAAATAAAAAAGACATTTCCATTTGCAGTTTCTTACTGTCATCACATGAGCCATGACCAAAAGGAAATGATAATTCAATTCACCGTTTAACATTTAATTTTCATGCTTTTGTGGCACAAGAATGACATAAATCAAATGCAATGGCATTGCAACCGTTTACTTTATCATTTCCGCGTGGTCACGTAAATACCCTGCTAACACTCCAAACTGAAAATGTTAAATGTCAAACCTGCACATCAAGGCGGGGCCTAAAAGGCTCCAAGGCTTTTCGAGACAGTATGAATCTGTGTCAGGGGGCAATGTAGCCCCACCCCTCCCAGTATTACACAAATTCACAAATATCATGATGACGTTTCTGGTCAGAATCATCTTTCACAGTGCTGACATCATCATCATCATCAGCATCAACTTCATCATTATCATCGTAATCATATTCATCATCATCATCATTATCATCATCGTCATCGTCACCATCATCGTCATCATTATCATCACCACCACTACCATCATCATCATCATCATGATCGTCATCATAATCATCATCGTCTTCATCATCACCACCACCACCACCACAACCACCACCATGTCATCAAGGAATTTATTAAACTAGTGTCAGTTATGTTTATTTAAAAAAAATAAAAATACCCATTATGCTGGTTATGTAAATTTGCCCAGTGTCAGTGATGGTGATCAAAAGTAAAATGGAGCAAAGAAGAGAATGGCCCAGTTTAAATTTTTTCTACCACTTCCTGCCTGTCCAGCCAATGATTCAAGCTTCTGAGTTACTTTCTTCCCTTAAGACATATTCAGTTTCTCAGATGCCTCTGATTGACACAGAGCGTAGAAGTCTAGCCTGAGGAACAGGAGAAAGATGTGTGTGATTAGAACCTGCCTGTGTCTGCTGATTCTCGGGACATTCTGTAAGTGTGGCTTTTATGGACAATACTGGGTTTCACTGCTGCAACATAAAAACCAAAAAAAAAAATCAACAAACAAATAAGTGCAACAGGAGTCATGTTATGCACTTTGTCTTTAGAGATCAGTAGTTTAACTCAAAGCAGCATCAAAGGAGCAGCTTCAACTGGCTCATTTAAATCAGGACTTAAAATGTACCTGTTCTTGTGTGCTTATTCCTGGTATGATAGATTTTTATCGGATTTGACTTTAATTTCCTTGTGAAGTACTCTGGGACACATACTTGAGGGGAGCTCTGTAAGAGCTTGGGGTATTTTATTGTGTGTTGTGTCAGAGGAACATAACAGAAAGAGTAGGGCTGTTCTAATTATATTCAGATATTTTAAAAGATTTGTATTTAAATTGTGAAATTGCATTAGTTTTGTGTATGTACATTGAGTAAAATACTGTATGTATCACATTATAGCACACTGTCTCCTCTCTCTTAGATCGGACACACGCCGATGGCATATCTCAGCCAATTCTCCTGATAACAGCTCAGCTTGGAGACACTGTAACTCTGCAGTGCTTCTCTGCAAAAGAGACAACTGCATTCATAGCAGTGTACAAGCAAACTGTGGGACAGATGCCTCAACTCATATTAACAGCATTAAAAAATCAAAATGACGGCACCTTTTACAATGAGTTTAAAGATAGCCCGCGCATTACAGTTCACAACAGCAACGGAATGATTAATATGACCATCTCCAAAACACAACCATCGGACTCAGCCATATATTACTGCGGGAAGATGTATGCAAATATCTTTGAATTTGAAAAAGGAATATTTTTGATACTACGAGGTATGGAAATTACACTTATATATTTTCTTAGAACATGTTTGGGTTTTAAAAATGGACTGTTTCACTACATAATCAGAATTGAGCCCAATGAGGAAAATATTGTATGGAAATAAGTATATTAACCTTTTACAGGGTCAGAGTCACAGAGCAGGACAGTAGTACTGCAGCAGCCCGAGTCTGAGTCAGTGCAGCCAGGAGACTCTGTGACTCTGCAGTGTACAGTACACACTGAGACCTGTGCAGGAGAACACAGTGTGTACTGGTTCAGACAGGGCTCAGGAGAGTCCCCTCCAGAAATCATTTACACCCATGGAAACAGGAGTGATGAGTGCCAGAGGAGCTCTGGGGCTGTGTCTCCCACACAGAGCTGTGTCTACAAATTCCCCAAGAGGAACCTCAGCCTCTCTGATGCTGGGACTTACTACTGCGCTGTGGCCACCTGTGGGGAGATCCTGTTTGGGAACGGGACCAAGCTGGACACTGAGGGTAAGCTACAAATCTATCACATAGTTAAAGCATCGTCTTAGTGTGTTCAGTTCTTGAAAGTTTTATGCATGTATTTTTGCGAGTCTAGTGCTAAAAGATGCATTAAATCATTTCAACCAGTAGAACAAACAGTACAGACTTCCTCTGAAATTATTGTTTTTTTATTTGTATCTTGTGAGTTGTTAATAGTTTGCCATCCCTCATTGTCATTCTCATGCAGATCAGATTTTGTCTGGGAATGTAAATCTTTCTCTTTATTGCTTGGCGGGAGCTTTGACGTTGAGTGTGATCCTAAATATTGTCCTCGTTCTGAACAGGAGAAAACGTAGTGAGAATTGTCAAGGTAAGAGACCAAGTTATCAATGCAGGGTAAATGTCATAGGTGTTTACTTTTAAACTAATATACAATCAAACTTTTCATAAATCAGATTAGTATGATGCACACAAGATCATAAAAGTACTCAATATCTGAAAGGTTGTGGAGGCCTGTGAGAATATGTGGGCTGTGAGAAGTGTTTGTGTAAAGTAATTGTGTTTCCAAATTTGACAACAGATTTGTCGTCTGCATGTAAGGCCATTTCATAAATAGCATGCAGAAATAGTCATGTAGAGCCTCTGAACAGTTCTGTAAAACCACATCAGGTAAAATAACTCCACTTGTGTATCTGACTGTCTCCCACTATGTGCAACTTATGTACACATATCTCATGTAAATATAATGCACTTTAGCTTCTGATATTGGCCCAGATATTATATAATGGTTCTAGTATTTATGTATTTGTGTTTGGCATCCAGCTTGCACTAACTCAATTATAGCCACTACATACTTACATATGTAAAACAGCTGTGATGTGATCGCTTATAAAAATGTCTTAGAGAAAAAGTTAGAAATAGGTGTTAGAAACCAAAGCTTCAAAGTCGGGACAATCTAAGACCTCACGACAACAACAAAACCTTTACAAAAGAAAGTTAAAGTTTATTGTATGTTACTGTCACACTGGCCAGCGCAAACACAGTGCTGCAGTAACCCTCCCCACACAGGTCTTCTATCCTGGTCTAAATGCAGTCAAAAGGCCCTGACATGACACACGTGTCCCACCTTATCTGGGCCTAGATGAGAGTTCCTATCTTTCCTAGATGTGAGTTCCTAGATGTGTTTAGGAATGGCTTTGGTCACATACAACACATGCTCTTATATCTTACCTCTTGCATCTTATCCGAATAAAACACACATACTTAACTACTCTTATTGCAATACAAAACTGTAATCACATCAAAGGCTGTAAAAAGTGCAGAGTAAGCAGAGATTTCTAGCCTCAAAACAAATTAAACTGTCTTTCAAGTGCTATATACTCTCCATGAAGCCTACCCCTATTCCCTGGTGATGATATAATAGATCAGATGTTAGAGTAGCAACTGGCTGTTTTTCAAGTAATATTTACTCTCTATTGAAGCCTACCTCTATTCCCTGGTGATTATATAATAGATCCTCAGATGTACTTCTCATTAGAGTAGTAACTTACCGTCCTACTGTGGTGAATATAAGTTACTACATGAAGAGCACTCTTACCACTACTGCACGTACTACTATGAATAATAATAATAATAATAATAATAATAATAATCGATTATTCTCTGGTAAAGCACTTCAAACATTTTCTGAGTAATTCATTTTCCACCCGTGGTTTAACTTTTTATTTTATTCAAACAGGGGCTGCATCAAAAAACCAAGTGTCTCGAGAAGTCTTGTCAAGGGAGCAGGTACAAATATTATGTTGTAAAATAATTTTTGAATAACTCATTGATGATTTCTGTGGTGAAAATAGTGGTAAAATGATAGAAGGAATTATGAGTAATAATATGTGCTGTGCAATGCTTTTCCTTTTAGCATCAAGATGAAGCAATGAATTACGCTGCTTTGACTTTCACCACCAAGAAACCCAAAGTGAGGAGGAATAACAGGGAAGCGGAGAGAGAAACTGTTTACTCAGATATGAGATTTAAAGAGTGCGAGTGATGCTTTCCATAAAGATTCATCTTCGTCAGAAGAGTTTATTGTGCATTTCCTCACTAGCATTGGTGAACATCATAATATGTGACTGTAAGTGACACAAAATTATGGGATTTGCTTTTTTATTACTAAGCGCCTCTTTGAGCTGTGGTTGTTTGTGCACTTTCTTAAATGTGCACTTTCTCAGCTGTTTTTTAAATAAATTAAGTAAAACGTGTTGTTGCTCAGTGTTGCTACATCTGGCTCAGTCTGTTTAGAGCAGCAGTGTAGTACAATAATGAGGGAACTGGACTTGTAACCCAATGATCGTGCGTTAGATTTGCAGGTGATGTACTACCATTGTACCATTGAGCAGCTGAATTATTTTAATTATGGAGCTGTATAAATTGAAGCAATGTTAAAATCTTTATTATCAATCTTAAAAGGCAATGCAGTTATGTTTGCCGGTATAGCTCTGTTCAGGGAGCCCATTTAAATAGACCCACCTGTTATGTGAATGGACTGTGACAGGTGAACATCACAACTTAGCTGAGCCATCAGCTGATTCAGGTAGCAGCCGCGATTGACTCTCATGGCCTGAACTAACGTGATGCTCAATTAAACAGAGATGGGGGAGTGAAACATTAGGAATATAAAATAAGGTTTAATGTGTCATCAGTGATTCACTGATTATAAAGAATCATAGTGTTTTCAATGTAGAGTTTTCCTGGTTCAAAAGGAGCCAGTAAATATTAGATCAGTTTATTTTGGGGGTTCGTGGGCCTGCAGTAGCTTCTGTTGGGGACACTGGGGACATCTCCTCTGCACTTTATGAAATGTTGAATTCTGCTCCTACCATTTCATAAAATGTCATAGTCATCAAATAAGGTTATATACAAAGGTTTGGCCCCCGATCTCAAACATGCAGTGCATGCAAGAAGACCGAAGTATATTTCTGCAAATAAGAGTGGGTAAAATTTTCCCAAGCAAGAATAGAAAGACTATTAGCTGGCTACAAGCTAAGTCAAATTCAACCAATGCACTTTGTCATTTGTCCTGCAATAGAGGGAGATTAGTAAGTAACAGATTAGTAAACAACAGATAAGAAAGAGCGTAATTCCGGAGAGTTTAGTGCTTCTAAAATGTGTGCATTAAAATTTTTCTCAACGTTCGAGTGCAAGTGTCGAGTGAATTTTGTCTTTTATTTAGCCAACATTTTTCTCCACATGAACAAGACATGTAGACATATGTCTGCACATCCATACCAGGGGTGGATCAAGGGAAACATTGCAGTGAATATCGGTACTATCTTGCATGTGTTAGAACAACTGGATGTGCTTTCTGAAGGCAAGCCCTCTTGCTACCAGAGCCCTCCCTGTACCTTCAATAAACAACCACTTCCTGTATGCACAGCGGCTTGTGTTCTCGGTTATTGATGCTGTTTGGTACGTTTTATAGTAACTGGGTACATTTACTGAGAGAATGACTCAGTGGCAGATTCCTTCCTGTGTACAGTGGCAGAGCATAAACATACTCTCACATATTCATGCACTTCCTGTTGAGAGGCCTGTCAGGTGTCCACAGGGGCCTATAATCTAGAGAACAAGGAGAGAGTAATGCTCATATCCAGACTGGACTTTCTGCTGTAAAATATTTAGTTTCAACAGCTGAATATGATTATAGTGCCCTATGACTAGTACATGGACAAAAGTTTTGGTATATTACCCCTCACCGCATTCAATAAGGGACATCACACAGAAATATAATTAAGATGGCAAACATTGGAATTGCATGTGACTAGCAGGAATACATTTCAACATGTTCGAATGGACTCTTGTTTAAATTAGAGCATTCTGAAATTTGATACATTGAAGAATAAAATCTCCATCAATGTCACCCAGTGAAACTCATTAGACTTAATAAGCAAGCACACATACATTCTCAGTTAAGTTAATCCAACTGGTATTTCACTTCAGCATAGTTTATATTAGTGTAATAAGATTGTGAATGGTTGTATCTGGCACGGCTTGGCGTAACTTTGATTCCAAACGTGGGGGACACATCCCACTTATGATAGCTAGCTCATTGAAGTGGGCAAGCTAACATTCACTGGTAAGGCTATGGCACAACCCAAAATTCAAGATGCTCAAATTCACACATCTAAACTGATCTTTTTCACAAATACAGCTTCTCTCATTTTACAGTTAGCTGGCAATTCCCTGTGTGTGACCACTTCTAATGAAGGACTAAACTGTCTGCTCTTACCTCAGTGGGCACAAGCACTAATTAATTCTAATTAAAATAATTGAAGGATAGGCATTTTTCCATACAGTCCTAGTGCTATGTCTCCCTTCTCATGGCCTTAATGAAAATGTTATCTTTCATTAAATATACATTTTTATAAATTTTAGAAAGTGTTGGGGACAAAATCTGCCTTTTTGAAAACATGCCACCCTAGCACTAAATGTCACATGGACAGATACCTTTGGCTTTATGTTGCTGTGCTGAGATGTTTGCGCTGGTTATTTTTGTTGGAAGCTTTCACACACGGCTCTCTTTTTCTTTACCATCAAAATGTGTTTGTCTGTTTCAGACTGTTCTGTTGTGGTGACAGGGGAGGTGCATCTATTTTCCACTCACAGCCTTGTATATTCAGCGCTACACAGACCAGAGCTGCACAGGAAGACTGATATGCAGCACAGAGCTGTCTTCACACCCCCCTCTCACAGCATTAAAACCACATTGACGCCCCGATCACATTTACCCACCTCACACCTCAGACCACTTTTCCATTACAACAAACTTGAAAAAAGAAGGTCAGACTTGGAGGCAGTTGTCTTCACTGGGTGATGTTTTCAATGTAAAAATAGCAAAAAGCTGTTTCCAAGTATAGCACAAAAATTGCGATGACCAAAGGTCAGTATTACTCACAATAATTAAAACACTTTTCTCTTATATATACATCTTTCACATGTTTTATGCTCTTGCTTATTAGTTGCCTTAGATGCACTGCAAGGTCATCATGACCTTCATTTCTACTGTGTGGAGTTGAGACATTTAGCAGTAGGGATCTGCACAGCATAGTAATGACATTATTACATACATTTTGATATTATGGTCAAAAAGTTTTAAGATCCACACCATATTAGTCTGATTGTGTTTATTTGGATGTATGTTCAGTTTTAGCTTGTACACACCTTTTTCTCAGATTTTTGATACACTTCTCACAATGTTGAATATAATTGTACTTAAAATGCACAATAAAGTGCATCATACCTGTCAACCTAACCGTAATGTATATAGGGAGATGGGTGATGGAGAACCCAACCTGTGAGAATACTCCCCTCCAAATTAGTAATGGAGTAATGGAGTCAGTCAGGTGAGTTAGTCAGAGGCTATCAATGCATTCAGGCCATTTAGCCTCATAATGAATGTATGTGCTGAGTAAGGTGTGGAGTAGAATGGATTCATATGAAACAATACCTGAATCATGGGGTTATGTCTATAACAGGGTGCAAGTGCATGGGTGTGGGGGAAGTGTGTGTGTGCGTGTGTGTGTGTGTGTGTGTGTGTGTGTGTGTGTGTGTGTGTGTGTGCGTGTGTGTGTGTGTGTGTGGTTGTGTTTTAAATAAACACCAAAGAGAGTCGCATACTTGCATGTTAAGTTCCGTTGGGTACTGGGGGCCGGGGGGCAGGGCATTGTCAGGATTAAGTGTAGACCGGTAAAGTTTTTGTTTCCTGTTTCCCTCTCTTACCCTTTGAGAGCACGCTAGCGATCACGCTCTGATACCTGCTGGGGTTTTTGCACAATGCTGTGGGTGCAGCTATTTCTGTAGTTTGGTCTGACTCTCTGGACATTCACTCAAAACAAAACCCCTCTGCTCTGCCTTTGTGGTTCCCACAGCATGCATCCATTTGATATGTTACCTGGTATCTCTCTCTCTCTCTCTCTTTCTCTCTCTCTCTTTCTCTGTGTCTTTCTGTCTGTCTCTCTCTCACAGCTTTAAAACGTGTTCTATAAGTTACATTTTAGAGCTTTTCAGCTTTATTAGACAGCACATTTTAGCGAGCCAGGGAGACACGTGACAAAGGTTGCGCGGGCGGAGTCAAAGCGCTAACGTCGCGGCTTGCAATGAGCATGTGGACGACACTCTTACAGGCTACGCCACTGAGACACGCTGAAAACGTAGTCTTTCTTTAGCCATTTTGTTAACTTTCATTGAGATCAAACAATAGGGTGTTTAAACATTTTACAAATTTAAAGATTGTATTTAATCCATGATAGGGATTAGCATCCATTAGTATTCTTATTTGCCATTCCTTTACCCTAAAATATTTAAAAATAAATGTGCAGATGTAATTGTGCAGGATGGTTAAAGTAGTCAGAAGTTTGATAACGGTTTGATAAATCTGCAATTGTAAATCTATGGTTTTAAAAAAATGAATAATTACAAAATTTTAAAACATCGTCAGGTAGACACTCTAAAATAAATTATATGGGCCGGATTCAGAGATGGCCAATTTATGTCATGCGTGCTTAAGTGCCTCTCCGGGATGAGATACGCCGTATTCTAAACTACACTAAGCGGGTGCGTTTCTCAAAATGTGGGTGGCACAGGGCATTATATTTTAATGACCTGTTTCTTGTACCTGCCCTCTGGTTTGCCAGCTTTCTACTAAAAAAAATGTTTGTGGGGGTATACATTTTCAATGCGTCAGTGACATTGCCTTTAATAACCGCTTGTCTCTTAGTAAAATCCTGCATCGTAGTTGTTCTTGTGTGATTTAATCAATGATAAGGATTAGCATCCATTAGTCTTCTTATTTATAATTCCTTTACACTAAAAGATTTTAAAGCAAGTGTGCAGACTGTAATTGTGCAGGATGAGTAAAGTAGCCGGATGTTTGAATAAGTTTGATAACAGTTTGATACATCTGCAATTGTAAATCTTTGCTACCCTTTCGGAACATACAGTATATCATTTATTTTAGTGTCTCTCTGACGATGTTTTTAAATTTAGTATTCATTCATTTTTTAAAACTTCTATTCTATGTTTTCATGCTTTATGTTCATTGAATTGGTGCTTCCTTGAGACAAAGCCAGTAAGAGATAAAAGAGGAAGTCCCCTTAAAGGGCCATTGTGATGTCATCGCATGACAGAACCTCCGGCCTCTGATGTTGACACAGGTTCTTTGTTATGAATAAACTACATTATGGGTAGAATTACTATAGTTATTACGGGTTCATTGCTTATAATATTTTCCGAAAATGCTTCACTTTTGAATTATGAATTGTGTAATTGTTATTCATGAGACTACTTATTCAAAGACAGCTCTCCCTGGTTTCAGTACAATGTAACATTACAGCCTGCACACTGGTGTGTTACCATAAGAGGGCGCCCTTACAGAAGTCATATTTTCTAAATCAAATTTCCAGTGTTCATTGTTGAAATATCAAACATCACTGACTGAAGCGTTACAATTATACACATTATGTCAATACAATATTATACAGTCAAGCCGGAAAGTCTCCCCACCCCTTTCACCTTCTCCACGTTTTATTACATTACAGACATATTCCAAAATTGATTAAATTCCTTTTTTCCATCAAAATTCTACACACAACACCCCATAATGACAATGTGAAAAACGTTTTTTTGAGATTTTTGCAAATTTATTAAAAATAAAAAATAAAAATTTCTCATTTACATAAGTATTCATACCCTTTGCTTTAACGTATTTTTAAAGTATCATATTTCATATTTGGTCGCATATCCTTTACATGCTGTTACTTCCTGAAGTCTGTGACCATCAACATAAAAAAAACTGTCGATATCTTATTTTCAGGTACTGTTACAAGTGATACTATAACCTCTCTGCATTTGAATGGATCTCTATGGAAATTGGGGGGTGAGACTAGATTCAGCTGTAAATTACACTGGTACAGTATGGAACACATGGCTGGCTAAATGGCTGTAAGTTATCAAGGGTCTGAGCTATCAAACGAGCCCCAAACCATCACTCTGTTGCCAGATATGGAGTAGATGTGGATGGATCACTGCAAGGGTTATTTCTCCGGACTCATTTTCCTATAGAACTCTATGGGGAAAAAAGTCAGGAGAAACAACCCTTAAAGTTACCGTGGAACTGTGCCATCACAGTACTAATATTCCACTGCGCTGTCCATGGTTCTGAACTCAACACCATCACCACCATGCTACATTTTTAGGTCGGTTAGGAAGTAAAGATCATTGTTTTTGAGGTCACTTCTTTTTCTTGTTTTCTGGGAACAGAAGTACAGAAATACCAAAAAATGACTGAATTATGGAAAACAAAACATTTTAAGAAATTTAAAATAAGTGTAAGGTTCATTCTGAACAATAAATTGATTTATTTGTACAAAAAATGCAATGGTTGTCAAAGTCACTCTTGATAATAGTATATATATCCGATTTACATTTGCCACAATTTAGATAAACTGTGAAGGGTTTTTACATCCATATCGGGTGAACCGTTTAGCAATTGTAGCCATTTTTACACATCAAACTCCCCATTTTAGGGCACCAAAATTGGACAAATTAACATAAACTTAAATAAAGTCATCATATTTAATATTTGGTTGCATATCTTTTGAATACCATGACTTATTGATGTCTGTGACCCAACAACATCAAAAGACTCTTATCTATATCTTATTTTCAGGTACTCTTGTAAGCGATACTATAACATCTCTGCATTTGAATGGATCTCTATGGGAATTGGGGGGTGGGACTAGATTTAGCTGTAAATGACACTGGAACAGTATGGAACACATGTTTGGCTAAATGGCTGTAAGTTATCAAAAGTCTGAGGAATCAAGCAAGCTTCAAACCTTCACTCTGCTGCCAGATATGAAGTAGATATAGATGGATCACTTTAAGGGTTGTTTCTCGTGACTTATTTTTCCATAGAGTCCAATAGGAAAATGAGTCAGGAGAAACAAGCCTTGAAGTAGTAATATCAAATAAGTATCAAGTGTCAAATATCTACATACACACAAATAAACATGGACACACAGACAAACACCAAACACACACAAAAACACATACATCCAGGCACATATCCACACACACATACACACACACACACACGCACACACACGTGTACACACACACACACACACACACACACACACACACACACACACACACACACACACACACACACACACACACACACACACACACACACACACACACACACACACACACACACACACAAAACTTGGAACAGTACATAGAATAAGCTCTTTAGTTATCCTGTGTTTTCTTAGACCAGCAGCGAGAAGCTAAGGCTTCCTCTGGAAGGTCCCAGAAGCTCTGCAGTCTCGGGTCTGATCAGGGCTCATATGGGCCACAAGACCAGCATTACTGGTGGACGTGGAGCTATTGGTTCAGCGAAAGACACATTTAGGAACACAGCGCAGCAGGTGGGTTTTTGGTTAAAATGCTGAACTAACATCATCTTATTAATTTTCTTAATTAATATTATTAATGTTCCTATTGTGCCATTTCACTAAGAAAAGAGCTAGTTTGGTCACGATGTCACCCTGTTGTCATCAAGGTTAGATTGCCTGAATGAATCCCCGCCTCCTTAAGTTTTGAGATAACGCTGGCACAAAATGGATCCAGTGGAATATCCTGGCTGGGGTCACGTGTCAGTAGGGATTGAGCTGTAGTTTCCAATGTGTGATTATTCTCAATGTAAATTATTTAAAATTTGATTAAGAGATACAGACAAATGTGTCACATAAATACAAATTGTATAGACATAACCCATATAATAAAAATTCTAGAAAAAAGAATAATCACAAATTTCAGTTACTGCAATAAGAATGATGATTTGCACACCTTTGCCCCCCCCCAATAATTTGCTTGTTTTAACAGCCAATCAAATCTGCCCCTGGCATGTGACCTCCTACTCTAGTGAATCAGTGGAAATGATCAGCTTAAGTGCTCCTTCTCTGTACAGTTTGAGTTTTACTGTGCAGGTACAAGCAGGGTCTCACAGAGAGGAGAGTTCAGATACAGTGATGGCACCACTCCGTGCTATTCTTGTGTTTTTCAGCGGAGTGTGTAAGTGTACAATTGTTATTAACTTATCAGCCAAAATAACTTTACACAAGTACTGTATAGAGGTATTTCCACAGAGAGTGATGTTTTTTTTTCCCACAGTTGTTTTTCCATTTTATTTTGCATTGCTTTCTGTTGTATTCCAGATGGCATGCCTGGGCTTGATGATGGGCTTGGGGTAGTTCAGCCTGACACGCTGGTGACAGTTCAGCTTGGAGATAGTGTGACTCTCTCATGTTTCTATCCTGGAAATGAAGAACCAAAACTCAGCTGGTTTAAACAACCTGTTGGAAAGAAGCCGCAGCTTGTGGGAATAATATTGGACTTTCAACCAGATGCTATATTTTAAAATGAGTTTAAAAACAATAAAAGTCTCAGTGCTAAGGCAACAAAGTGTAATGCGGCGTGACGTGTGAGGTAGGAGGAGCCAAACGCAGCAAGGGGATTCTTTAAGCACTAGGCCACTAGGACGGGAAACCCCGTAGTTAAGGGAAGGAGACAAGACAGGGAAACACACACACCAAGGCTACTAACCGGCTCGCTGTGACGCGCCAATGAGTAGAAGCGCAAACGCCTGGTTTTTCAGTAAGAAAACCAAACAAGGCGAATGGAAACAAAGCACTAGGCTCCCATACTTCTACGAGCTAAGTGACTAAAGAATGAGCCAGAAATAACAAATGCCCTGTCTCGGTAACGAGACGCATGAGAACAGGCAAGTAGCGTAATGGCATAAATAAAACACACAGCCAATAAACACAGCAAAATAATACAAAATAGTATACGAGGAGGCGAAAGGAACGGTGATCTAACGTTCCAAGGCTACTCTCATAGACTCGCAGTCACACTCAAACATGTCAACAAAATCGCCCAGTCTCCCTGTGAGGAGAGACGTACCCGAAGGACAAACAGAACTACAGTTCCGAACAAAATCGCCCAGTCTCCATGTGAGGAGACATACCCGAAGGGCGAACAAAAATACAGTTCCGAACAAAATCGCCCAGTCCTCCAATAGGAAGACAGGTACTGAAGGACGAACAGAACTACTGTCTGAACAAAATCGCCCAGTCTCCCTGTGAGGAGACATACCCGAAGGGCGAACAAAAATACAGTTCCGAACAAAATCGCCCAGTCCTCCAATAGGAAGACAGGTACCGAAGGACGCAAATAACTACTGTCTGAACAAAATCGCCCAGTCTCCCTGTGAGGAGACATACCCGAAGGGCGAACAAAAATACAGTTCCGAACAAAATCGCCCAGTCCTCCAATAGGAAGACAGGTACTGAAGGACGAACAGAACAGCTGTTCCGGACATTTACCGGCTCCATGACTAACGCAAGATTAGACGAGAATAAGCGCTCTGCCTCTCTGTAAAGAGGAATGTAACGAGGGGAAGTAACAGATATAACATTTCATGGCTACTTTCACAGGCTCGCAGTCACATGCAAAAACTAGGAAGCAGGAACAGACAAGAGCCAGGGAAGAAGAGTCCGGATAACTACATGCACATAGGCATGTACGCCAGGAGGGGAAGAGTCCGGATAACTACATCCACATAGGCAAGTCACGCATTACTCCAGAAAATGTAAAGGGGTAAACGCCCGATCTCCCAGGAGAGAGAAACATTTTACAGGCGAGCTCACGGAGCACCGCCGTCCCATAACTTTACTAACAAAAATTACCACACAAGCTTAGTAGAAAATACACGCCCTAGCCTCTCAATAAAGGGGAATGTAACGAGGCGAATAGAACAGAAAACTAACGTTCCAAGGCTACTTTCAGAGACTCGCAGTCACACGCAAACATGTCCACAACATCGCCCAGTCTCCCTATGGGAAGACATGTACCGAAGGGCGAACAGAACTACAGTTCCGAACAAAATCTCCAAAAACTCTGTAAGATAGGAATTCACACCCCAGAGCACCTAAGAACACAATACCGGGAAGCGACAATCTTTGTAATCTTTGAGAGTTGTAAAGTCACACTTCTGGTGCCAGGATGTTTGCTGAGACCATCTGGCCTAAGGTTTACGGTGTCCGAGAATGTTCTAGGATTTTATGGTCCTGGGAGAGACGTTGATCTATTTGAAACTCCCGCGCTGGGAGAAACTTTGATCTGTTTAAAGCTCCCGCGCACGGACAATGCAAGACTGCCCCCACCTGACGTCACTGAGGCATCCTTTCATCAAATAATGTCCACATAGCATGGTATAACAGTACAGATTGCTGTAGTCTTCAAAAAGCTTAAAAACCTTAAATTGTGATGAATATTTATGCTACATTGTACAGTATATACTGGAAATAGTCCTGACACTGGAACATGCATTGTACACTCTTTTTCCAGAGGAACAAATATATATTGTTCAGTTTCTCAGTGTTACATGAATAAATACACACAGTTAATGTACCTGACTGAACAGGGGAAACTAGGGTATAATGTAATGTTCTTCAACAGGAATCCTGGGACTGTTTGTGGCATTAATATTAATCACATTTGAAAACTATGCAGAGATGGGATTCTCATGACAACACGAACGTAGACCTATTCATGTTTGATATCGTTTTGATGGTCTTGGTGTGTGTGGTGCAATGGCATATATTTCCTACATGGTCAACATGGAGGAAATATATATTTCATAACTCAGGAGTAAACTACCACTGTGGAATTATACCACAGGAAACTCTTTCTTCCAAACCCCCCTTGAAGGAGGGACGAAAGGTGCAATATTAGCCTTCTGGCCAGTTTATGGTTTTACGATCAGCCACAGCCAGATCAAACACAGAGTTTGGGCTTATAGGCATAGGAAACAAGGAACTCGGGGAAGCTGTAATCAGACTCTCCCGCACACCTCACTCTGTGTATTGTGTGTAGTGAATTGCCAGGTATGATTTAATATTTTTCTATACTCTATTTTTAATATGTTGTGTTGTAATTTGTAACCATGATTTGATTATTTTTAAGTAAAGAACCTACCTGGTAAATTGTTAAACTTGATTTGTGTGGTTTCTTTGAAAAAGACATTCTATCTCTGTTAACACGGTAATGAGTTGATTGATTTCCTCAGTCTGGACTTCCCCCTCTGCTGATCTAGGGAGATTGACTAGTTAAGCTTAATGTATCACGGTGTATTGCACCCGTAGAACTCTGTCTTAAGTTAGATCATCTCCGCATGCCTTTTATACATGTTGAGAACGGACGTTGCCAATATTATCTTCTCGGGTCCCTGAGCCTTTAAGATAGGCTATACCTTATGAAGTGGTCTCCTCCGCAACCTCTGAGATAAATGGAGACATCTAGTCAGCCGTGAGTGGTGCACATAAACGGCCGTATGTAGCACTCGGTGGAACCGGCGCATCCAGTTCAGAGAACAGGCTCCAGAGTACGAGAGTATCTTAACAAATCAATTATAAATTATACCTTTTAAATTATATACTAATAATTAAATTGGAGTCAGATTTATACGAGTATGGAATCAGCGTTGGTGGCTGACCGTTAATATAATATACACAGGCTGCCTTTTTGGGTAAGCTGGAGCCAGCCTGCAAACCAGACTAGAGCGGGAGGCAAAGTGGTACTATTGTCTCTGACACGTGGTCAATTACTAGCTGATCCCGCAAATTTAAAGAAGCAGTCTCATCCGGTTGTAATAACAGTAACATTTCAACACTTTTACCTTTTCCCACAGCAACAGCGGAACATATCACGCTTAAACCTTCGCTCCGAGCTATTCCCTCATTGGTCTAGCTGCGCGGGATTTACAACTCCATGTACGGAGACAAGTACTGATGGACGAACAGGACAGCTGCATCGGAATTACCGGCTAACAGACTAACACAAGCTCAATAGAAAATACACGCCCAGCCTCTAAGAATAAATAAAGCCCTAAAGTCAGTATGATAAAACGCCCAAATACACACAAACAAAGACTCCTCTCGCTTTCACGGAAGACAGCAGACAGAGAGAGGAGAAAGAGACAGAAAAGGGCAAAAGATCTAGGCAAACAAACAAACAAAGGAAAGACCAGAAAGCGGTGACAGAAACGAGCACACAAAAAAGGAATTCAACCTGAAAGCTCAAAGCACAAAGGCAAGCACAACAGAGCAAAACGGTCTCCTTAAAACACTAGACCTAATCATACTGGCTAAAAATTCAAAACGGCAAAAATAAACCGCACACAAAGCAGCACAAATAATGTCAGACAATACACCACAGTACAAACAACAAACAATCAATATCGAAGCCCAGAACGAAGGGAACATGGGCTTATATAGCTCACCGGTAAAACATGCACACCTGTGAACGCTGACGAGACTTCTCCGGGAAAAGACAAGACGGAGCCAAAACTCCATTAACAGAGAAGCGCCCACGTGTGGCGACCGAGGAACACGACCGCAAGGGAAAAAGGATCATAAACCATGACACAAAGGGGATCTTTAATCTGAGTGTCTCACAAGTAGAGCCGTCTGATTCAGCAACATACTACTGCGCTATTATTCTCTTCAGAGAGATCAGCTTTGGAGATGGAACTACTTTAATGGTGATGGGTAAATATGAACATTGTTTTACACTTGTTTTTTCATGTACAGCAACAGTGCAATATGCACATTGACAAATCACCAGTGAAATATTATACAGAAGTAAACTTTTTCCATTGAAAAACCAATTAATTAGCTTTTTTTAAACTTTAAATTTAAATAATTAAAATTTAAATTATCCTAAAAAAAGCTGGTGTTTCTCTTAGTGTAGGGTATGGAGTGTACAGAGTCGTAGTCTATACAGTGTACAGAGTCGTAGTGTATACAGTGTACAGAGTCGTAGTGTATACAGGGTACAGAGTCGTAGTGTATGCAGGGTACAGTCATAGTGTAGACAGTGTACAGAGTCATAGTGTAGACAGTGTACAGAGTCATAGTGTATACAGTGTGCACTGTACACTACAGTGTTTTCTTTTCATCAATTGACCATCTGTTGGTAAAACTTTGATTTCAGTGTCGGAATAATTATTTCTTTTGCTTTTTTGGGGCAATTGTGACTTTGCATGTGATGACTTCCATATAAGGCAATTCATGGGTGTGGATTTATTTAATCGCAAAATAAGGTGAACGTGCTTGTCATTAACGATGTATCGGCATGTATGAACCTACACACGGAATGCAAACAGTTCTGCTGCTCCTGCACAGCTTGATGAATACGGTTTAAATTTTTCCTACTAACTTGAATCGTACGTAAATGTACACGCATATTTCGGAACGTTTCATGAATGAGGCCCATTGACGGTGGTGCACAAAAACATACGCAAATGTGCACATGTACAAACTCCACACATTATCTTGTTAATCGTAATTACGAAGAAAAGAGCTAGTTTGGTCATGAGGTCACCCTGCCATCCTCAAGCTTACATTGCCTGAAAGAATCCCGCCCCCTGAAGTTTTGTGATAAGGCTGGTACAAAATGCATCCAGTGGAATATCCTGGCTGGGGTCACGTGTCAGTAGGTTATTGAGGTGTAGTTTCCAACGTGTGATTATTTTCAATGCAAATTATTTAGAATTTTATGAAGAGCTCCACGTGATTGCAATACAAAAATAATAACTGTATAAACACATTAGTAAACACAGTAAAAATGGGAATGATGACAAGGGTTTTCTTTTGTTGCACCAAGAGTGTTGATTTGTGGAACTGTGTCACCCAATAATTTGCCTGACTGAACAGCCAATCAAATCTGCTCCTGGCATGTAACCTCCTACTGTAGTGAATCACTGGAAATGATCACCTCAAGTGCTCCTTCTCTGTACAGTTTCAGTTTTACGGTGCAGGTATAAGCAGGGTCTCAAAGAGAGGAGAGTTCAGATACAGTGATGGCATCACTCTGTGCTATTCTTGTGTTTTTCAACGGAGTGTGTAAGTGTACAATTGTTATTAACTTATCAGCCAAAATAACTTTACACAAGTACTGTATGGAGGTATTTCTAGAGATTGATGGGTATTTATCCTAATTTTTTTCCGCAATGTCAGTTGAGTTGAAATATTTCTTTGTGTTATATTCCAGATGGCCAGCTTGGGAAGAGTGTAGTTCAGCCGAACACGATGGTGAAAGCTCAGCTTGGAGACAGTGTGACTCTCCCATGTTTCCATCCTGAAAAGCATGTGTCCTGTGTCAGCTGGTATGTGCAACCTTTTGGACAGAAGCCTCAGCTTGTAGCACTGACACTGAACTATGAATCAGATGCTATATTTTACAATGAGTTTAAAAACAATGAACGTCTCAGTGCTAAGGCAACAAAGGGGATCTTTAACCTGACTGTCTCACAAGTAGAGCCGTCTGACTCAGCAACATACTACTGCACTATTAGGCGCATCAATGAGATCAGCTTTGGACATGGAACTATTTTAATGGTGATGGGTAAATATTGACCTTGGTTCATGTTTTACGCTTGTTTTTTCATGTACAGCTTTTCAACAATTTACTTTGCACACTGACACATTACCAGTGAAATATTATACATTATAACTGTTTCTGTTCATTGAATAAGTCTACTGATCAATATTTTATTACAAATAATCATTTACTTTTTGGTGTTTGAAGGTGAATTTTAATTATCTGAAAAAAGCAGGTGTTTCTTTTATGGTAGGGTCATTCAAACACTGCTGTTGTGTCCATAATTCTGTATTGTAGTGTAATGAGTATTAACTTTTTACAGGGTCAGAGTCACACAGCAGGACAGTAGTACTGCAGCAGCCCGAGTCTGAGTCAGTGCAGCCAGGAGACTCTGTGAGTCTGCAGTGTACAGTACACAATGAGACCTGTGCAGGAGAACACAGTGTGTACTGGTTCAGACAGGGCTCAGGAGAGTCCCCTCCAGGAATCATTTACACCCACGGAACCAGGAGTGATGAGTGCCAGAGGAGCTCTGGGGCTGTGTCTCCCACACAGAGCTGTGTCTACAACTTTTCCAAGAGGAACCTCAGCCTCTCTGATGCTGGGACTTACTACTGTGCTGTGGCCACCTGTGGGGAGATCCTGTTTGGGAACGGGACTAAGCTGGACTTCGAGAGTAAGCTAAAATCACATAGTGAAAGCATCGCCTCACTGCATTGTGTATTTAAAAGGTTTATGCATGTATTTTTGGTAGGCTAAGTCTGAAAGATGTACTAAATAATTTCAACCAGTAGAACGACCTTTACGGACTTCATATTATTACTATTTTATTTGTATTTTGTAAGTTCTTAATTGTTTGCCATTCCACGGTGTTATTCTCATGCAGATCAGATTTTGGAGAGGCTATTACTGTCATTGTCTTATTATACTCTTATTAATATTACTGGTGAACGGTGCTATACTAACTCTTTCCTTTAAAATATCAGGGAATGAAGATCTTCCTCTTTATTGCTTGGCGGGAGCTTTGACGTTGAGTGTAATCCTAAATATCGTCTTCGTTCTGAACAGGAGAAAAAGTAATGAGAATTGCAAAGGTAAGAGACCAAGGGCCCTATCTTACACCCGGCGCAAAGCGACGCTAACCCAAACGCAAGTGTCACTTTGCTATCTTAAACCCGGCGCTGGGTGCATTATAACGCCTAGCGTTCACATCGTTTAACTACCATGTATTCTTGCAAGTGAACTGGGGTTGGTCTTAAGATGAGGAGTGGCCAGGATTATTTTTGGCGTATTGGTATCTTGAGCCAGCAGAAAGTGTGTGCGTTAGAACCACCACAAACCTGGACTAAAGTCATGTCGCAGTTGTGTACATATTATTTTAACGGCGCATATAATTGCGTCTACATAGGCGTGTGCACAACGCCTAAAATATCAAGATTACAATGTGAAATATTATTATTCTGTAAGCTATATCAAAAAATGCATAATAATAAAAGGGTCCATAGCCTACCTTTCCCTCAGCGAAGGGGAATGGCACATTAAATTGCTTTCAGCCCACTCCATCAACATCCAGGCGATGTGCGATGGTACGAGACAATGGCTATCCATTAAAAAGGAGCTGATAACACCTATATCAAGCCTAATGCGCAAATTGTCATTTACACCTAATGCGTGAATTGTCATTCAATAGAAAACTCGCGCGCGGCAATAGACGGACATTTTAGTTCTGAAAAATGCGCTACAGATGTCATTACAATACAGCTCTGTTTATCTAGGAATACAGCCTGTAAGTAAATAGAATGGTTTCTGACTGAAAAAATTTCAAAACCTTGTCCAGTGAATATTGCATTTATTGTTTTTTCAAATAGCATAGGCTACAGCGGATTCGCTGTGCATAAGGTTTTTTCGATAGCCTATCGTTAAAAAACGGAGATAAATGTCACCATGTTAACTAAATTGTAACCTTAGCTATTCTTCGTCCTTCATATTTTTTAAAATACAGCGACCAGGTTTCCATACTGTCAGCTTATTAAAACCCAGCTGATTTCACCTGTTATTCCATAACTGAACAAAACGACTTTAAAGAGAACTAAGCGTCTAATTAGAAACGAAAACAAATTTGCAGCACGTTACACAATTAATTCACAATGAATTTTAATGCCATTCTCTGCACGTGCGCTGCATGTTCTTTGTTTCCCCTGCTGTAAGTTGCACGTTTCACGGTCTTCCTGGGAAAGTGGATTGTTTTAAAGCATTACGCTACGAGTAAAACAGGTTGGTCACATTTCCATAAACAGGACATTATTGAACAAGGGGAAATATGCGTGAACACATGGGTTGCCAACCTGACAGTTTTATTGTATTTAGTGTCATTATTAAGGCAAAATAACGGTACGTATGTTATTAATCAATATTAGCCTACTATGCAGGTAGCCTAATGAACTTCTGATGAAGCTTGAACTTCGATAACTCCATGAGGATAGCCTCTTGGAATTGATGTTTGACACTTTCATTGCATAATCAAACGAAATTCGCTGAACAATCAGGCTAATTTGGCGTTTTCTAAGGTGAGACTGAAGCCATTGATAGTGTGGTGTGAGTGCGAAGGACAGGTGGCTCGCACCTAGGACACGCGGTTAATGACGTACGCTGTCATTATGGACAATGAGCTACACCTGTGCCCGTGGTAATACGGACTCCAGAGAGACTTTAAAAAAGGCAGAGACTGGTGCGCCAGGAGAAGAGAGGGGGTGTTCGGGTATTGTTAAGTAATTTAAAGTAATAATTATTGTTGATCCCGCTGGATGGAACACTATATTTAACTACCGGTCGAGAGCCATTGGTCGACTTCTCTGTTAAATTTACCGCGAGTGCGTTGTTTATTGCAGTAATTGCGTTCCCTGCTTGTACCTGTTCCTGGGTTGGTATTTAAAAAGAAATCAGTCACGTGTCGTGTTCATTCCGCTTTGGGCATATTTGGTGACATTCCAGTTTTATTCCTTGCCGTGTGCATGATGAATTGTGTATATAATAAAGTTTATTATCTTTTTCTACCTGCCTGTGTGGGAGTGCTCTTAAATTCTGACTTCGGACTTGACTGGTGGTGCAGTTTACATGCTACACTAATCTAATCTAATCCAGTATTTGCTTTCACCTCCGGGTGGATCCAAAGTATAGGTTTATTACAATACCTTATTCTCAGCTGTTGCAGGTCCTTTAAACGAAATTTAACTGCATATATTTTGTAAAATAACAGCCCTGTCGGGAATTACCGGGAACACATAGGCTAATGGTAAGTCCAAATAATATTGATCATACTCCATTTAGCCTATTCCTTGATCACACTAAACACGCACGAGCATGTCTGTTTCGCCATCAAGCAATCCGCCAAGGTGGAAAAGCAGGCTTTTAAAGGGAATGGGATATAACATTTTGATTGGTTTATTGCATGTCACGCCAAAGACACACCTATAATTAATGAAGCGACTAGGTTCAGCCCAGTTGCACCTTGTGCTGTGCTTAGCGCCCAAAAAACACGCCGATAAAATAGCAAAAGTGGACTCGGACACGCCCTAAATGGACGTTATTTTGCCTTGATGACAATAAAGCTGTCAGGTTGGCAACCCATAGGTTCATGCATATTTTCCCTTGTTTTATAATGTCCTGCTTATAGAAATGTGACCAACCTGTTTTACTGGTAGCATAATGCTTTTAAACAATCCACTTTCTGCTGGTTCAAGATAGCAAAACGCCAAAAATAATCCTGGCCACTCATCCTAAGGCCAACACGCCCAGTTCACTTGTAATGGGCGCAAGAATATATGGTAGTTAAACAACGTGAATGCAAGGCGTTATAATGAATCATGCGCCGGGTGTAAGATAGCAAAGACACTTGCATTTGGGTTAGCGCCGGGTGTAAGATAGGGCCCCAAGTTATCAATGCGGGGTATATGTCATAGGTGTTTATTTTTAAACTAATATACAATCAAACTTTTCATAAATCAGACTAGTATGATGCACACAAGATCATAAAAGTATTCAATATCTTAAAGGGTGTGGAGGCCTGTGAGAATATGTGGGCTGTGAGAAGTATTTGTGTAAAGTAATTGTGTTTCCAAATTTGACAACAAAATTTTCATCTGCATGTAAGGCCATTTCATAAATAGCATGCAGAAATAGTCATGTAGAGCCTCTGAACAGTTCTGTAAAATCACATCAGGTAAAATAACTCCACTTGTGTATCTGACTGTCTCCCACTATGTGCAACTTATGCACACATATCTCATGTAAATATAACGCACTTTAGCTTCTGATATTGGCCCAGATATTATATAATGGTTCTAGTATTTATGTATTTGTGTTTGGCATCCAGCTTGCACTAACTCAATTATAGCCACTACACACTTACATATGTAAAACAGCTGTGATGTGATCGCTTATAAAAATGTCTTAGAGAAAAAGTTAGAAATAGGTGTTAGAAACCAAAGCTTCAAAGTCAGGACAATCTAAGACCTCACGACAACAACAAACCCTTTACAAAAGAAAGTTAAAGTTTATTGTATGTTACTGTCACACTGGCCAGCGCAAACACAGTGCTGCAGTAACCCTCCCCACACAGGTCTTCTATCCTGGTTTAAATGCAATCAAAAGGCCCTGACATGACACACATGTCCCACCTTATCTGGGCCTAGATGTGAGTTCCTATCTCTGTGTTTAGGAATGGCTTTGGTCACATACAACACATGCTCTTACATCTTACCTCTTGCATGTTACCCGAATAAAACACACATACTTAACTACTCTTATTGCAATACAAAACTGTAATCACATCAAAGGCTGTAAAAAGTGCAGAGTAAGCAGAGTTTTCTAGCCTCAAAACAAATTAAACTGTCTTTCAAGTGCTATATACTCTCCATGAAGCCTACCCCAAATCCCTGGTGATTATATAATAGATCAGATGTTAGAGTAGCAACTGGCTGTTTTTCAAGTATTATTTAGTCTCTACTGAAGCCTACCTCTATTCCCTTGTGATTATATAATAGATCCTCAGATGTACTTCTCATTAGAGTAGTAACCTACCGTCCTACTGTGGTGAATATAAGTAACTATATGAAAATCACTCTTACCACTACTGCACGTACTACTATGAATAATAATAATACTAATAATAATAATAATAATAATTGTTTATTCTCTGGTAAAGCACTTCAAACATTTTCTGAGTAATTCATTTTCCACCCGTGGTTTAACTTTTTATTTTATTCAAACAGGGGCTGCATCAAAAAACCAAGTGTCTCGAGAAGTCTTGTCGAGGGAGCAGGTACAAATATTATGTTGTGAAATAATTTTTGAATAACCCGATTTCTGTGGTGAAAATACTAGTAAAATGGTAAACGGAATGATGGGTAATCATATGTGCTGTGTAATGCTTTTCATTTTAGCGTCAAGATGAAGCAACGAATTACGCTGCTTTGACTTTCACCACCAAGAAACCCAAAGTGAGGAGGAATAAGAGGGAAGCGGAGAGAGAAACTGTTTACTCAGATATAAGATTTAAAGAGCGCGAGTGAAGCTTTCCATAAAAATACATATTTCTCACAAGAGTTTATTGTGCATTTCCTCACTTGCATTGGTGAACATCATAATATGTGAGTGTAAGTGACACAAAATTATGGGATTTGCTTTTTTATTACTAAGCGCCTCTTTGAGCTGTGGTTATTTGTGCACTTTCTTAAATTCAGCTGTTTTTTAAATAAATGAAGTAAAACGTGTTGTTGCCCAGTGTTGCTAGATCTGGCTCAGTCTGTTTAGAGCAGCAGTGTAGTACAATAATGAGGGAACTGGACTTGTAACCCAATGATCGTGTGTTCGATTTGCAGGTGATGTACTACCCTTGAACCCTTGAGCAATTATTTCAGTATATATGGAGCTGTATAAATTGAAGCAATGTTAAAATCTTTATTATCAATCTTAAAAGGTAATGCAGTTATATTTTCCGGTATAGCTCTGTTCAGGAAGCCCATTTAAATAGACCCACCTGTTATGTGAATGGACTGTGACAGGTGAACATCACAACTTAGCTGAGCCATCAGCTGATTCAGGTAGCAGCCGCGATTGACTCTCATGGCCTGAACTAACGTGATGCTCAATTAAACAGAGATGGGGGAGTGAAACATTAGGAATATAAAATAAGGTTTAATGTGTCATCAGTGATTCACTGATTATAAAGAATCATAGTGTTTTCAATGTAGAGTTTTCCTGCTTCAAAAGGAGTCAGTAAATATTAGATCAGTTTATTTTGGGGGTTCGTGGGCCTGCAGTAGCTTCTGTTGGGGACACTGGGGACATCTCCTCTGCACTTTATGAAATGTTGAATTCTGCTCCTACCATTTCATAAAATGTCATAGTCATCAAATAAAGTTATATACAAAGGTTTGGCCCCCGATCTCAAACATGAAGTGCATGCAAGAAGACCGAAGTATATTTCTGCAAATAAGAGTGGGTAAAATTTTCCAAAGCAAGAATAGAAAGACTGTTAGCTGGCTACAAGCTAAGTCAAATTCAACCAATGCACTTTGTCATTTGTCCTGCAATAGAGGGAGATTAGTAAGTAACAGATTAGTAAACAACAGATAAGAAAGAGCGTAATACCGGAGAGTTTAGTGCTTCTAAAATGTGTGAACTCAAATTTTTCTCAACGTTCGAGTGCAAGTGTCGAGTGAATTTTGTCTTTTATTTAGCTGCCATTTTTCTTCACATGAACAAGACATGTAGACATATGTCTGCACATCCATACCAGGGATGGATCAAGGGAAACATTGCAGTGAATGTCGGTACTATCTTGCATGTGTTAGAACAACTGGATGTGCTTTCTGAAGGCAAGGCCTCTTGCTAGCAGAGCCTTCCCTGTACCTTCAATAAACAAGCACTTCCTGTATGCACAGCGACTTGTGTTCTCAGTTATTGATGCTGTTTGGTACATTTTATTGTAACTGGGTACATTTACTGAGAGAATGACACAGTGGCAGATTCCTTCCTGTGTACAGTGGCTGAGCATAAACATACTCTCACATATTCATGCACTTCCTGTTGAGATGCCTGTCAGGTGTCCACAGGGGCCTATAATCTAGAGAACAAGGAGAGAGTAATGCCCATACCCAGACTGGACTTTCTGCTGTAAAATAGTTTGTTTGAACAGCTGAATATGATTATAGTGCCCTATTACTAGTACATGGACAAATTGCTTGGTAAATTACCCCTCACCGCATTCAATAAAGGACATCACACAGAAATATAATTAAGATGGCAAACATTGGAATTGCATATGACTTTAGCAGGAATACATTTCAACATGTTCGAATGGACTCTTGTTTAAATTGGAGCATTCTGAAATTTGATACATTGAAGAATAACATCTCCATCAATGTCACCCAGTGAAACTCATTAGACTTAATAAGCAAGCACACATACATTCTCAGTTAAGTTAATCCAACTGGTATTTCACTTCAGCATAGCTTATATTAGTGTAATAAGATTGTGAATGGTTGTGTCTGGCACGGCCTGGGGTAAGTTTGATTCCAAACGTGGGGGACACATCCCACTTATGAAAGCTAGCTCATAGAAGTGGGCAAGCTAACATTCACTGGTAAGGCTATGACACAACCCAAAATTCAAGATGCTCAAATTCACACATTTAAACTGATCTCTTTCACAAAGACAGCTCCCCTCATTTTGTAGGTCGCTGGCAATTCCCTGTGTGTGACCATTTCTAATGAGGGACTAAACTGTATGCTCTTACCTCAGTGGGCACAAGCACTAATTAATTCTAATTAGAATAATTGAAGGATAGGCATTTTTCCATACAGTCCTAGTGCTATGTCTCCCTTCTCTGTCTCCCTTCTCATGGCCTTAAGGAAAATGTTATCTTTCATTAAATATAAATTTTTATAAATTTTAGAAAGTGTTGGGGACAAAATCTGCCTTTTTGAAAACATGCCACCCTAGCACTAAATGTCACATGGACAGATACCTTTGGCTGATATGTTGCTGCGCTGAGATGTTTGCGCTGCTTATTGTAGTTGGAAAGCTTTTGCACACGGCTCTCTTTTTCTCTATCAGCAAAATGTGTTTGTCCGTTTCAGACTGTTCTGTTGTGGTGACAGGGGAGGTAAAGCTTTTGTTTCCTGTTTCCCCCTCTTACCCTTTGAGAGCACGCTAGCGATCACACTCTGAGCCCATGCTGGGGTTTTTGCACAATGCTGTGGGTGCAGCTATTTCTGTAGTTTGGTCTGACTCTCTGGACATTCACTCAAAACAAAACCCCTCTGCTCTGCCTTTGTGGTTCCCACAGCATTCTCTCTCTCTCTCTCTCTCTCTCTCTCTCTCTCTCTCTCTCTCTCTCTCTCTCTCTCTTTCTCTCTCTCTCTCTCTCTCTCTCTCTCTCTCTCTCTCTCTCTCTATCTTCTCTCTCTCTCTCTCTCTCTCTCTCTCTCTCTCTCTCTCTTTCTCTGTCTTTCTGTCTGTCCTCTCTCTCACAGCTTTAAAACATGTTCTATAAGTTATATTTTATATTTTTATTAGACAGCACAGTTTAGCGAGCCAGGGAGACACGTGACAAAGGTTGCGCGGGCGGAGTCAAAGCGCTAACGTCGCGGCTTGCAATGAGCATGTGGACGACACTCTTACAGGCTACGCCACTGAGACACCCTAAAAACGTAGTCTTTCTTTAGTCATTTTGTTAACTTTCATTGAGATCAAACAATAGGGCGTTTAAATATTTTACAAATGTAAAGATTGTATTTAATCCATGATAGGGATTAGAATCCATTAGTATTCTTATTTATCATTCCTTTACCCTAAAATATTTTAAAATAAATATGCAGATTGTAATTGTGCAGGATGAGTAAAGTAGACAGAAGTTTGATAACGGTATGATAAATCTGCAAAAAATCTAAAGTTTAAAAAAAAGAATAATTACAAAATTTTAAAAGATCGTCAGATGGACACTCTAAAATAAATTATATGGGCCGGATTCAGAGATGGCCAATTTATGTCATGCACGCTTAAGTGCCTCTCCGGGATGAGATACGCCATATTCTAACCTGCGCTACGCGGGTGCATTTCTCAAAATGTGGGTGGCACAGTGCCTAATATTTTAATGATCTGTTTCTTGTACCTCCCCCCCTGGGTTGCCAGCTTTCTACTAAAAAAAATGTTTGTGGGGGTATACATTTTCGACGCGTCAGTGACATTGCCTTTAATAACTGCATTTCCCTTAGTAAAATCCTGCATCGTAGTTGCTCTTGTGTGATTTAATCCATGATAGGGATTAGCATCCATTAGTCTTCTCATTTATAATTCCTTTACACTAAAAGATTTTAAAACAAGTGTGCAGATTGTAATTGTGCAGGATGAGTAAAGTAGCCGGATGTTTGAATAAGTTTGATAACAGTTTGATACATCTGCAATTGTAAATCTTTGCTACCCTTTCGTAACATACAGTATATCATTTATTTTAGTGTCTATCTGATGATGTTTTAAAATGTTTTACTTATTATTTTTTTTAAAACTTCTATTCCATGTTTGCATTATGCTCATTGAATTGGTGCTTCCTTGAGACGAAGCCAGTAAAAACAGATAAAAGAGGAAGTCCCCTTAACGGGCCATTGTGATGTCATCAAGCGACAGAACCTCAGGCTTCTGATGTTGACACAGGTTCTTTGTTATGAATAAACTACATTATGGGTAGAATCACTATAGTTATTACGGGTTCATTGCTTATAATATTTTCCGAAAATGCTTCACTTTTGAATTATGAATTGTGTAATTTTTATTCATGAGAACACTTATTTAAAGACAGCTCTCCCTGGTTTCAGTACAATGTAACATTACAGCCTGCACATTGCTGTGTTACCATTAGAGGGCGCCCTTAATGAAGTCATATTTTCTAAATCAAATTTCCAGTATTCATTGTTGAAATATCAAACATCACTGACTGAAGCATTAAAATTATACACATTATGCTGTATATGTGGAATCACTGCTTTACCATATAACATATAGCACAACAGAATAAACTCTTCATTGGTTTTCTTGACCCATGCAAATCACACATTATATTTAGTCAGCACTGGGATATGTAATTATCATTAAACATGAAATCCTGCTAAATCTGTACAATCCATGTTTATCAAGCTTTCCAGAATGCGTTGGGAACCAACTTAAGTTTTAAAAAAATGCATCATCTGAATCAGCATTCAGATAAGAATAATGTACACATATAAATGTTTCACTCTTGTATTTTGACAAAAAAAAGTCATTCTCTGTGTTTCTGTATTTGTAATGGCTTTTGCATGGGCCACATTTTTCTGTTTTGAGGCTCACGTTCTTCCATGAAACATTTTTTTTTTGTAATAATTTGAAATTATTTTTTAACCTTTTTTTTTTTGTCTTTTATGGATTGCTGAAGGTTACCGTGGAACTGTGACATCACAGTACGAATATTCCACTGCGCTGTCCATGGTTCTGAACTCAATAGCATCGCTACCATGCTACATTTTTAGGTCGGTTAGGAAGTAAAGACCAGTGTTTTTGAGGTCACTTCTTTTTCTTGTTTTCTGGGAACAGAAGTACAGACATACCAAAAAATGACTGAATTATGGAAAACAAAATAAAATTTAAAAAATTTAAAATAAGTGTAAGGTTCATTCTGAACAATAAATTGATTTATTTGTACAAAAAAATGCAATGGTTGTCAAAGTCACTCTTGATAATAGCATATATATCCGATTTACATTTGCCACAATTTAGATACACTGTATGTATGTTTCCATGATCAAATTCAATGAAAACATCTGTACTTCGGACCCCCTAACTACACTGCACTCCAAAAGTATTAGGTCAGTGACACAGTTTTTGTTGCATTGGCTCTGTACTCCAGCACATTGGATTTGAAATGAAAAAGTGACTATATGGATAAAGTGCAGACTTTCAGCTTCAATTTGAGAGTTTTTACGTCCATATCGGGTGAAGCATTTAGCAATTGTAGCCATTTTTACACATCATACTCCCCATTTTAGGGCACCAAAATTGGACAAATTAACATAAACTTAAATAAAGTCATCATATTTAATATTTGGTTGCATATTTGCATACCATGACTTCTTGATGTCTGTGACTCAACAACAAAAAGACTCTTGATATCTTATTTTCGGGTACTCTTGTAAGCGATAATATAACATCTCTGCATTTTAATGGATCTCTATGGGGAATTGGGGCGTGGGGATTGATTAAGCTGTAAATTACATGAGAATAGTATGGAACACAGGTTTGGCTAAATGGCTGTAAGTCATCAAGGGTCTGAGGAATCAAGCAAGCCTCAAACCATCACTCTGCTGCCAGATATGCAGTAGATATGGATGGATCATTTTAAGGGTTGTTTCTCGTGACCTATTTTTCCATAGAGTCCAATAGGAAAATGAGTCAGGAGAAACAACCCTTGAAGTATTAATATCAAATAAGTATCAAGTATCAAATATCTATATACACACAAATAAACATGGACACACACACACACACACACCAAACACACAAAAACACATACTTGCAGGCACATATCCACACACACACACACACACACACACACACACACACACACACACACACACACAGAAATATACACAAACATGTAAACACATTCACAGAAACATACACAAACACGCACACACACACATGCACGCACGCACGCACGCACGCACGCACGCACGCACGCACGCACGCACGCACGCACGCACGCACGCACGCACGCACACACACACACACACACACACACACACACACACACATACACACACAAAACCTGGAACAGTACATAGAATGAGCTCTTTAGTTATCTTGTGTTTTCTTGGACCAGCAGCTAGAAGCTAAGGCTTCCTCTGGAAGGTTCCAGAAGCTATGCAGTCTTGGGTCTGATCAGGGCTCATATGGGCCACAAGCCCAGCATTACTGGTGGACGTGGAGCTCTTGGTTCAGCGAAAGACACATTTAGGAACATAGCGCAGCAGGTGGTTTTTTGGTTAAAATGCTGAACTAACATAATCTTATTAATTTTCTTAATTAATATTATTAAAGTTCCTATTGTGCCATTTCACTAAGAAAAGAGCTAGTTTGGTCACGATGTCACCCAGTTGTCGTCAAGGTTACATTGCCTGAATGAATCCCCGCCTCCTTAAGTTTTGAGATAACGCTGGCACAAAATGGATCCAGTGGAATATCCTGGCTCGGGTCACGTGTCAGTAGGGATTGAGCTGCAGTTTCCAATGTTTCCAATTATTCTAACTGTAAATTATTTAAAATTTGATTAAGAGATACAGACAAATGTGCCACATAAATACAAATTGTATAGACATAACCCATATAATAAAAATTCTAGAAAAAAGAATAATCACAAATTTCAGTTACTGCAATAAGAATGATGATTTGCACACCTTTGCCCCCCCAATAATTTGCTTGTTTTAACAGCCAATAAAATCTGCCCCTGGCATGTGACGTCCTACTGTAGTGAATCAGTGGAAATGATCAGCTCAAGTACATCCTTCTCTGTACCTCAAACCTTCACTCTGCTGCCAGATATGCAATAGATATGGATGGATAATTTTAAGGGTTGTTTCTCATGACCTATTTTTACAGTGCAGGTACAAGCAGGGTCTCACGGAGAGGAGAGTTCAGATACAGTGATGGCACCACTCTGTGCTATTCTTGTGTTTTTCAGCGGAGTGTGTAAGTGTACAATTGTTATTAACTTATCAGCCAAAGTAACTTTACACAAGTACTGTATAGAGGTATTTCCACAGAGACTGATGGTTTTCCATTGTCAGTTAAGTTTAAATTCATATTTGCATTGCTTTCTGTTGTATTCCAGATGGCATGCTTGGGCTTGATGATGGGCTTGGGGTAGTTCAGCCTGACACGCTGGTGACAGCTCAGCTTGGAGATAGTATGACTCTCTCATGTTGAAGAACAAAACTCAGCTGGTTTAAACAACCTGTTGGACAGAAGCCGCAGCTTGTGGGAATAATATTGGACTTTCAACCAGATGCTATATTTTTAAATGAGTTTAAAAACAGTAAACGTCTCAGTGCTAAGGCAGCAAAGGGGACCTTTAACCTGACTGTCTCACAAGTAGAGCCGTCTGATTCAGCAACATACTACTGCACTATTATTCTCTTCAAAGAGATCAGCTTTGGAGATGGAACTACTTTAATGGTGATGGGTAAATATGAACATTGTTTTACACTTGTTTTTTCATTTACAGCAACAATGCAATATGCACAGTGACAAATTACCAGTGAAATATTATAATATTATACAGAAGTGAACTTTTTCCATTGAAAAACCAATATTTTAGAAAAAATAATCATTTGCTTTTTTAAACCTGAATTTAAATTAACCTTAAAAAAGCTGGTGTTTCTCTTAGTGTAGGTTCATTCAAATTCAGCATTGTGTGTCCATGTATTGGTTAAGTGTTAAAGGGATATTTCGGCATTTTGGACATAATGTCTCAATTACGACTTACCTATGATGTAGTTGATTGATGGAAACCATTTTCAGCTAATTCCATGCTGTCCCTTCTTTTGGACATACACACGTTGCTAATGCTAGCGCAACTCTATGGCAACCGGTAGCATCCACTACCAAACACACTTAAACACTCCACAGTGCACCCAAAGCAAATAAAATATGACAACAAAAGAATAAGAGGCACAGGTATATTCCTACCACTACTGCACCTAATGTGATGAATAATAATATTAATAATAATAATAATAATAATAATAATAGCTTTCTTATTTGATTATAAACTGTCAAAAATCACTGCATCACTGCATACATTTATTATTTGTATAATTTTCATTAAATATGAATAAATTATTATTTTCATATATTTCAAACAATCACCAGTGGTTTACATTTATATTTTACTCAAACAGGGGTTGCATCAAACAACCAAGTGTCCAGGGAAGACTTGTCGAGCAAACAGGTACAAACATTATGTTGTGAAAGAATTCCTTAAAAACTCATTGACGCTTTATGTGGTGAAAATACTGGTAAAATGGTAAAAGGAATGATGAGTAATCATATGTGCTGTGTAATGCTTTTCCTTTTAGCATCAAGATGAAGCAATGAATTACGCTGCTTTGACTTTCACCACCAAGAAACCCAAAGTGAGGAGGAATAAGAGGGAAGCGGAGAGATAAACTGTTTACTCAGATATAGATTTAAAGAGCGCGAGTGAAGCTTTCCATAAAAATACATCTTTTTCACAAGCATTTCATTTTCTCACTGGCATTGGTTAACCTTCCTGGACATGTAAATGACACAACATTATGGGATTGCCTTTTTTTAAACTAAACATCTTGGAGCAGTGATTGTTCTCAAATTCTGCTGTTTGTCAAAGAAATAAAGCAAAACTTTAAACATTGTACACTGATGTGCCTGTCTAGCTTGGACAAGGTTGTTAACCTCAATTATTTCAGTTTTTATCTCGCTGTTTTACCCTCATGTCTAACCATCTAAACCAACATTGGGGCGTGGGAATAACACGTCCCCGTCAATTTGTACCAACACGTTTCTGTGCCGGTGACCAAGAATTTGCGTTTGGGTGTTAGTGCCAAAAAGAACACCTTAACCAGACCTGGGTGGAAAAACGTACTTGTTTATATTTTAACTGTTAAATGCCAGTACAATTTGAACACATTAAGGTACACCACTGAGAATGTTCAGTGAAAAAAGGTTATTAGCTAAATAGCACAATCATATGAAAAAAGAAATTTTACTCAGAAAACTGATGAAAATAGTATATTGTATATTTCACCAGAAAACAGGCAAAATAATGGCTGCATAAATTATAACGCGCATTTTACACTGGTATTGTAACCCCTAATTGTTGAGCAAGTCTAGCCTGGGTTTAGCCCTTCATACTTTTCACTGAATCATTTTTGAGTCATTTATAATCCAGACTGCAGGCCCAGTCCTTGAAATGAAGTGCGTCTCAGTGCTTCATCACTGCGGTTAGGTTATGACAGCAACTATAATCACTGAGCAGTTGTGCCTGTGAAGTTTTGAATAAACAGGACGCCATGTAGATAAAATAATATGTCATAGTTTATTATATTCTAATGTTTCTGATTGGATTATAAATAGTATGCTATTGCAAAATATGGGTAATAGTAAAAACATGGTGGTTACCTTCAAGATACTGTACAGTACAATTTTTTTCAGTTTATACTATCTTTCTTTGGCATCAGTGGCTACTATTAGTTTAAAAAAATGTTAATATGATAATCCAAAGAACTCGGTTAGTTTTCCACTTGAGGCAGACTTGCCTGTTTTCATGTAAAAAAAAGCCTGATTTCATTTCTGTTTCTAAATATCAGCCGGAAACATGAGGGCGTGAACTTGTGGTGAAATAAAAAAAAGTCTGTGCAGCCACTGATGGCTCTTTAGTTCCAGGGTTATGATCATAATGAAGAGCTTTTTCATTTATTTGCATGTGATTGTGAACGCTTCAGAGACTGGCAGACTACAGCAAGGTACAGGATGG
This sequence comes from Synaphobranchus kaupii, assembly GCA_029718625.1. NCBI lineage: Eukaryota > Metazoa > Chordata > Actinopteri > Anguilliformes > Synaphobranchidae > Synaphobranchus > Synaphobranchus kaupii. The sequence continues at coordinate 6,973,881 of CM056393.1, forward strand.
CACAAACCTACACCTGTGGCCTGATGTTGTACAGTATAAGTAAGTGTATTCTTATCCAATGCATGGCACCTGTGGTAATTAAGTAGATTATTTAGATTTATATTGAGTGTGGGAGTCATATTCTGAATGCGTAAAACATGCTGGATGAACCACTATTGGCTTTCCAATCAGGTTTTTTTGTCATAGGACACCTTTAACTAGATGCTTACTGTAAATACACAGCTGGTCTCAGAGCTCCTGGGCATGAAGTGATTCTTTGTGTCCTGATATCAGTTTCAAATTACTGATATATACTGATATATTAAATATTATTTGATATATCCATTGTTAGTTTTATATGTAGGTCAGGGCCGGGCAGAGAGCTTTTGAAGGGCAGGTGCTCAAAGTGAGAAAAGGGCACACCGACGTAGAGAAACTGTGTGGAAAAAAAGAACGAATTAAAATTAATGACCGCAACAATAATAATACATATATAATAATATTTATTTTATTTTATTTATTTTTTCATCAAATCAAAAGAGCGAATTGGTTACTTGGGGAAAAGAGGGCAGGTGTTCGGGCAACTTGCACAGAATGTGAGCTCGCTGTATAAGTCGCTCTGGGTAAGAGCATTTGCTAAATGGAAGTCATGGCATGGTATGCAAGCACTTGCATAGATCTAAGATCTAAGTAAAGTAGTTTTGTTTTTTTTCTTCTGTGTTTCAGGTGTGATCAGCACGGTTCTGCTCTCTCAGGTCCCCTCCTTGGCAGTGCATCGCGGGGACAATGTCCTGCTGCCCTGTTCCTTCTTGCCTGGTTCAGGGGGAGGCTACCTGACCTGGTACAGGCTGGGGCCAAATGAATCAGTGCCTTTGTGCATTTTATCAGTGTATTCTGATGGTAAATCAGAGGCTGTATATCACAACGGTTTCACGCAAGACCATATAAAACTGCATAAAACCAACAGCACGTGTGAACTTATAAATGTGGATTTATCCGACTCCGGACTGTACTACTGTGGAAAAATGGAAAGATACGTGGAATTTGATATAGCAACGCTTGTGAAGGTTCAAGGTAAAGAAGATAAAGTTTTAAACTTATATTTAGTTTGTATTTACAGACAAATTAAATGTTGAATTAAACATGCCTGAGCAAGGTAATAGTTTAGCTGGTTCTATACAAATGTACTCAAATGTGCTGCAATGTGCAATGCGTTGTTGAACATACTTGTGCGGAATGTGTGTGAGGATGTGTTCATGGAGTGTATGATATGGTGGGAAAGGTGCAATATTTTGTAGCGTATGTGCAGAATGTCTACAATATTTTGTGGGGAATATGCAATATTTTGTAGCGTATGTGCAGAATGTCTACAATATTTTGTGGGGAATGTGCAATATCTTGGAGTGATTTGTGTTTTTTTTCTATAATTTTAATCTGTTATGAGACCAACAGCAACTCTTGAATGTCCAAGACAAATTTCTCATGGAGAAATCGTATCTTAAATGTACATGCTGGACAGGTTATGACTGAAAAACATTGCTTTGCATGTGTTGTATAAACTACTGTGTATTATAAGCCTGTTTGATTCAGTTGAGGTTATAAATTATATTTTTAATGACCTCTTGCACGGGTGGGTCTGTGGCAACAAGAGATGAAGCCATCCTCACTCCAATCAATCTGCATGCTCAAAACAGCCCCACCGCAGAAAAATGACCTTATTAACTAAAGCTGAGACAGGTGCCGATTTTAGCGGAGGTGACCTTTGACTTCCTGTCGCGTGAGGCAGAGGAAATAACAGCGTGGCGTTGAGCGTGACCCCCTGAGATCAAACAGAACCTCCATCAGAAACTTCAGTGAACTGAGCAGCGAGGAGGTTTGCTGTTCAAGTGTGCTGTTTAGAGTCAACTCTGCACTTCTGCTTATTTATGTCAACGTACAACGTTGCTTAATTCGCGTTATCCAAATGGCCGACGACATCCACATCCCCTTCACCAGCAGCCTGCTACTACTGAGCCAGTGACTGCAGATGGGCCAGTAGCTGATGCATCTTTTTAAAAAATATATTTTTAGGGCATTTTCAGCTTTATTGGACGGCACAGTGTAGAGAGACAGTAAGAATGAGAGCGAGAGAGAGAGGGAAACGAGTGCGACAGGTCATGTGGGTGGACTCTATCCTTAAATGTTGTGGCTCACAATGAGCATGTGGACGGCGCTCTACAGGCTGCGCCACCGAGACACCCCCAGTAGCTGATGCATCTTTATGAAAAATCATAAACTGTTATATATTGTGAATATATGGTGTGTACTAAAATGTATAATGATGAATAGACTTAATAGCTTCTGGCCTTGTGTGTATGGTGTAGAAAAGTTATATTCTTTTTTTATTTTTTTGTATAAAGCACCGAATGTGGCCATTCATCTCAATCTGCAGCCACGTTCAAGCTGCAAACCTGTTGACTCGGGGGAGTGTAGACATCCTGCTGCATCTTTACACAACGCAGACTGCAGCTAAGCACACATACGTACAGATTAATTCATGAAGCGTTCGTAAATATGCATGTACATTTATGCGCGAAAGGAATTGATACGCAAAATGTATGCCGGATTCTTTAAGCCATGTGGGAAAGGCAGAGTTTTTCGTGTTCACGTACGTATGGTCACACAAGCGCGTTCACGTTATTTTGTGATTAGAATAAATCCACACCCATGCATTGCCTTATATAGAGGATGTTACTTCCATTTAAAGATCCATACGAAGTCAAAATGGCCAAGAAAAAGGAAAATAAATAACTATTCCGACACTGAAAGTTTTATTAGCAGATGTTCAATCAAGAAAAATAATTGTTTAGTATTGTCCATTCCGGTGTCATAAAGTAAATAGGAAAGTAGCCTACATGGTAAAGTAAAAAGACCTGGCAGGATATAACATGCAGGAAATGCAGAATCTCCCATCGCACGAGTTCAAGCCTATTTGCATCGGACAAGCGCATTGCCTGCATCTGCCAAGCACTAGGCTGCGGTCTTTCTCACAGCCTGGAAATTAATAAGATAATTAATTTATTAATTTCATCATTTTGTTGGTGTTCTCTGCCTGCGAGAGGTGGGTTGAAATGATCCGATCCCCTAGTGATGGAAAGAGGTAGTTAGGAATGTATACGTTGACACAGTAAACAGAAGCTTGACGTAACGATAAGTCTCTCACCGCAGCGTTCTGCAAACAAGTGCCAACTGAAGCTGTTGTAGGTCCCACCCGTCTATGGTCCCAACTGTCTATGGTCCCACCAGGCAACCAGGCCAGGACTTTGAGCAATACATTTCACATGACATATGAGCTGCACAGATATGACAGCCCTTTCTATGCATATTTTGCAAACGTATCTTCAGATGGAGCCTTGAAGCAACATTTGTGTAGTACAGTTAAGGCACCCATAACATTGGGCAGGTTGGAAATTTCATAAAACGACGAACCAGCCATACATAATTCTCAGCCAACAAATAGCTTTTGCGCGATCCTAAAGATGCGTTCGGTTCTCTCCTAAGCAGCCAACTTCAGCCAACAGCACAAGGTCAGCCATTGCAACACTGGCTATACAGACCTGTAAGTCATTTTATAGCAAATTTAGCATCGTTTTAATTCACATATTTAAAGTCATGTAATATTTAGATTTAATCAATTCAGAAAAATGGTAGCCTACTGGGAGCATTAGTTAAGTTCTGTGTCTAATTAAATAAATTCATAGCCTACACTTTATTAATAGGTTTAATCTAAAGTGCTTGCTTTTTACAGTCATAATTATTATGTTTGCATTGTGCACTTCAATGGCTACATTTTGTCTTGTGCATTTAACTGAAAATAAAAATATATTCACAGGCCTATTCTAATTGACATTCAGAAGCTACATTTAGGGGCATTTTGAATTTACGGATCTGCTCATGTTTTATGAATGAGGCCCATAGAGGGGAATTGGTGAAAGACCTTTAATATGAGGCTTGGACTGCAGTGCGCCTGATCGACCTGCAGGGGTCGCTAGATAGTGCTGAACGCGGAACCCTATCCGACTGGACCCTCACCAATCGCGCAGTACAGTATACTTCAACAAAAAACTTTTTCAATGTAAAGAAAATGTCATGTTACTCACGCACATCCTACAAAGCACTGTCTGTAAGTCATTCATTAAAACTTGCAAAAACAAGGCCTGCCATTAAAAGCATTGATATCAAAATGAGGCCAAGTTACAACAAAGAACATTGGCTATCGTAGCTCACACTAATTAAACTAGCTCTATTCCAAAGCAATGCTACCCAATCTTTCCTAAATTATTTAATGTAACTTGGCCCTTTGTTTTTTCATCTTTGAACAAAAGCCTGTACCCACACCGGCCCTGAATGGATAAGATTGAGGCCCCAATAGGTGCGGTACACTGGATGGCATATTTTTTGCAACTTTACCAATAGAAGTAAGCGGTTACGTCCATTCGATATCATAGAGTTCAGTGCTTTGCCCAATCATGTGGGTGTCTTCATCATTCTAGTTGAAGTCTGTATTCACTGGCAGTTCTGATGCTTTTTCATAACTAATGGTAAAGAGTGGGGCACACACCTCCATTTAATGGGGCATTTCTTTTGTATCTTATATCCATTTAAGTGCCGCCTCAACCATCAGAACCTTTCCAGTCTCATCTTTACATGTCTTTGTGTCTGTCTAACAGGTTTGAGATTGTATACTGCCAAGCCGGACATTGAGGGTAAGCTCATTTAAATGTGTTTAATTTCACACTTAATATTGATTCACGTTTGTAATATAAAACAATAATTACCATGTATAATATTTTGCTATACTTGTTACTTTCGTAAATGCAATTACATCACTAATTCATTTATAAAATACATGACAAATTCTTATATTTCAGAATTTTCTGCACAGGACTTTTCTGCACAGTTATCCATCTTTGTCTGGCTCTCAATCATAAGGACTGGAGTTCTGTGTTGCATCTTGCCCATATTTGTCCTGATCTATTGCAAAAGGCATAAATAATAATGCTAATATGGGGTTTCATATAATTAAATCAGTCAGTGATTGATATTCATAATAGTGTATTAATCCAAATGTGCTAATGTGAATATTTTGGAAAAACTCTGGTTTTGTAACACCAGAGACAGCTGATGTAACTCAAACAATGTGATACAATTAAAGTGAATTACATTTATTAGAAATTGTTATGATCATATTCATGATGCTCTTGCGTTTTTGTACAGAGACAGTTATAGCACAAAGGCATTGTAAACTTTAGTCTGATACTAAAACTACAAACAACACTTCTTACAGGATAGCTGCAGGTTCTTTATGGAGAAGTCACATTTTGGCCTGTTTGAGGAATCTCAAATACATTCTTACAGAAAACATGCGCTGTGAAAAAGACTGCGTCATCTGAACAGAATCTCATACATAAGACTAGAAAATGTGCTCAGTAGAGCAACGACATCCGCCAAGTATTACCAAGTTAAACCATTCTTCTCTGGCCCATGACCAACCTTCCCACCAAATGTGGTGGAGATCTGTGCATAGCTTTTTGAGATATCCTGCTAACAGACGGACACACAAACACACAGATGCAGGTGAAAACATTAACTCCTTGGCAGAGGTAATAATGACAATTGCATAATACAATGCAAGATATATTTTAGTACACAAAATGCATGAAAATAATCTTTCTACTGAGTGTTAATGGATTCAATCCACACCTTCAAACATACAGGGGACACTCAGTCAGAATGTATTAAAATTGTCATGGTCATTAACGTTTGTTCAACAGGAACTTGACTACCCTTGCAGTTGCAGGCTGGTAAATTAATCTAAAGAGCAGAAAGTATTTTTTAGCACATCAAACGTATGTGATTACAGCCGATAGACACAAGCAGGACATTAAGGCAAACGAGAGAAAAGGCTCCAGGGATGCAGTCACTGTTCTTCCAAATTCAGCAACGTAACATACTGTGGTCCATCCACTATTTTTGGCACAGGAAATAATCTGCATAGAACAGTCATTCATGCTAATTCTCCGATCACATATTCATGCAGAATGTGTCTCATTGATGATCATTAATTCCATTAAGGGTTAATGTTACATGTCTATCAGACTGTGCCTTTCAAATAGGCCTGACGAAGGCCTGGTCACCGGTTAGTCTGAGGTGTATATCAGTTCTACCCAGTATAATGACCCAGTAAGTGACTTAGATCCATTCGTGCCACACAGAAAAGAGTCAGTTTCATAATAAAGTGTGTACACACAGCGTATACAAAACTTGTGAACATCACATCTTACTTGGAAATCCTGTTTTATGTCCTGATTTAAAATTTCTGATCAGTATTTAAGTTATATTTTTCTGAACCTTACCTCAAAGTTAAGGTGTGGAGTAAAATTTGTGAAGCTGATACTAGTTGCTGGGAGCTAATTTAAGCTATTTTAGCTTTGAAAGTCTTATGGTCATTTATCTTTGAAGTTGGACATTGTACAGCAGATGTAGGCTTTTCTGCGCCAAGTATAATACATTTGTATGTAATACATACAAAAAAACAACAGCATATTGTGGACATGGTTCACCTTTCTTTCATCCCAGGTAACGAGGAACGTTTGGGATCTTTAAATAATGTTCCCTGTATGCAGCCCTGTAATGTCATTGCAGAAAATTACATTGGGAACATTCTGGGGTGTATAGGGGAATGTTACTCCAAGATCACAAAAGAACATTCCAGGAACATCCCTTAAAAGTCACAAACATTGCAATGTGTTACTTGGATGTCATAATGTTCAGTTCCTCTCAAGTCCTCAGAACATTCCTACAACTTGATTGTGTAACTATTATTAGATCTTAGGCCTGTTCTTCAGCTGCCGAGTAGATGGTGATATGTAGTCCCATTTAAATATATTTTTGTGGCATTTTGGCTTTATTGGACAGTAATCAATGAGAGACTAGAAAATCAAAGGGAAAGAGAGAATGGCCTTTGAGGTTTATCTTGAGCCGGATTTTAACCCATGTTGTGGAAAACAGGAATCGCTGATGACATGCAATTTACCGGGTTGAGCTACTAGAGCACCTTGTCCCTCCCTGTGAGCAATTGTCAGGCTAAAAGCCCTAAAATAAACGTCTATTGCAGTGAGTGAAAAGACCTCTTAAAATGGTTCCAAAGTAAATTTATTTCTAGATCTATTTGTAGACCTCTTTCAAGAGTTCTTGTTTAGACCACGTTTCAACCAAATGTTTTCACGTAAAAAAACCCCCCACAGCAAGCAGGAATCAAACTCACAATCCTCAAATCTGAAGACTAGTACTTTTCCACTGAGCCATCGAGGCCACATGTTTGCCTGTGTGTTGTAGTATTTAATGAATTAAATCACAAACGAGCATGGACAGGCAAGTTGTTGACTCTCATGTACAAGTCCACACACATGCGCATAGCAGAAATTCCTGCAACATTATTTTTGGGCAAAAACTCTGTCTGCCTAGGATAGAAACTTGTGCCATGTTGTTTGCCCAAGCTTCTTGTCGCAACAAATTGGCTAAATGTTTTGACATTTTAAGTGATACACTTCATGCGGTGAAATTGCATCTACGTGTTGGCCGGATTTCGCTTGCCAAAGCAATGACATTTTTAGAAATGCATCCACATTAATCCATATTGTTTGCTTTGAATTTACAACTGAATCACATATGAAAATTACAACATAAAATTTGCACATTTATATTGTAGATTTTAGCCAGTCTAAAAATGGCCAAATGAGAGCTTGTATGGTAGCCTATTCCATATTTCAGCAACATTTTAACGTTTACTGTATATGGGTTTGTGCTCAGTTGGTATATGCAGATGACACCATTGTAGTTCCGCCGACTTTTCAACACAAAAATGCTCACTGCCTATGTGAGCTACAAATGCCTATTTTGTAATAATATAACCTCAAAATCACGCTTGGATTTTTTTCTCGGAAGATCAGGCTAAACAACTGTTATTGGCGTGTGAAAATAAATATTCATTATTTTACGTCTCTTTTATTTATTTCAATGGGTAGCCTATTTATTTCCACTTGCATTTATTTCAAGGCGTAGACCTATACATTTCAAGTCGGCATGAAAGGGGTATGTTCAGCTATGATCATTGGTTGCTCAGTCCTTAAATATCAAAAAACTAAGTACCGCTCACTTATGCGTAGTTTTATAGGTTACATATAGGCTAATACAATACCTATATAAGTCACATAAAGATCCGCGTATTTTGGTAGTGTATTGACAGATGCAGACTTCCCCTGAGAAAATATGTTAGGTCTATAACTCCCTTAATGCTGAACTAATTTTCGTGTTATAAACGTCAGCAATATCTGCATAACACAGGTTACCTTATTGGCAAATTTCCCAGAGCAGCTAGCATATTTTCAAAAGGCCTTTTAACGATTATAGCCTACAGGAGTTGTCAAAATGTCAAGGTTTTTTGTTGTAAATTCATTTATAATTTTAGAGAAATATGAATAGGTTGCTATAATTGGGACGTCAACAACTACCACTAGGGGGGCACCGTGCATAGGGTAAGCGTCATTAACAAGGGGTAGCCTAATAATGAACGTACACCCACAGTTTCTTACTCCAGGACATTGCATTCTGCAGAAATATAACCCAGTTATAATTAGACTATAAAAAGAGTTGCAGTAGTCTATTCCACGTGGCTTTTTACACATTTAGATACCTCCGCTTTTCTTACCAACTGGTTGCCTACGTTTCAAAGTAGGCTATGCAATTTTACTGGGGTTAACCTACTCGTAGCAGGGGGAAAATAGCTTTGTTATCCAGGAGATCTGCTTGACTGAGAATATAGTGTTATAGAATTAGATGTGCACCAAGTCATATAGCGAGGCTATATTTAACTGCGACGTGCTATATAATGCAATAAAAATGAATATTATTATTAAAATTTGGAGCAATAACTGCTCAGTTATCTATGGCATACATTTGTATAGGCTATCATATGTCATGCAGTCTAGCATTATTAACCCTCCACTTAGATATTTAATGCATAGCTTATATCATAATCAGCTCTGACAACATTTTGACAACACTTGTAGGCTATGAAAGGACGTTTTACAAATAGGCTAGCTTTTCTGGGAAATTTGTAAATAAGGTGTTATGCAGATATTTCTCACATTTATAACACGAAGATTAGTTCAGAATGAAATCTGTTATAGGCCTAGCATATTTCATCAGAGGAAGTCTGCATTTGTCAATACATTAGCAGAATAAGCGGATCTTGAGGTTATATGATTACAAAATGGGCATTTGAAGACTAAATAACCATAGCTTTTTTCTGTTACCCAGTGAACATTTTTGTGTTGAAAAGTCGACGTGTAGCATTCAGATGAATGCTAATAAGGATTAGCGTCCGTTTATGTCAAAACGTCTCTCAACCTAGATTTCCCCACTCGGACATCGAGATTCCACCTAATTGAGGTTGGTTTCATGAGTTTGTTTTAGGTTACGGAAATCCTTCTCCAATGCCTGTGCTAAGTCGTGCGTACGACTTAACGTAGCCTACTACGGCGGAGGCCCCGAAAGGCAAGGTAAAGATTTTAAATTTTTTTATTTAAAAAAAAAGTTTATCTCGTACGTACAAATTTTTTTTTCACCTTGCCCTAGGGCTTCCGTAGGTTTTAGTTAAGGGCCAGAAATATAGTTTTAGCCAATTGAACACAATTAAACCCAATTCAAGTGAAAGCAAAAAATTCTCAAGATAACCTAATTTTGAAATTTCCTCTAAAAGGGACAGCTACAACATCCTTTAAACAGTCACTCATAAGATACTTGCAATATTTCTTTTGCACAGATAGATGTCATTATGATTTGAACATTTTCTACCATATAAAATGTGTTAAAGGGATAGTTCGGACTTTTGGACACAATTAAGACTTACCCATGATGTAGTTGATTGTTGGAAACCATTTTCAACTAATTCCATGCTGTCCCTTCTTTTGGACATACACACGTTGCTAATGCTAGCGCAACTCTATGGTAACCGGTAGCATCCACTACCAAACGCACTTAAACACTCCACAGTGCACCCAAACCAAATAAAATACGATGACAGATAGACTCAGGTGGGTTATTTTGAGTGTTTATACCATCATTTTTTAAGTAAAACTATCGTTGAATGCTTTACTTTGTGCTGACCTATATTCTTTGTTTAATAATGTCCTGCTTATAGAAATGTGACGAACCTGTTTTACTGGTAGCGTTTGGACGAAGGTTGCATGGCCGGATTCGCAGTGCTGACGTCGCGGCTTGCAGGATGATTAAAGTGGCCAGACATTACAATAAGTTTGATAACAGTTTGTTAAATCTGCAATTGTAAATAGTTTCTACCCTTTCAAAACATATAATTTATTTTAGAGTTTTAAAATTTTGTAATTATTAATTTTTTAAAACTTCTATTCTATGTTTTCATGCTTCATGCTCATTGAATTGGTGCTTCCTTGAGACAAAGCCAGTAGAGATAAAAGAGGAAGTCCTCATAATGGGGCCATTGTGATGTCATCGCATGACAGAATGTCAAGCTTCTGATGTTGACACCGGTTCTTTGTTATGAATAAACTACATTATGGGTAGAATTGCTAAAGTTATTACGGGTTCATTGCTTATTGTGTGATCAGAAAAAGCTTCATTTGAATTGTGTAATGATATTCATTAGAGTACTTACTTAACAACACCTCACCCTGGTTTCAGTGCAATGTACATTGTCACTGTAATGGCGACATGTAGTCCAGCTGTCTCTTGTGTTCGTGTTTGTTAATTTGAATGTATTTTGTTGTGTCTGGCTTTTGTCTTTTGATTTTTTCATGCACTGTGTGTCTGTCGTGGTGTGTGGAGGCGGGCTGGAGATTTTTCATGGCACTCCTGCCGCTTGTTTTGATGATATTGGCGACTTGTTTAGTCGGGATAATTTTGTTTGTGGTCGTCACCATGGAGACGCATTCGCAACATATGCTCGGGAATCCATCGCTCTTCACTGGAGTTGAAGATGTCAGGACTGATCCCGGAGCGCAGGTGGTCTTCAAAGAGCAACCATGGAAGGGAAGGAGAAGATGGTGCGGGGGAAGAGTGAGGTGACGAGTGGCAAGGCAGTTTGGTGCTCCGTTTTGACAGTGTACAGAGACTGCAACACTGTGTGGATGGAGGAAAGTCCTGGAGGCGGAGTTTGTTTGTTGGACTGCTAAATGACATTGGACATCTCGGGAGAGCGGGGGCGATTTTTAATCATGGCTGTATTCAACTTTAATTCACTTAATTTGATATTGAATGTCTTTATTTGGTGTGTTTGTTTGTGTGTTGTGGGTCTGCCCCACTATGTCTTTTTTGTTGTTGCTGGGGCTACAACTGAATTTTCCTAAAGGGAAAATAAAAGTTATTTTATTCTATTCTATTCTACAGGCTGCACACTGCTGCATTTACCATAAGAGGGCGGCCTTGCAGAAGTCATATTTTCAAGATCAAAGTTCCAGTGTTCATTGTTGAAATATCAAACATCACTGACTGAAGCATTACAAATTCTACACAATATGTCAATACAATATTATATATGTGGAATCACTGCGTTACCATATAACATACAGCATGGTACAACAGAATAAACCTTTCATTGGTTCTTTTGACCCAAGGTAATCACACATTCTATTTTAGTCAGCACGGGGATATTTAAATATCATGAAACATGAAATCCTGCTAAATCTGTACAATCCATGTCTATCAAGCTTTCTGAAATGCATTGAGAAACAACTTGAGTTAAAAAAAATTGCATCATCTGATTCAGCATACAGATAAGAATAATGTAAACATGTATATGTGTCACTCTCTCATGAATGACTTTTTTTTAGTCTCTTATGGCTTGGTCAAGGTTAGTGTAGATCTGTGACTGTGACATCACAGTACGAATATTCCACTGCGCTGTCCATGGTTCTGAACTCACCATTATGCTACATTTTTAGGTCGTTGAGGAAGTAAAGACCATTGTTTGTTTTTAGGCCACTTTTTCCCCTTGTTTTCTGGGGACAGAAGTACGGGAATACCAAAAAGTTTAAATAAGTGTAAGGTTCAGCGTGAGCAATAAATACTTTTTTTTGTTGACAAAAATAGTACTTTTTTTGGCCATGGCGAAGCATTGAATACTTCAAATCTTTTCAAGTAGTTTTTCTTGTGTTTTCATCTGTATGACATGATACATGTAAAGTTGAGCCACTGTTTATCTGAAGCTGGGTAACAGGACATATTACAACACATTTGTTACCCTGGGGGGGTATTCTACAAAGGAAGTTTAACATAGCCAGGGTTTCCTTGCGTTAGCTGGCTTCAGAAAGCCTAACCACCGCAATCTGCCTCAACCGGTAATACGAATGTGGTTATCAACTTGCTAAGTGAACACGGGCTTTATTAATCAAGGTACGTGCGTGTACCCCTAAAATCTGCGGTGTCTGCAACAACGAGCCTATAGCGGTGCACCATGGACTGTACTAGAGCAACGTATTTCTTTCCTGTCGGGAAAAAAGACTAATAAGGACAGATATAATGGACGGATAAGAACATGAAACAATCATATGAGCAAAAAGCAACACTGTTGCCTCCATCATGTAGGTTACATTCGTTAGGCTGGTTAATAACTTATTCACCTTACCATTCGTAACAAATAAATCTATACTCTCAGTACATTGTCATGAAGTTTATTTCTAATATGACAACTGTACTATTACATTCTAGAGCTCCTAAACTTTAAAATTGATACAGCATGTTTAAAATATTGCTGAAGCAATCACATCACATTCATAAAAAAGTATCTCAAGCATTTTACGGAACTCACTAATGTCGCCCTGCGAAGACATTCCCTCAGTATCCGTACATATCTCTATAGGATCCTTTGGAATGGAGACGCCTTTTTCCAAAGCCAATTCGTTGATTGGTCAAAAGGCGGTGCTTTTATATGTTTCAATCTGTTATCCTGAACATAACCTGCCCCGGAGCAGGTTAGCCATGCAGAGTAAGTTGCCGTGGCAATATACCCCGATTAAAAGTGAGTCGGCTTCGTGATACAGAAAACCCGGGGTTGAAGTTTAATTTAGCTCGCTATCCCCTTAATCTCGCTTCGTAGTATACCCCTTCAAATATCTACATATACACAAAAACACAGGCACATGCACACACACATAAATATACACAAACATGTGCACACATATTCACAGAAACACACACACACACACACACACACACAAACTGAAACAGTCCATGGGATGAGGGCTTTTGTTATCCTGTGTTTTCTTGGACGAGCAGCTAGAAGCTAAGGCTTCATCTGGAAGGTCCCAAAAGCTATGCAGTCTTGGGTCTGATCAGGGCCAGTAATGCCCACAAGCCCAGCATTACTGGTGGACGTGGAGCTATTGGTTCAGTGAATGACATATGGCAGCACATGGATAGGAACACAGTGCAGCAGGTGGTGCCCTCTTCTGGTTAAAATTCTGAACTGACATCCACACACATTATCTCGTTATTCTTCCAAATTAAACTTAGTTTCTACGGTAAATTTTCACAAAGAAAATATTTAGTTTGGTCAAGAGGTTTCCCCGTTGTCGTCAAGGTTACATTGCCTGAATGAATCCCCGCCCCCTGAAGTTTTGGGATAAGGCTGGTACAAAATGTATCCAGTGGAATATCCTGCCTGGGGCCACATGTCAGTAGGGATAGAGGTGTAGTTTCCAATGTGTGATTATTCATATTATTGTAAAATATTTGAATTTGATGAAGAGCTCCACATGATTGCACTACATAAATAAAAAACTGTATATACATAACATATGGGTATAAAAATGGGTATAATGACAAGGTATTATTTTGTTGTACTGAGAGTGTTGAACTTAGTCACCCACTAATTTGCCTGTTTGAACAGCCAGTCAAAACTGCACGTGACCTCCTACATGTAGTGAATCAGTGGAAATGATCAGCTCAAGTACATCCTTCTCTGTTCAGTTTGAGTTTTACGGTGCAGGTACAAGCAGGGTCTCACAGAGAGGAGAGTTCAGATACAGTGATGGCACCACTCTGTGCTATTCTTGTGTTTTTCAGCGGAGTGCGTAAGTGTACAATTGTTATTAAATTATTCACAGTTGTTTTTCCATTGTCAGTTAACTTGAAATTCATATTTGTTTTGCTTTCTGTTGTATTCCAGATGGCATGCTTGGGCTTGATGATGGGCTTGGGGTAGTTCAGCCTAACACGCTGGTGACAGCTCAGCTTGGAGAAAATGTGACTCTCTCATGTTTCTATCCTGTAATAGAAGCACCCAATCTCAGCTGGTTTAAGCAACCTGTTGGACAGAAGCCTCAGCTTGTAGCAATATTATTGGACTACAAACCAGATGCCATGTTTTTAAATGAGTTTAAAAACAGTAAACGTCACAGTGCTAAGGCAACAAAGGGAATCTTTAACCTGACTGTGTCACAAGTAGAGCCGTCTGATTCAGCAACATACTACTGCACTATTATTCTCTTCAAAGAGATCAGCTTTGGAGATGGAACTATTTTAATGGTGATGGGTAAATATGAACATTGGTTGATGTTTTACACTTGTTTTTTCATGTACAGCAACAAAGCAATATGCACAGTGACAAATTACTAGTGAAATATTATTCAAAAGTGAACTTTTTTGTTTATTGAAAAACTCTCCTGACCAATATTTTATGATTAATAATAATTTTATTTTTTAAACATGAATTAAAATTATCTTTAAAAAGCCAGTGTTTCTCTTAGCGTAGGGTCATTCAAACTTGGCTTTGAGTGTCCATGTATTGGTTAAGTGTTAAGATATTGAGATACGTATGTTAAGGTGTATTATTGCTTAAGATACATACCAAACATACCATTCTGGAAATTATTATGACAGTTTGAAAAAAACAAACAAATACGAAACAGTACAGATGTGAGCATCGAAAAAACAATACATAAATATGTTAAAGCTTAAAGCTTGCCGGATTTGGAAATCCTTATTATGATATAATTTGCATTGATTTCTGTCATGTAGTCGCGTCAATGACCTTCAAAATGCACTTATTGTACGTCGCTTTGGATAAAAGCGTCTGCCAAATAATTGTAATGTAATTGTAATGTAATGTAGGAAGAACACATTGTGTTGTTATCTCAATTGCGTAATTATGCTCATTGGTACATAAAACTGAAATCTACAGGAATTACAAAAACATATGTTGTCTTAAAATATGCTCCACTTTATATTTGTTTTGCGAGTAGAACTCAATATAATATACTACATATTCAGTCATCTGGAGTCTTCTTAAGCTACCTTGCAAACCTAAAAATAATACCAAGTCATATTTATTGGTAAAACTTACAAAGTGGTCTCCAATGGACAAGTTTGCATTGCATTGTAATGAATATTAACTTTTTACAGGGTCAGAGTCACAGAGCAGGACAGTAGTACTGCAGCAGCCCGAGTCTGAGTCAGTGCAGCCAGGAGACTCTGTGACTCTGCAGTGTACAGTACACAATGAGACCTGTGCAGGAGAACACAGTGTGTACTGGTTCAGACATAGCTCAGGAGAGTCCCCTCCAGGAATCATTTACACCCATGGAACCAGGAGTGATGAGTGCCAGAGGAGCTCTGGGGCTCTGTCTCCCAAACGGAGCTGTGTCTACAGCTTCCCCAAGAGGAACCTCAGCCTCTCTGATGCTGGGACTTACTACTGCGCTGTGGCCACCTGTGGGGTGATCCTGTTTGGGAACGGGACCAAGCTGGACATTGAGGGTGAGCTAAAAATCAATCACATAGTTAAAGCATCATCTTAGTGCAATCGGTTTTTCCATGTATTTTTGGGACGCTGAGGCTAAAAGATGTACTAAATAATTTCAACTAGCAGAACAAACAGTACGGACTTCATCTGATATTTTTGGATGATTGTTTTTTGATTTGTATCTTGTAAGTTTTTTGCCATCCCTCATTGTTAAGTTTTTTGGAGAGGTTATCACTGTCACTGTCTGATTATGCTCCTATTAATATTACTGGTGAAGGCTGCTGCACTAACTCTTGCCTTTAAAATGTCAGGAAATGAAGATCTTCGTCTTTATTGCTTGGCAGGAGCTTTGACGTTGAGTGTGATCCTAAATATCATCCTCGTTCTGAACAGGAGAAAAAGCATTGAGAACTCTAAAGGTAAGAGACCAAGATATCAATGTGTGGTATATGTCACAGTTACTGTATAAAAAAAATAAAAAAAATTATTTCCAATCAAACGTTTTGTAAATCAAAACAGAATACTATGAAACATACACGATCATAAAAATACTGAACATGTTAAAGGGTGCAGAATGCATGTAAGGCCATTTCATATATAGCATGCAGAAATAGTCATGTACAGTCCCTGAACAGTTCTGTAAAACAACATCAGATAAAGTTACATTTGTGCAGATCGTTGTCTCCCACTACTTTTAGCAATATGCAACTTATGTACACTATCACATATAAAGGCAAGTGAAATCTCACTTGAATTTATTACAGGTTAGCTTCTGATATAATAATGCCTTGCATTTATATAGCGCCTTTCTCACCAACCGGTGACTCAAAGCACTTTACAATGATGAGGGGGAAACTCGCCTCTACCACCACCAATGGTTATAAATTGGTTGTAATTTGTGTATTTGTGTTTGGTATCCAGCTGGCACTAACTAAATTATAGCCGCTACATTCGTAACACAGGTGTGATGTCACAATGGCTCCATTATAAAAATAAAATTGCCGGAGAGCAAAAGGCAGTCAAAGACTGCAAATAAGCAGAATATTCAGGCCTCCAAAAATGTTTTTCAAGTGCTATATACTCTCCATTGAAGTGTACACCTGCTGTACATCCCACATAGCCTGGTTATATAATAGATGTGCTCCTTAGATGTACTTCTCATAATAATAATAATAATAATAATAATAATAATAATAATAATAATAATAATAATAATAATAATAATAATAATAATAATAATAATAATAATAATAAATACATTTTCATTGCTTTTATATTTTTTATTACATATTAATAAATTCTTATATGAATTAATTTCAGACAACCACTAGTTTACATTTTTATTTTACTCAAACAGGGGCTGCATCGAACAACCGAGTGTCAAGGGAAGACTTGTCGAGCAAACAGGTACAAATATTATGTTGTGAAATAATGTTTTTAAAACTCACTGACAATTTATGTGTTAAAAATATTTCTGAAGTTATAAAAGGAATGATGATAATCATACATGCTCTGCAATGCTTTTCCTTTTAGCGTCAAGATGAAGCAATGAATTACGCTGCTTTGACTTTCACCACCAAGAAACCCAAAGTGAGGAGGAATAAGAGGGAAGCAGAGAGAGAAACTCTTTACTCAGATATGAGATTTAAAGAGCGCGAGTGAAGCTTTCCATAAAAATACATCTTTCTCACAAGAATGATGAAAATGTATTAAGCATTTTCCCACTAGCACTGGTGAACCTTACTGTACATGTGGTTGTAAATGACACAACATTGTGGTATTGCCTTTTTTCAAACAATGCATCTTGGAGCAGTGATGGTTCTTAAATTCTGCTGTTTGTTGAATAATTAAAGCAAAAGATAAACTTTTGTACACTGATATGCCTGTCTGGCTTGACAGCATCTGTTAAATGTTGCTCAATGTTGCTAAATGAGCCTGTTTAGGGCAGCAGTTTAGTACAATGGTTAGGGAACTGGACTACCCTAGAACCCTTGAACAAGGTTGTTAACGTGAATTCAGTATTTATCTCGCTGTGCAAACTGAAACTATGTACAAATGTAAAATATTATTAGTCGCTCTCTGTAAAAGTGCCTGCTAAGGGCCAGATTCAGAGATGGCCAACTTACGTCATGCGCTTAAGTGCCTCTCCTGCGTGGATTTAACGCCGTATTCTAACTTACGATACTGGGGTGCTTTTCTGAAAATGTGGGTGGCACAGGGCATGATATTTGAATGATCTGTTTGTTGTACCTCCCCCCCTGGGTTGGTTGCTTTCTACTAAAACAATGTTTGTGGGGGTATACATTTTCAACGTCACAGTGCCTTTAATAACCGCATTTGCCTTTGTAAAATCCTGCCTTTGTGCATCGTAGTTGCTCTTGCGTGATGGGGAAGGCAGTGAACGTATTAATCCATCGCATTGATTAAATGATCATAGCTCCTATTGACGACTTGGATATACCCATCACACAATCAAAATAAATAATCGCTGGACAGTGGTTGCACGCAATATTATTAAGTAAACAAATAAAGTCACATATTGAACATTTGGGGCCCTATCTTACACCCGGCGCAAAGCGGCGCTAACGCAAACGCAAGTGTCTTTGCTATCTTACACCCGGCGCTAGGTCCATAATAACGCCTAACGCTTACGCCGTCAAACTAGCATTGCGCCATTAACTAGTCTTGCGCCATCATTAGTGAACTGGGCGTGTTGGTCTTAAGATGAGGAGTGGCCAGGATCCTTTTTGGCGTATTGCTATCTTGAGCCAGCAGAAAGCGCTTGCGCTAGAACCACCACAAACCTGGTCTAAAGTCATGTCGCAGTTGTTTACATGCTATTTTAACGGCGCATATGAGTGCGTCTACATAGGCGTGTGCACAACGCGCATACCCTCCTGTCTGTTACACACAGGGGCGTGCACAGGCATGACTAAAATATCTAGATCACAATGTGAAATATTATTATTGTGTAGGCTATATCAAAAATGCATAATAATAAAAGGTTCCATAGGTCCACATACCTTTCCCTCAGCGAAGGGAAACAATGCCACATTACATTGCTCTCAGCCCACTCCATCAACATCCAGGCGATGTGCGATGGTACGGGACAATGGCTATCCATTAAAAAGGAGCTGATAACACCTATAGCTATCAAGCCTAATGCGCGAATTGTCTTTGCACCTAATGCGTGAATTGTCATTCAATGGAAAACTCGCGCACGGCAATAGACGGACATTTAAGTTCTGAAAATGCGCTTCAGATGTCATTACAATACAGCTCTGTTTATCTATGAATACAGCCTGTAAGTAAATAGAATGGTTTGTGACTGAAAAAAGTTAAAAACCTTGTCCAGTGAATATTGCATTTATTGTTTTTCAAATAGCCTAGGCTACAGCGAATTCGCTGTGCATAAGGTTTTTTTCGATAGCCTATGGTTAAAAAACGGAGATGTCACCATGTTAACTAAATTGTAACCTTAGCTATTCTTCGTCCTTCATATTTTTTTAAATTACAGTGACCAGGTTTCCATACTCTCACCGTTTAAAACCCAGCTGATTTCACCCGTTATTCCTTAACTGAACAAAACGATTTTAAAGAGAACTAAGCGTCTAATTAGAAATTAAAACAAATTTGCAGCACGTTACACAATTAATTCACAATTCATTTTAATGCCATTCTCTGCACGTGAGCTGCATGTTCTCTGTTTCCCCTGCTGTAAGTCGCACGTTTAACGGTCTTCCTGGGAAAGTGGATTGTTTTAAAGGATTACGCTACGAGTAAAACAGGTTGGTCACATTTCCATAAACAGGACATTATTAAACAAGGGGAAATATGCGTGAACTTATGGGTTGCGAACCTGACAGCTTTATTGTATGGCTATTTAGTGTCATCATTAAGGCAAAAATAACGGTATGTATGTTATTAATCAATATTAGCCTACTATGCAGGTAGCCTAATGAACTTTGGATGAAGCTTGAACTTTGAGAACTCCATGAGAACAGCCTCTTGGAATTGATGTTTGACACTTTCATTGCATAATCAAACGAAATTCGCTGAACTAGCAGGCTAATTTGGCGTTTTCTAAGGTGAGACTGAAGCCATTGATAGCTTATTCTCAGCTGTTGCAGGTCCTTTTAACGAAATTTAACCGCACATATTTTGTAAAATAACAGCCCTGTCTGGAATTACCGGGAACTCATAGGCTAATGGTTAGTCCGAATAATATTGATCATACTCCATTTAGCCTATTCCTTGATCACACTAAACACGCACGAGCATGTCTGTTACGCCATCATAAGCAATCCGCCAAGGTGGAAAAGCAGGCTTTTAAAGGGAATGGGATATGACATTTTGATTGGTTTATTGAATGTCACGCCCAAGACACACCTATAATTAATGAAGCGACTAGGTTCAGCCCAGTTGCGCCATGCGCCGTGCTTAGCGCCAAAAAAACACGCCGTTAAAATAGCAAAAGTGGACTTGGACACGCCCTAAATGGACTTAACGCCATGCGCTTAGACTAAGCGCCAAGATCGCCAAGATAGAGCCCTTGAAGTCACATATTCTTAATAATAGCCTATTTCTTGCAACCACTGTCCACTGTCCACTGTCCAACGTATTGTATTTTTTCAGTGCATCTGTCATACGCTGGAAGGATGTGGCCAGGAAGGAGAGAGAGATTTTAACCTGGAGCACTGGTAGATCTACACTGCGGGGAGTTACTTCACACTTCCTAATCATTTTGGGGCAGCTGTGCTGACAAAAGTAGGCTACAAAATTGTCTCTCTGTCAAATTGAATATGATCCAGACACTGTCTATCAATTAATCCATCTAATATTGGTCTGGTATGATATACCAGATGGTCAATCATAGCCTACTTTATTTTTCATAATCATCTATTGGCAGCGCTAGATATAAACCACCTTTTTTCCGAACAAAATGTGGGGAAAAACATGATTAAGTGAAAACTCTGAATCCGCGTATCTTGCAGACGCCTCATTTTAATCAAATCTCCACCCCGCGCACATACTTTATATACTGAAGAGGCGCTTAAAACAGCGGATAAGTCAAATATCTGAATCACAAATAGCTTAAGCTACACAGAATTTTGCGAGTAAGTCCCATTTGCGCGTGATTACCTCAACTCTGAATCTGGCCCTCAATGCCAGTGATGTGAACTTAAACAAAGATGGGTGAGTGAAAGGACTACAAAATAAGGTAAGGCAGTTAATGTGTCATCAGTGATTCACTGAATATAAATAATCATAGTTTTTTTGTAATATAGAGTGATAAAAGTAAATAGTAGATCCATTTATTTTGGGGGTTTGTGGGCAACAGTAGTTTCTTTTGGGGACACTGGGGACTTTCCCCCAGCACATTATGAAATGTTGAATTCTGCTCCTACCACATCATAAAACATCACATTCAGCAAATATTGTGGTATGTAGAAGTTTGGCCAGTCTGATCAAATTACATGTTGCCTTGATTTATGAAAATCTGTAGAGGTTGTGAAAACAATTCTCAACATGAAAAAGTTGTAGTATAAGCACATCCAAATGGCTAGGGTAAAAAAGGGTAAAAAAGTGAAACAATGAAAAATAAAGAATACCCACACACTAGCAAATGCTCCCTTGTGGTTTATTCATGCAACGATTCGACCAATGAGGTCTTCGTCAGCAATACAATCATGTGAAGGAAGTGGGGGGTATATATAGACACACACATATGCATATTCAACAGCATAAGCTTGATCACTCACATATTCAGATAATAATGAAGGACGATGTCCAAACAAATGTATAAATAAATATATCGTAATCATAATAATAATAACAAATATATCCATATAGTGTATAAGTACATAATGTATGTGTCTTAACTATATATACAATGCCCTCCACAATTATTGGCATCCCTGGTAAAGATGAATAAAAGGGTTTTATAAAAAAATCACCTTTTGGTAAATTAGTTTAATCTCACACTGAAAAAAATTGAAAACTCCAACCTTTAATTGAAGTAAATTTACTCTGAGAAAAAAAAACCCTGATCAAGAAATAATTATTTTTAAACCATGTGTGCCACAATTATTGGCACCCCTAGAAATTATTATGAACAAAATGTAACTGAAGCATTTTTTCCATTCACATTTTACAGAGGCCATATTCCCTTATTCATACATCAACATGGGAAAGATAAGAGAACACACAAATGAAATGAGGGAAAAGTGTGTTGAGCTTCATAAGTCAGGAAATGGCTATAAAAAAATAGCTACTCACCTGAAAATGCCCATATCTACCATTAGGGCAATA
This sequence comes from Synaphobranchus kaupii, assembly GCA_029718625.1. Taxonomy (NCBI): domain Eukaryota; kingdom Metazoa; phylum Chordata; class Actinopteri; order Anguilliformes; family Synaphobranchidae; genus Synaphobranchus; species Synaphobranchus kaupii. Next base: position 6,995,992 of record CM056393.1, read on the forward strand.
CTTAAAAAGTTCAAAGAAACTGGAACTGTTACAAACTTGCCTGGAAGAGGACCCAAGTTTATTTTGCCCCCACCCACAATTGAGGATGGTAAGAGAGGCAAAAAAATCCCCAAGGACCACTGTTGGAGAATTACAGAGGAAAGCAGCATCTTGGGGTCATCTAGTCTCCAAAACTTCGTCACCTCCATGCCAACAAATTATGTGGAAGGCATGCCAGAAAAAAGCCTTTCCTGTCATTTCACCACAAACGTAAGCAACTGGAGTTTGCTGAACGCTACTGTAACTTTGACTGTAACCGTGTTCTATGGTCAGATGAAACAAAAATTGAGCTTTTTGACAAACAACACTCAAGGTGGGTTTGGCGTAAAAAGAAGGATAGCTATACCGAAAATAACCTGATCCCCACTGTTAAGTATGGTGGAGGTTCTGTGATGTTGTGGGGCTGTTTTTCCTCCAAAGGCCCTGGGAACCTTGTTAGGGTACATGGCATCATGACCTCCATGAAATACCAGGATATTTTATATCTGAATCTGGCTGCCTCTGCCAGGAAACTAAAACCGGGTCGTCTTTAACAGGGGTGCCAATAATTGTGGAGGGCACTGTATACATAGTTCAGTCAGGACCACTGTTGTTCAAGTAAGCTTTATTAACATTCTTAAAACAATACATTTTAGGTTTGGCGGTATGGTTCTGTTCAAATGCCCTCCCGCTAATCAATGCGAGCCAGCATGTTATGGCAGTGAGGGCAGCAGCAACAACCCCCCAGTAGGTTTGCACTTAGAACAGAACCAGCAGCACTGAGAATGTTTTTTTTTTATAGATTCCATTCAATCAGTTGTATGTATATGGCACTTTTAAGTGTCGTTATCACAACAATTTACAAGGAACCGGGCCTGAACCCCCGTAGAGCATGCCTAGGGTGACAGTGGCAAGGAAAAACTCCCTGTTGTTAGCAGGAAGAAACCTTGGGCAGAACCTGACTCTGAGGGGGGAGTCCATCTGCCGCTGACTGGCACCGGTTAACTGAATAGCTGATTACAGAATAGAAAAATGCAAGACAGAACATATGAAAATGTCAATATATAATGAGCCGGTGGTGGAAGGCGGATTGAAGGCCAGCAGGTGGCATCATCAGCTGGGGACGGCGTGGAGCTGGAGCTGACCGGCTGCTTCTGGAGAACGATGTTTGTTGATCTATAGCTACCGCTCCGGCGGTTGCCGAAGAGGGAAGGAGAGAGGAAAGAAATCAGTAGGCACCCAAACATATTAGTGAGCTATGCAGGAGCGATATAGGCTAGGTTTCAGTGGGGGAACTGAAGAGGATGGAGCTGGGGTGGAGGGGGTTTTTTTTGTGTGCAGCGGGCGTGCATCAGAGGATCCACCATGTTAGGGCGAGGCGGGTTAAATAGACCGCCTTGCTACTTGAATGGATTGATAGGTCACTACTCAGCTGAGCTGTCAGCTGATTCACCTATGGCCGGGTTTCACTCTCGTGGCCTGCCTGAACTAACGCTACGCTCGATTTAAGACACATACATTATGTACTTATACACTATATGGATATATTTGTTATAATTATTATAATTATTATGATTATGATATATTTATTTATTCCTTTGTTTGGACGTAGTCCGTATAATCTATAGAAACTGTATAATGACACATGATCGCCCAAGTGAATAAACCTAGCCCAAAAGCAATATGGAGAAACAACAAGGAGATACACAAAAATACATAAAGGCAACATCCAAAGAGAAGGCTTTATGTCATAATCCTCATTCTACGCATTCACAAACCTCCTGTTTGCATGTGTACAAAAATTAAACTAATTATTTCCCAAGTCCCAGGAGGCAATGTGAAACAGTGTACGTTGGTGTCCAAAAATCTACCCAAAATGGATAATTGTGCATCACAATAATTCAGGAGATACTCAAAATTCTTCAACAGATATACTCTTTTGACTCATTGGAAATATACTTGCATCCATATCATTCAAGAATTTCCAACTTTTGCAAAAGATTTGAGGAAGTGATATAGGTGTCCAAAAACATACCTAAACCTATCCAAACCTATAGCAACCTACCCAAAGCTAACAAGACCTATCCCGACCTACCAAAACATGCATCCGCTGTACATAACTATTTGTATGATGAATGCAGACAGCCTCTTTGCTGAAGAACAGCTGGAACAGTTCTAGGGGGCTGTAGTCCTGTTGACGGAACAGCTGTGCTCCAGGGGTCCTCTGTGGACAGAAGTGGAACTGACGGGGCTGCACATCATGCCATCGGTCTTCAGGCTCTGGCTCACTTTATCTCTTTTTGGCAGTGGTGTGTAGTGAATGGGATCTACTCCTCTTCAGGCTTGTCACATCATTCCTGTAGGAATACATAGCATTTCTTGTCACAATTGGAGTAGTATGCCAAATAAAGGTAATTTATCACCAACCAGTCAGACTAACAATGTATGAGAACATGCGCACAATTTACAGAGTCATATGCACTATCTATTACATAAACCTACACCAGCCCATGGATTATTACGAGTGACAACTAGCTGCTATGCCATTTGTTTATTTCCCTTTAGCTATGCTGGTGCACCTAACGTAATGAATGGCTAGGCCACACATGGAAGCTTCTACTATAGTGTAGTAGTTCAGCCCTAGTAGATTGAACCATTATATAGCAGACCACCATTTATCATTACTGATGGTATAAAATCCAAGTTGGCGCGCATAGGTACTTTATTACACAGACTCCCCATAGTCTATCAATGACCCTTATTCAAGTTTAGCGTAGATTATAGCTATAGCTATTATTGCAAGCCTAATAAATAGCTAACTGGCTCAAAGCCAATGGTTCACAAACTCGGTCCAGGGGTCTTCATGGCACGCATAGATATTTCTGACATAATGTGGCTTTAGAGGGTAAATAATCCCTCTAAACATGAAAAGCAGCTTGTTAAAATTCTGGTGTTGCATTGTGGTTGGAACAGAAAACCAGCATACACAGTGAGGCCCCAGGACCGATTTGAGAACCACTAAGGTAAGCCTGAATAAGGCCTGCTAGCTGCTGTACCGACTATACTACGATCAATACATAAAATGAACAGACACACACACACACACACACACACACAACCAGGGGCGGATTGGCCATCGGGAGCACCGGGAGTTTTCCCGGTGGGCCGGTGCTGTGCGTGGGCCGGTAGGCTAGTACGTTTACATGCACACTAATACTCCGATCTGAACCCGGTTATGGCAATACTCTGGTTACTGAAATGGTCATGTAAACACCTTTATCCGATAATGTAAGGTCATAATCCGTGTTTTCGAAACCCGATTAACACCCCTGGTTTTTTGGCCAAACTTTCGATTTTTTGGAGCATGTAAACACCTTTCTCCGGTTTCTTTCGGCTTCTCAAAACTACGCATGTCAGGCAGAAGAGGCGGTGTAACGTCAAAATGATTCCACCCGTCAACATTTGCTATGCCTGGGGTTCCTTCAGCATCTCACTTCCAGAATTTTATTATTAAATTTGCATTTCACCGGTGAAAATATATTGTTCAGTGTTACGTGCTTGTGTTTGTACTAGCTAGTTTGTGGCTAGCACATTAAATAACTGAAATTTTCGGGAAATTCGCCAGATTTAGAGATCGGTAAAGCTAGCTAGTACAATAATATAAATCAACCAGTACTAGCAATTAGCTATAAATAAGTAGCTATAATAATTACTAGCTAGCTATAATAATAATAATAGCCTAACGTAAATTTTTGACGGGCGGATCATTTTTGTCCTTACAACAGGAAGCAGTTAGTAGGCTAGCTACGTTTTCCACAGAGCTGATTATGGAGAGAATCATGTAAACGCGGCTTTTGGAGTAATCACATTACTTATGTTCATGTGAACGCAATAAGTTAAATACTGGCGTAAGCTGATCGTTTCCAGTAATCGGATATTGCTGTGCATGTAAACGACAAGCTATCTGAGAGAAGCGACCTCCTGCGACGCCTGCTGACAGTGTAATAAGGTAGGACACACTTGTATTTTTGTGCCCGCCGTGGCATTTATTATTGCAAATTGCAAAAGTAGGCTATATGTGTGTTTAGTTTTGTGTTGTTGGAAGTGGATCATTCAGCTCAATGTGATTTTTCGTGCCCTCCGTGGCAGTTATTATTGCAAGTAGCAAAAGTAAACCATGGCCGTTATTGCAAGTATCGTTTTCATGCCACCGTGGGTGTGTCTGATTGCGAGTACAACTAGGCCTACATGCACGTTCTCGTCATCGTGTAACAACAACAACAGCAGCAGCAGCAGCACAATAACTTAATACGACATGTAGGGCCTATACAATCATAATAATAATAATAATAATAATAATAATAATAATAATGTTGCTGGGCCGCCATGGTTTTGAAACTCCCGGTTAGATTTATAGTCCCAATCCGCCCCTGCACACAACCACACAACTCTTAGAAACCCTGTAGCGGAGATAGCCAACACTGGTACACTATTGTTGCCAAGTTGTGTCAGTAATAAAGCGAAGGACATAATTAAAGAGGTAAAATGTACCACAGAAACATTACATGCACTAGTACTCACATATTGTCGAGGACCAAATCTTCACCATGCAAAAATCGTGATATTGAATCACAGCAAAAACACAGGTGTAAATATTACACTGCAGGTGAACATTTACCATCCTAGTATGGAAACTCTTGAAAAATCATACTGACTCCGCCTGGTGTTTGAAATCGTATTTACCTTTTAGGGTTGTTTTAACGCACTTGTTCCTAGTTTGAAAATGCACTAATGTATGTCGCTCTGGATAAGATCGTCTGCCAAATGACTAAAATGTAAATGTAAATTGAAAGATCTGGCAAGCCTGCCTCCGCTTCGGTCTTAACGTTATTCAGTGTGTGAATGGCGTTGTCTGACACCACCCATAAACTGTAAGCGCTCTTAGCTATTGTAGTTCACAGTAAAGCAGGTACCTGCCTGGTACATGCACAGTAGTTAGGGGCTACATCTCTGCTCTCACTACAGGCAGAAAGTTGGTTCAGAGCTCATTTTAATCAGACGGAGAGCTACCTTTCTACAAATCAAACATCATTTTTTGGTGGAACTCCCTTTTAATTATGAAGAGTTTGGTCAAGAGGTCACCCTGCCGTCCTAAAGGTTACATTTCCTGAAAGAACACCACCCCCCCCCCCCCCCCCCCCGATGTTTTGAGATAAAGTTGGTACAAAATCGATCCATTATTATGTGTGATTATTCTCAATGTAAATTATTTTATGCAGAACTCCATGTGATTGCAATACATAAAAACAAATGTAGTAAAAATGTAAATGATGACAAGGGTTTTCTTTTGTTGCACCAAGAGTGTTGATTTGTGGAACTGTATCACCCAATAATTTGCCTGTTTGAACAGCCAATCAAATCTGCCGCAGGCATGTGACTTCCTACTTTAGTGAGGAAATGATCAGCTCAAGTGCTCCTTCTCTGTACAGTTTGAGTTTTACTGTGCAGGTACAAGCAGGGTCTCAAAGAGAGGAGAGTTCAGATACAGTGATGGCACCACTCTGTGCTATTCTTGTGTTTTTCAGCGGAGTACGTAAGTATACAATTGTTATTAAGTTATCAGCCAAAATAACTTTATACAAGTACTATACAGAGGTGTTTCTACAGAGAGTAATGGTTTTTTATTTAGTTTTTTCCATTGCCAGCAAAGTATAAATTCATTTTTACTTTGCTTTCTGTTGTATTTCAGATGTCCAGCTTGGGAAGAGTGTAGTTCAGCCTAACATGCTGGTGACAGCTCAGCTTGGAGAGGATGTGACTCTCTCATGTTTCTCTCCTGTAATAGAAGCACCCAGTCTGAGCTGGTTTAAGCAACCTCTTGGACAGAAGCCTCAGCTTGTAGCAATGACAATGAACTACCAAACAGAAGCTATATTTTTAAATGAGTTTAAAAGCAATAAACGTCTCAGTGCTAAGGCAACAAACGAGATCTTTAACCTGACTATCTCACAAGTAGTGCTGTCTGACTCAGCAACACACTACTGTGCTAGTATGCTCTTCAGAGATATCAGCTTTGGATATGGAACTACTTTAATGGTGATGGGTAAGTATGAACATTGATTGATGTTTTACACTTGTTTTTTCATTTACAGCCATAATATACTATGCTCAGTGACAATTTACCAGTGATACATATTATACTTTTTTGTTCATTGAAAAACTTTCCTGAAAAGTATTTTAAGATTAACAACGATGAGCTTTTTTCAACGTGAATTTAAATTATCTTTAAAAAGCTGGTGTTTTTCTTAGGGTAGGGTCATTCAAACTCGGCTTTGTGTGTCCATGTATTGGTTTAGTGTTAAGATATTGAGATATGTTAAGGTATATTATTGCTTAAGATACTGTATGTTAAGTCAAATATACCATTCTAGAAATTATTATGACAGTTTGAACAAAAAACAAATATGAAACAGTACAGATGTGGGCATGAAAAAACAATACATAAATATGTTAAAGCTTAAAGCTGGCCGGATTTGTAAATCATTATTATGATATGATGCACACTGGTACATAAAACTGAAATCTACAAGAATTACACATACATATTTTGTCTTAAAATATGTTACACTTTATATGTGTTTTGCACGTGGAACTGAGTATATATGCTGGACTCATCTTCAGCTACAGTATCTCTCAAACCTAAAAATAATACCAAATCATATTCATAGGTAAAACTTACACAGTGGTCTGCAATTGACAATTTTGTATTGCACTAATGAGTATAAACCTTTTACAGGGTCAGAGTCACAGAGCAGGACAGTAGTACTGCAGCAGCCCGAGTCTGAGTCAGTGCAGCCAGGAGACCCTGTGACTCTGCAGTGTACAGTACACACTGAGACCTGTGCAGAAGAACACAGTGTGTACTGGTTCAGACAGGGCTCAGGAGAGTCCCCTCCAGGAATCATTTACACCCATGGAACCAGGAGTGATGAGTGCCAGAGGAGCTCTGGGGCTGTGTCTCACACACAGAGCTGTGTCTACAATTTCCCCAAGAGGAACCTCAGCCTCTCTGATGCTGGGACTTACTACTGTGCTGTGGCCACCTGTGGGGAGATCCTGTTTGGGAACGGAACCAAGCTGGACATTGAAGGTGAGCTGATTTAAATATATTTACAGTAATGCTACTTCCAAAATTGCATATGCACACAGTAGTGCTATTTCCCACTCCAGATGCTGCATGATATCATAGTCACATTTCACACACTGTTTTTATTTAAGTAACAATAACAATAAAAGCACCAGCCTGCTGTGGGCACAGCTTTGTGACATAACTGCCATTTCCCAGGAATTGTGACCATCCTTGCCTGGTTGTCCATCCTGAGGACTGGAGTCATCGTTTGCGCTGTGACCATGTGTGTCATCTTCTGCCATTTCAGAAGGACAATCTAAGAGTGTAAGCTGCATTCATGCTTGTACAGTGTACAATTACGGTGATCGGTTTTTAGTGCATACTGTATTTTATACAGTGTCGAGTGTCAATTTTATTTAAAAAAAAAATCTATTGGGGAATACTTCTAATGTCCACATTCATCCATTTCATAGTACCAACATTGAAACTGTTGAATCTTATAAATATTTAGGCTGGATGGTAGATTTTGCTTTAAGACTTATGTGTAACACCTGTCTCAAAAGCTAAAATTGGTTTCCTGGACAGAAAAAAAAAAAAAAAGTTTAATAACTCATTGGCGATTTCTGTGGTGAAAATACTTGCAAAATGCTAAACTAAATGATGGGTAATCATATGTGCTGTGCAATGCCTTTCCTTTTAGCGTCAAGATGAAGCAATGAATTACGCTGCTTTGACTTTCACCACCAAGAAACCCAAAGTGAGCGCGAGTGAAGCTTTCCATAAAAATACATATTTGTCACAAGAGTTTATTGCACATTTCCTCACTTGCATTGGTGAACATCATAATATGTGACTGTAAATGACACAATTATGGGATTTGATTTTTTATTACTAAGCGCCTCTTTGAGTTGTGGTTGTTTGTGCACTTTCTTAAATTCAGCTGTTTTTTCAAATAAATGAAGTACAACGTGTTGTTGCCCAGTGTTGCTACACCTGGCTCAGTCTGTTTAGGGCAGCAGTGTAGTACAATAATGAGGGAAATGGACTTGTAACCCAATGATCGTGCGTTAGATTTGCAGGTGATGTACTACCATTGTACCATTGAGCAGCTGAATTATTTTAATTATGGAGCTGTATAAATTGAAGCAATGTTAAAATCTTTATTATCAATCTTAAAAGGCAATGCAGTTATGTTTGCCGGTATAGCTCTGTTCAGGAAGCCCATTTAAATAGACCCACCTGTTATGTGAATGGACTGTGACAGGTGAACATCACAACTTAGCTGAGCCATCAGCTGATTCAAGTAGCAGCCGCGATTGACTCTCATGGCCTGAACTAACGTGATCCTCAATTAAACAGAGATGGGGGAGTGAAACATTAGGAATATAAAATAAGGTTTATTGTGTCATCAGTGATTCACTGATTATAAAGAATCATAGTGTTTTCAATGTAGAGTTTTCCTGGTTCAAAAGGAGTCAGTAAATATTAGATCAGTTTATTTTGGGGGTTCGTGGGCCTGCAGTAGCTTCTGTTGGGGACACTGGGGACATCTCCTCTGCACTTTATGAAATGTTGAATTCTGCTCCTACCATTTCATAAAATGTCATAGTCATCAAAGACCAAAGTATATTTCTGCAAATAAGAGTGGGTAAAATTTTCCAAAGCAAGAATAGAAAGACTGTTAGCTGGCTACAAGCTAACTCAAATTCAACCAATGCACTTTGTCATTTGTCCTGCAATAGAGGGAGATTAGTAAGTAACAGATTAGTAAACAACAGATAAGAAAGAGCGTAATACCGGAGAGTTTAGTGCTTCTAGAATGTGTGCGTTTAAATTTTTCTCAACATTCAAGTGCAAGTGTCGAGTGAATTTTGTCTTTTATTTAGCTGCCATTTTTCTCCACATGAACAAGACATGTAGACATATGTCTGCACATCTATACCAGGGGTGGATCAAGGGAAACATTGCAGTGAATGTTGATACTATCTTGCATGTGTTAGAACAACTGGATGTGCTTTCTGAAGGCAAGGCCTCTTGCTAGCAGAGCCCTCCCTGTACCTTCAATAAACAAGCACTTCCTGTATGCACAGCGACTTGTGTTCTCAGTTATTGATGCTGTTTGGTACATTTTATTGTAACTGGGTACATTTACTGAGAGAATGACTCAGTGGCAGATTCCTTCCTGTGTACAGCGACAGAGCATAAACATACTCTCACATATTCATGCACTTCCTGTTGAGAGGCCTGTCAGGTGTCCACAGGGGCCTATAATCTAGAGAACAAGGAGAGAGTAATGCCCTTACCCAGACTGGATTTTCTGCTGTAAAATATTTAGTTTGAACAGCTGAATATGATTATAGTGCCCTATGACCGCATTCAATAAAGGACATCACACAGAAATATAATTAAGATGGCAAACATTGGAATTGCATGTGACTTTAGCAGGAATACATTTCAACATGTTCGAATGGACTCTTGTTTAAATTGGAGCATTCTGAAATTTGATACATTGAAGAATAACATCTCCATCAATGTCACCCAGTGAAACTCATTAGACTCAATAAGCAAGCACACATACATTCTCAGTTAAGTTAATCCAACTGGTATTTCACTTCAGCATAGCTTATATTAGTGTAATAAGATTGTGAATGGTTGTATCTGGCACGGCTTGGGGTAACTTTGATTCCAAACGTGGGGGACACATCCCACTTATGAAAGCTAGCTCATTGAAGTGGGCAAGCTAACATTCACTGGTAAGGCTATGGCACAACCCAAAATTCAAGATGCTCAAATTCACACATCTAAACTGATCTTTTTCACAAAGACAGCGCCCCTCATTTTGTAGGCCGCTGGCAATTCCCTGTGTGTGACCACTTCTCATGAGGGACTAAACTGTATGCTCTTACCTCAGTGGGCACAAGCACTAATTAATTCTAATTAAAATAATTGAAGGATATGCATTTTTCCATACAGTCCTAGTGCTATGTCTCCCTTCTCATGGCCTTAAGGAAAATGTTATCTTTCATTAAACATACATTTTTATAAATTTTAGAAAGTGTTGGGGACAAAATCTGCCTTTTTGAAAACATGCCACCCTAGCACTAAATGTCACATGCACAGATACCTTTGGCTGATACGTTGCTTGTGCTGAGATGTTTGCGCTGCTTATTTTTGTTGGAAGCTTTTACACACGGCTCTCTTTTTCTTTAACAGAAAAATATGTTTGTCCGTTTCAGATTGTTCTGTTGTGGTGACAGGGGCGGTGCATCTATTTTCCACTCACAGCCTTGTATATTCAGCGCTACACAGACCAGCACTGCACAGGAAGACTGACCTGGAGCACAGAGCTGTCTTCACACCCGCCCCCCCTCCCCCCCTCACAGCACTGAAACCACACTGACGCCCCGATCACATTCACCCGCCTCACACCTCAGACCACTTTTCCATTACAACAAACTTGAAAAAAGAGGGTCAGACTTAGAGGCAGTTGTCTTCACTGGGTGATGTTTTCAATGTAAAAATAGTAAAAAGCTGTTTCCAAATATAGCACAAAAATTGCGATGACCAAAGGTCAGTATTTCTCACAATAATTAAAACACTTTTCTCTCATACATACATCTTTCAAATGTTTTATGCTCTTGCTTATTAGTTGCCTTAGATGCACTGCAAGGTCATCATGACCTTAATTTCAACTGTGTGGAGTTGAGACATTTAGCAGTAGGGATCTGCACAGCATAGTAATTACATTATTACATACATTCTGATATTATGGTCAAAAAGTTTTAAGATCCACACCATATTAGTCTGATTGTCTTTATTTGGATGTATGTTCAGTTTTAGCTTGTACACACCTTTTTCTCAGATTTTTGATACACTGCTCACAATGTTGAATATAATTGTGCTTAAAATGCACAATAAAGTGCATCATACCTGTCAGCCTAACCGTAATGTATATAGGGAGATGGGTGATGGAGAACCCAACCTGTGAGAATACTCCCCTCCAAATTAGTAATGGAGTCAGTCAGGTGAGTTAGTCAGAGGCTATCAATGCATTCAGGCCATTCAGCCTCATAATGAATGCATGTGCTGAGTAAGGTGTGGAGTAGAATGGATTCATATGAAACAATCCCTGAATCATGGGGTTATGTCTATAACAAGGTGCAAGTGCATGGGTGTGGGGGAAGTGTGTGTGTGTGTGTGTGTGTGTGTGTGTGTGTGTGTGTGTGTGCGTGTTTGTGTGTGTGTGTGTGTGGTTATGTTTTAAAGAAACTCACCACCAAAGAGAGTCGCATACTTGCAAGTGAAGTTCTGTTGGGTACTGGGGGCCAGGGGGCAGGGCATTGTCAGTATTAAGTGTAGACCGGTAAAGTTTTTGTTTCCTGTTTCCCTCTCTTACCCTTTAAGAGCACGCTAGCGATCACACTCTGAGCCCATGCTTGCAGGTCCATGCTGGGTTTTTGCACAATGCTGTGGGTGCAGCTATTTCTGTAGTTTGGTCTGACTCTCTGGCCATCGACTCAAAACTAAACCCATCTGCTCTGCCTTTGTGGTTTGCACAGCATTCTCTCTCTCTCTCTCCTCTCTCTCTCTCTCTCTCTCTCTCTCTCTCTCTCTCTCTCAGCTTTAAAACATGTTCTATAAGTTATATTTTATATTTTTATTAGACAGCATAGTTTAGCGAGCCAGGGAGACACGTGACAAAGGTTGCGCGGGCGGAGTCAAAGCGCTAACGTCGCGGCTTGCAATGAGCATGTGGACGACACTCTTACAGGCTACGCCACTGAGACACGCTAAAAACGTAGTCTTTCTTTAGCCATTTTGTTAACTTTCATTGAGATCAAACAATAGGGCGTTTAAACATTTTACAAATGTAAAGATTTTATTTAATCCATGATAGGGATTAGAATCCATTAGTATTCTTATTTATCATTCCTTTACCCTAAAATATTTAAAAATAAATATGCAGATTGTAATTGTGCAGGATGAGTAAAGTAGCCAGAAGTTTACAAAAAATCTAAAGTTTTAAAAAATGAATAATTACAAAATCTTAAAAGATCGTCAGATAGACACTCTAAAATAAATTATATGGGCCGGATTCAGAGATGGCAAATTTATGTTATGCGCGCTTAAGTGCCTCTCCGGGATGAGATACGTCGTATTCTAACCTGCGGTACGCGGGTGCGTTTCTCAAAATGTGGGTGGCACAGTGCTTAATATTTTAATGATCTGTTTCTTGTACCTGCCCCCTGGGTTGCCAGCTTTCTACTAAAAAAATGTTTGTGGGGGTATACATTTTCGACGCGTCAGTGACATTGCCTTTAATAACCGCATTTCCCTTAGTAAAATCCTGCATCGTCGTTGCTCTTGTGTGATTTAATCCATGATAGGGATTAGCATCCATTAGTCTTCTTATTTATAATTCCTTTACACTAAAATATTTTAAAACAAGTGTGCAGATTGTAATTGTGCAGGATGAGTAAAGTAGCCGGATGTTTGAATGAGATTGATAACAGTTTGATACATCTGCAATTGTAAATCTTTGCTACCCTTTCGTAACATACAGTATATCATTTATTTTAGTGTCTATCTGACGATGTTTTAAAATGTTTTACTTATTTTTTTTTTTTAAACTTCTATTCCATGTTTGCATTATGCTCATTGATAGGGATTAGCATCCATTAGTCTTCTTATTTATAATTCCTTTACACTAAAATATTTTAAAACAAGTGTGCAGATTGTAATTGTGCAGGATGAGTAAAGTAGCCGGATGTTTGAATTAGATTGATAACAGTTTGATACATCTGCAATTGTAAATCTTTGCTACCCTTTCGTAACATACAGTATATCATTTATTTTAGTGTCTATCTGACGATGTTTTAAAATGTTTTACTTATTTATTTTTTTTAAACTTCTATTCCATGTTTGCATTATGCTCATTGAATTGGTGCTTCCTTGAGACGAAGCCAGTAAAAACAGATAAAAGAGGAAGTCCCCTTAACGGGCCATTGTGATGTCATCGAGCGACAGAACCTCAGGCCTGTGATGTTGACACAGGTTCTTTGTTATGAATAAACTACATTATGGGTAGAATTGTTATAGTTATTACGGGTTCATTGCTTATAATATTTTCCAAAAATGCTTCACTTTTGAATTATGAATTGTGTAATTTTTATTCATGAGAACACTTATTTAAAGACAGCTCTCCCTGGTTTCAGTACAATGTAAAATTACAGCCTGCACATTGCTGTGTTACCATTAGAGGGCGCCCTTAATGAAGTCATATTTTCTAAATCAAATTTCCAGTATTCATTGTTGAAATATCAAACATCACTGACTGAAGCATTACAATTATACACACTATGCTGTATATGTGGAATCACTGCTTTACCATATAACATATAGCACAACAGAATAAACTCTTCATTGGTTTTCTTGACCCATGCAAATCACACATTATATTTAGTCAGCACTGGGATATGTAATTATCATTAAACATGAAATCCTGCTAAATCTGTACAATCCATGTGCATCAAGCTTTCCAGAATGCGTTGGGAACCAACTTAGGTTTTAAAAAAATGCATCATCTGAATCAGCATTCAGATAAGAATAATGTACACATATAAATGTTTCACTCTTGTATTTTGACAAAAAAAAGTCATTCTCTGTGTTTGTGTATTTGTAATGGCTTTTGCATGGGCCACATTTTTCTGTTTTGAGGCTCACGTTCTTCCATGAAACATTTTTGAAATTATTTTTTAACCTTTTTTTTTTGTCTTTTATGGATTGCTGAAGGTTACCGTGGAACTGTGACATCACAGTACGAATATTCCACTGCGCTGTCCATGGTTCTGAACTCAATAGCATCGCTACCATGCTACATTTTTAGGTCGGTTAGAAAGTAAAGACCAGTGTTTTTGAGGTCACTTCTTTTTCTTGTTTTCTGGGAACAGAAGTACAGACATACCAAAAAATGACTGAATTATGGAAAACAAAATAAAATTAAAAAAATTAAAAATAAGTGTAAGGTTCATTCTGAACAATAAATTGATTTATTTGTACAAAAAATGCAATGGTTGTCAAAGTCACTCTTGATAATAGCATATATATCCGATTTACATTTGCCACAATTTAGATAAACCGTATGTATGTTTCCATGATCAAATTCAATGAAAACATCTGTACTTCGGACCCCCTAACTACACTGCACTCCAAAAGTATTAGGTCAGCGACACAGGTTTTGTTGCATTGGCTCTGTACTCCAGCACATTGGATTTGAAATGAAAAAGTGACTATGTGGATAAAGTGCAGACTTTCAGCTTTAATTTGAGTGTTTTTACGTCCATATCGGGTGAACCATTTAGCAATTGTAGCCATTTTTACACATCATACTCCCCATTTTAGGGCACCAAAATTGGACAAATTAACATAAAATTAAATAAAGTCATCATATTTAATATTTGGTTGCATATTTGCATACCATGACTTCTTGATGTCTGTGACTCAACAACAAAAAGACTCTTGATATCTTATTTTCAGGCACTCTTGTAAGCGATAATATAACATCTCTGCATTTTAATGGATCTCTATGGGAATTGGGGCGTGGGGATTGATTAAGCTGTAAATTACATGAGAATAGTATGGAATACAGGTTTGGCTAAATGGCTGTAAGTCATCAAAAGTCTGAGGAATCAAGCAAGCCTCAAACCATCACTATGCTGCCAGATATGCAGTAGATATGGATGGATCATTTTAAGGGTTGTTTCTCGTGACCTATTTTTCCATAGAGTCCAATAGGAAAATGAGTCAGAAGAAACAACCCTTGAAGTATTAATATCAAATAAGTATCAAGTGTCAAATATCTACATACACACAAATAAACATGGACACACACACACACACACCAAACACACAAAAACACATACTTGCAGGCACATATCAACACACACACACACACACACACACACACACACACACACACAGAAATATACACAAACATGCAAACACATTCACAGAAACATACACACACACACACACACACACACACACACACACACACACACACACGCACGCACGCACGCACACACGCACACACACATATACACACACACACACACACACACACACACACACACACACACACACAAAACCTGGAACAGTACATAGAATGAGCTCTTTAGTTATCTTGTGTTTTCTTAGACCAGCAGTTAGAAGCTAAGGCTTCCTCTGGAAGGTTCCAGAAGCTATGCAGTCTTGGGTCTGATCAGGGCTCATATGGGCCACAAGCCCAGCATTACTGGTGGATGTGGAGCTCTTGGTTCAGTGAAAGACACATTTAGGAACACAGTGCAGCAGGTGGTTTTTTGGTTAAAATGCTGAACTAACATAATCTTATTAATTTTCTTAATTAATATTATTAAAGTTCCTATTGTGCCATTTCACTAAGAAAAGAGCTAGTTTGGTCATGAGGTCACCCTGCCATCCTCAAGTTTACATTGCCTGAAATAATCCCGCCCCCTGAAGTTTTGTGATAAGACTGGTACAAAATGCATCCAGTGGAATATCCTGGCTGGGGTCACGTGTCAGTAGGGATTGAGGTGTAGTTTCCAACGTGTGATTATTCTCAATGTAAATTATTTCGAATTTTATGAAGAGCTCCACGTGATTGCAATACATAAAAAATAACTGTATATACATAACACATATAGTAAAAATGGAAATGATGACAAGGGTTTTCTTTTGTTGCACCAAGAGTGTTGATTTGTGGAACTGTGTCACCCAATAATTTGCCTGACTGAACAGCCAATCAAATTTTCTCCTGGCATGTAACCTCCTACTGTAGTGAATCACTGGAAATGATCAGCTCAAGTGCTCCTTCTCTGTACAGTTTGAGTTTTACAGTGCAGGTACAAGCAGGGTCTCAAAGAGAGGAGAGTTCAGATACAGTGATGGCACCACTCTGTGCTATTCTTGTGTTTTTCAACGGAGTGTGTAAGTGTACAATTGTTATTAACTTATCAGCCAAAATAACTTTACACAAGTACTGTATGGAGGTATTTCTAGAGATTGATGGGTATTTATCCTAATTTTTTTCCGCAATGTCAGTTGAGTTGAAATATTTATTTCTGTTGTATTCCAGATGGCCAGCTTGGGAAGAGTGTAGTTCAGCCGAACACGATGGTGACAGCTCAGCTTGGAGACAGTGTGACTCTCCCATGTTTCCACCCTGAAAAGCCTGTGTCCTGTGTCAGCTGGTATGTGCAACCTTTTGGACAGAAGCCTCAGCTTGTAGCACATACACTGAACTATGAATCAGATGCTATATTTTTCAATGAGTTTAAAAACAATGAACGTCTCAGTGCTAAGGCCACAAAGGGGATCTTTAACCTGACTGTCTCACAAGTAGAGCCGTCTGACTCAGCAACATACTACTGCACTATTAGGCGCTTCAATGAGATCAGCTTTGGACATGGAACTATTTTAATGGTGATGGGTAAATATTGACCTTGGTTCATGTTTTACGCTTGTTTTTTCATGTACAGCATTTCAACAATTTACTTTGCACACTGACACATTACCAGTGAAATATTATACATTATAACTGTTTCTGTTCATTGAATAAGTCTACTGATCAATATTTTATTACAAATAATCATTTACTTTTTGGTGTTTGAAGGTGAATTTTAATTATCTGAAAAAAGCAGGTGTTTCTTTTATGGTAGGGTCATCCAAACACTGCTGTTGTGTCCATAATTCTGTATTGTAGTGTAATGAGTATTAACCTTTTACAGGGTCAGAGTCACACAGCAGGACAGTAGTACTGCAGCAGCCCGAGTCTGAGTCAGTGCAGCCAGGAGACTCTGTGAGTCTGCAGTGTACAGTACACAATGAGACCTGTGCAGGAGAACACAGTGTGTACTGGTTCAGACAGGGCTCAGGAGAGTCCCCTCCAGGAATCATTTACACCCATGGAACCAGGAGTGATGAGTGCCAGAGGAGCTCTGGGGCTGTGTTTCCCACACAGAGCTGTGTCTACAACTTTTCCAAGAGGAACCTCAGCCTCTCTGATACTGGGACTTACTACTGCGCTGTGGCCACCTGTGGGGAGATCCTGTTTGGGAACGGGACTAAGCTGGACTTTGAGAGTAAGCTAAAATCACATAGTGAAAGCATCGCCTCACTGCATTGTGTATTTAAAAGGTTCATGCATGTATTTTTGGTAGGCTAAGTCTGAAAGATGTACTAAATAATTTCAACCAGTAGAACGACCTTTACGGACTTCATATTATTACTATTTTATTTGTATTTTGTAAGTTCTTAATTGTTTGCCATTCCACGGTGTTATTCTCATGCAGATCAGATTTTGGAGAGGCTATTACTGTCATTGTCTTATTATACTCTTATTAATATTACTGGTGAACGATGCTATACTAACTCTTTCCTTTAAAATATCAGGGAATGAAGATCTTCCTCTTTATTGCTTGGCGGGAGCTTTGACGTTGAGTGTGATCCTAAATATCGTCTTCGTTCTGAACAGGAGAAAAAGTAGTGAGAATTGCAAAGGTAAGAGACCAAGGGCCCTATCTTACACCCGGCGCAAAGCGACACTAACCCAAACGCAAGTGCCTTTGCTATCTTAAACCCGGCGCTGGGTTCATTATAACGCCTAGCGCTCACATCATTTAACTACCATGTATTCTTGCAAGTGAACTGGGGTTGGTCTTAAGATGAGGAGTGGCCAGGATTATTTTTGGCGTATTGGTATCTTGAGCCAGCAGAAAGCGCGTGCGCTAGAACCACCACAAACCTGGACTAAAGTCATGTCGTAGTTGTTTACATGTTATTTTAACGGCGCATATAATTGCGTCTACATAGGCGTGTGCACAACTCCTAAAATATCAAGATTACAATGTGAAATATTATTATTCTGTAGGCTATATCAAAAAATGCATAATAATAAAAGGGTCCATAGCCTACCTTTCCCTCAGCGAAGGGGAATGGCACATTAAATTGCTTTCAGCCCACTCCATCAACATCCAGGCGATGTGCGATGGTACGAGACAATGGCTATCCATTAAAAAGGAGCTGATAACACCTATATCAGGCCTAATGCGCGAATTGTCATTTACACCTAATGCGTGAATTGTCATTCAATAGAAAACTCGTGCGCGGCAATAGACGGACATTTGAGTTCTGAAAAATGCGCTACAGATGTCATTACAATACAGCTCTGTTTATCTAGGAATACAGCCTGTAAGTAAATAGAATGGTTTGTGACTGAAAAAATTTCAAAACCTTGTCCAGTGAATATTGCATTTATTGTTTTTTCAAATAGCATAGGCTACAGCGGATTCACTGTGCATAAGGTTTTTTCGATAGCCTATGGTTAAAAAACTGAGATAAATGTCACCATGTTAACTAAATTGTAACCTTAGCTATTCTTCGTCCTTCATATTTTTTAAAATACAGCGACCAGGTTTCCATACTGTCAGCTTATTAAAACCCAGCTGATTTCACCTGTTATTCCAGAACTGAACAAAACGACTTTAAAGAGAACTAAGCGTTTAATTAGAAACGAAAACAAATTTGCAGCACGTTACACAATTAATTCACAATTAATTTTAATGCCATTCTCTGCATGTGCACTGCATGTTCTTTGTTTCCCCTGCTGTAAGTTGCACGTTTCACGTTCTTCCTGGGAAAGTGGATTGTTTTAAAGCATTACGCTACGAGTAAAACAGGTTGGTCACATTTCCATAAATAGGACATTATTAAACAAGGGGAAATATGCGTGAACATATGGGTTGCCAACCTGACAGCTTTATTGTATTTAGTGTCATCATTAAGGCAAAATAACGGTATTTATGTTATGAATCAATATTACTATGCAGGTAGCCTAATGAACTTCTGATGAAGCTTGAACTCTGATAACTCCATGAGGACAGCCTCATGGAATTGATGTTTGACACTTTCATTGCATAATCAAACGAAATTCGCTGAACAATCAGGCTAATTTGGCGTTTTCTAAGGTGAGACTGAAGCCATTGATTGGTGTGAGTGCGAAGGACAGGTGGATCGCACCTAGGACACGCGGTTAATGACGTACGCTGTCATTATGGACAATGAGCTACACCTGTGCCCGTGGTAATACGGACTCCGGAGAGACTTTAAAAAAGGCAGAGACTGGTGCGCCAGGAGAAGAGAGGGGGTGTTCGGGTATTGTTGAGTAATTTAAAGTAATAATTATTGTTGATCCCGCTGGATGGAACATTATATTTAACTACCGGGCGAGAGCCATTGGTCGACTTCTCTGTTAAATTTACCGCGAGTGCGTTGTTTATTGCAGTAATTGCGTTCCCTGCTTGTACCTGTTCCTGGGTTGGTATTTAAAAAGAAATCAGTCACGTGTCGTGTTCATTCTGCTTTGGGCATATTTGGTGACATTCCAGTTTTATTCCTTGCCGTGTGCATGATGAATTGTGTATATAATAAAGTTCATTATCTTTTTCTACCTGCCTGTGTGGGAGTGCTCTTAAATTCTGACTTCGGACTTGACTGGTTTAAAGGTGGTGCAGTTTATATGCTACACTAATCTAATCTAATCCAGTATTTGCTTTCACCTCCGGGTGGATCCAAAGTATAAGTTTATTACAATACCTTATTCTCAGCTGTTTCAGGTCCTTTAAACGAAATTTAACCGCATATATTTTGTAAAATAACAGCCCTGTCGGGAATTACCGGGAACTCATAGGCTAATGGTAAGTCCGAATAATATTGATCATACTGCATTTAGTCTATTCCTTGATCACACTAAACACGCACGAGAATGTCTGTTTCGCCATCAAGCAATTCGCCAAGGTGGAAAAGCAAGCTTTTAAAGGGAATGGGATATGACATTTTGATTGGTTTATTGCATGTCACGCCCAAGACACACCTATAATTAATGAAGCGACTATGTTCAGCCCATTTGCACCTTGTGCTGTGCTTAGCGCCCAAAAAACACGCCGATAAAATAGCAAAAGTGGACTCGGACACGCCCTAAATGGACTTTACGCCATGCGCTTAGACCAAGCGCCAAGATAGAGCCCCAATAAATTAATAACATAAATAACGTTAATAAAATAAATAACGTTATTTTGCCTTGATGACAATAAAGCTGTCAGGTTGGCAACCCATAGGTTCATGCATATTTTCCCTTGTTTTATAATGTCCTGCTTATAGAAATGTGACCAACCTGTTTTACTGGTAGCATAATGCTTTTAAACAATCCACTTTCTGCTGGTTCAAGATAGCAATACGCCAAAAATAATCCTGGCCACTCATCTTAAGGCCAACATACCCAGTTCACTTGTAATGGGCGCAAGAATACATGGTAGTTAAACAACGTGAATGCAAGGCGTTATAATGAATCATGCGCCGGGTGTAAGATAGCAAAGACACTTGCATTTGGGTTAGCGCCGGGTGTAAGATAGGGCCCCAAGTTATCAATGCGGGGTATATGTCATAGGTGTTTATTTTTCAACTAATATACAATCAAACTTTTCATAAATCAGACTAGTATGATGCACACAAGATTATAAAAGTATTCAATATCTTAAAGGGTGTGGAGGCCTGTGAGAATATGTGGGCTGTGAGAATGATTGTGTAAAGTAATTGTGTTTCCAAATTTGACAACAAAATTTTCATCTGCATGTACAGTCAAGCCGGAAAGTCTCCCCACCCCTTTCACCTTCTCCACGTTTTATTACGTTACAGACATATTCCAAAATTGATTAAATTCATTTTTTCCCTCAAAATTCTACACACAACACCCCATAATGACAATGTGAAAAAAGTTTTTTTGAGATTTTTGCAAATTTATTAAAAATAAAAAACTAAAATTTCTCATTTACATAAGTATTCATACCCTTTGCTTTAACGTATTTTTAAAGTATCATATTTCATATTTGGTCGCATATCCTTTACATGCTGTTACGTCCTGAAGTCTGTGACCATCAACATAAAAAAACTGTCGATATCTTATTTTCAGGTACTGTTACAAGCGATACTATAACCTCTCTGCATTTGAATGGATCTCTATGGAAATTGGGGGGTGAGACTAGATTCAGCTGTAAATTACACTGGTACAGTATGGAACACATGGCTGGCTAAACGGCTGTAAGTTATCAAGGGTCTGAGCTACCAAACAAGCCCCAAACCATCACTCTGTTGCCAGATATGGAGTAGATGTGGATGGATCACTGCAAGGGTTATTTCTCCGGACTCATTTTCCTAAAGAACTATGGGGAAAAAAGTCAGGAGAAACAACCCTTAAAGTGATCCATCCACATCTACTCCATATCTGGCAACAGAGTGATGGTTTGGGGCTCGTTTGATAGCTCAGACCCTTGATAACTTACAGCCATTTAGCCAGCCATGTGTTCCATACTGTACCAGTGTAATGTACAGCTGAATCTAGTCTCAACCCCCAATTTCCATAGAGATCCATTCAAATGCAGAGAGGTTATAGTATCGCTTGTAACAGTACCTGAAAATAAGATATCGACAGTTTTTTGATGTTGATGGTCACAGACTTCAGGAAGTAACAGCATGTAAAGGATATGCGACCAAATATGAAATATGATACTTTAAAAATACGTTAAAGCAAAGGGTATGAATACTTATGTAAATGAGAAATTTTATTTTTTTATTTTTAATAAATTTGCTAAAATCTCAAAAAAACTTTTTTCACATTGTCATTATGGGGTGTTGTGTGTAGATGTTTCAGGCAAAAAATGAACTCAATCTATTGTAGTATAAGTCTGTAACGTAATAAAACGTGGAGAAGGTGAAAGGGTGGGGAGACTTTCCGGCTTGACTGTATGTCCATTTCATAAACAGCATGCAGAAATAGTCATGTAGAGCCTCTGAACAGTTCTGTAAAACCACATCAGGTAAAATAACTCCACATGTGTATCTGACTGTCTCCCACTATGTGCAACTTATGCACACATATCTCATGTATATATAACACACTTTAGCTTCTGATATTGGCCCAGATATTATATAATGGTTCTAGTATTTATGTATTTGTGTTTGGCATCCAGCTTGCACTAACTCAATTATAGCCACTACACACTTAGATATGTAAAACAGCTGTGATGTGATCGCTTATAAAAATGTCTTAGAGAAAAAGTTAGAAATAGGTGTTAAAAACCAAAGCTTCAAAGTCAGGACAATCTAAGACCTCACGACAACAACAAACCCTTTACAAAAGAAAGTAAAAGTTTATTGTATGTTACTGTCACACTGGACAGCGCAAACACAAGTTTGTGCTGCAGTAACCCTCCCCACACAGGTCTTCTATCCTGGTTTAAATGCAGTGAAAAGGCCCTGACATGACACACGTGTCCCACCTTATCTGGGCCTAGATGTGTTTAGGAATGGCTTTGGTCACATACAACACATGCTCTTACATCTTACCTCTTGCATCTTACCCGAATAAAACACACATACTTAACTACTCTTATTGCAATACAAAACTGTAATCACATCAAAGGCTGTAAAAAGTACAGAGTAAGCAGAATTTTCTAGCCTCCAAACAAATGAAACTGTCTTTCAAGTGCTATATACTCTCCATGAAGCCTACCCCGAATCCCTGGTGATTATATAATAGATCAGATGTTAGAGTAGCAACTGGCTGTTTTTCAAGTATTATTTACTCTCTATTGAAGCCTACCTCTATTCCCTGGTGATTATATAATAGATCCTCAGATGTACTTCTCATTAGAGTAGTAACTTACCGTCCTACTGTGGTGAATATAAGTTACTACATGAAGAGCACTCTTACCACTACTGCACGTACTACTATGAATAATAATAATAATAATAATAATAATAATAATCGATTATTCTCTGGTAAAGCACTTCAAACATTTTCTGAGTAATTCATTTTCCACCCGTGGTTTAACTTTTTTTATTTTATTCAAACAGGGGCTGCATCAAAAAACCAAGTGTCTCGAGAAGTCTTGTCGAGGGAGCAGGTACAAATATTATGTTGTGAAAATTTTTTTTAATAACTCATTGGCAATTTCTGTGGTGAAAATAGTGGTAAAATGGTGAATGGAATGATGGGTAATCATATGTGCTCTGTAATGCTTTTCATTTTAGCGTCAAGATGAAGCAATGAATTACGCTGCTTTGACTTTCACCACCAAGAAACCCAAAGTGAGGAGGAATAAGAGGGAAGCGGAGAGAGAAACTGTTTACTCAGATATGAGATTTAAAGAGTGCGAGTGATGCTTTCCATAAAAATACATCTTTCTCACAAGAGTTTATTGCACATTTCCTCACTTGCATTGGTGAACATCATAATATGTGACTGTAAATGACACAATTATGGGATTTGCTTTTTTATTACTAAGCGCCTCTTTGAGCTGTGGTTATTTGTGCACTTTCTTAAATTCAGCTGTTTTTTCAAATAAATTAAGTACAACGTGTTGTTGCCCAGTGTTGCTACATCTGGCTCAGTCTGTTTAGGGCAGCAGTGTAGTACAATGATGAGGGAACTGGACTTGTAACCCAATGATCGTGCGTTAGATTTGCAGGTGATGTACTACCATTGTACCATTGAGCAGCTGAATTATTTTAATTATGGAGCTGTATAAATTGAAGCAATGTTAAAATCTTTATTATCAATATTAAAAGGCAATGCAGTTATGTTTGCCGGTATAGCTCTGTTCAGGAAGCCCATTTAAATAGACCCACCTGTTATGTGAATGGACTGTGACAGGTGAACATCACAACTTAGCTGAGCCATCAGCTGATTCAGGTAGCAGCCACGATTGACTCTCATGGCCTGAACTAACGTGATGCTCAATTAAACAGAGATGGGGGAGTGAAACATTAGGAATATAAAATAAGGTTTAATGTGTCATCAGTGATTCACTGATTATAAGGAATCATAGTGTTTTCAATGTAGAGTTTTCCTGGTTCAAAAGGAGTCAGTAAATATTAGATCAGTTTATTTTGGGGGTTCGTGGGCCTGCAGTAGCTTCTGTTGGGGACACTGGGGACATCTCCTCTGCACTTTATGAAATGTTGAATTCTGCTCCTACCATTTCATAAAATGTCATAGTCATCAAAGACCGAAGTATATTTCTGCAAATAAGAGTGGGTAAAATTTTCCAAAGCAAGAATAGAAAGACTGTTAGCTGGCTACAAGCTAAGTCAAATTCAACCAATGCACTTTGTCATTTGTCCTGCAATAGAGGGAGATTAGTAAGTAACAGATTAGTAAACAACAGATAAGAAAGAGCGTAATACCGGAGAGTTTAGTGCTTCTAGAATGTGTGCGTTTACATTTTTCTCAACATTCAAGTGCAAGTGTCGAGTGAATTTTGTCTTTTATTTAGCTGCCATTTTTCTCCACATGAACAAGACATGTAGACATATGTCTGCACATCCATACCAGGGGTGGATCAAGGGAAACATTGCAGTGAATGTCGATACTATCTTGCATGTGTTAGAACAACTGGATGTGCTTTCTGAAGGCAAGGCCTCTTGCTAGCAGAGCCTTCCCTGTACCTTCAATAAACAAGCACTTCCTGTATGCACAGCGACTTGTGTTCTCAGTTATTGATGCTGTTTGGTACATTTTATTGTAACTGGGTACATTTACTGAGAGAATGACTCAGTGGCAGATTCCTTCCTGTGTACATACTCTCACATATTCATGCACTTCCTGTTGAGAGGCCTGTCAGGTGTCCACAGGGGCCTATAATCTAGAGAACAAGGAGAGAGTAATGCCCTTACCCAGACTGGATTTTCTGCTGTAAAATATTTAGTTTGAACAGCTGAATATGATTATAGTGCCCTATTACTAGTACATGGACAAATTTCTTGGTAAATTACCCCTCACCGCATTCAATAAAGGACATCACACAGAAATATAATTAAGATGGCAAACATTGGAATTGCATGTGACTTTAGCAGGAATACATTTCAACATGTTCGAATGGACTCTTGTTTAAATTGGAGCATTCTGAAATTTGATACATTGAAGAATAACATCTCCATCAATGTCACCCAGTGAAACTCATTAGACTCAATAAGCAAGCACACATACATTCTCAGTTAAGTTAATCCAACTGGTATTTCACTTCAGCATAGCTTATATTAGTGTAATAAGATTGTGAATGGTTGTATCTGGCACGGCTTGGGGTAACTTTGATTCCAAACGTGGGGGACACATCCCACTTATGAAAGCTAGCTCATTGAAGTGGGCAAGCTAACATTCATTGGTAAGGCTATGGCACAACCCAAAATTCAAGATGCTCAAATTCACACATCTAAACTGATCTTTTTCACAAAGACAGCGCCCCTCATTTTGTAGGTCGCTGGCAATTCCCTGTGTGTGACCACTTCTCATGAGGGACTAAACTGTCTGCTCTTAAACTGTCTGTGCCCTTAGTGGGCACAAGCACTAATTAATTCTAATTAAAATAATTGAAGGATATGCATTTTTCCATACAGTCCTAGTGCTATGTCTCCCTTCTCATGGCCTTAAGGAAAATGTTATCTTTCATTAAATATACATTTTTATAAATTTTAGAAAGTGTTGGGGACAAAATCTGCCTTTTTGAAAACATGCCACCCTAGCACTAAATGTCACATGCACAGATACCTTTGGCTGATACGTTGCTTGTGCTGAGATGTTTGTGCTGCTTATTTTTGTTGGAAGCTTTTACACACGGCTCTCTTTTTCTTTAACAGAAAAATATGTTTGTCCGTTTCAGACTGTTCTGTTGTGGTGACAGGGGCGGTGCATCTATTTTCCACTCACAGCCTTGTATATTCAGCGCTACACAGACCAGCACTGCACAGGAAGACTGACCTGGAGCACAGAGCTGTCTTCACACCCGCCCCCCCCCCCCCTCACAGCACTGAAACCACACTGACGCCCCGATCACATTCACCCGCCTCACACCTCAGACCACTTTTCCATTACAACAAACTTGAAAAAAGAGGGTCAGACTTGGAGGCAGTTGTCTTCACTGGGTGATGTTTTCAATGTAAAAATAGTAAAAAGCTGTTTCCAAATATAGCACAAAAATTGCGATGACCAAAGGTCAGTATTTCTCACAATAATTAAAACACTTTTCTCTCATACATACATCTTTCAAATGTTTTATGCTCTTGCTTATTAGTTGCCTTAGATGCACTGCAAGGTCATCATGACCTTAATTTCAACTGTGTGGAGTTGAGACATTTAGCAGTAGGGATCTGCACAGCATAGTAATTACATTATTACATACATTCTGATATTATGGTCAAAAAGTTTTAAGATCCACACCATATTAGTCTGATTGTCTTTATTTGGATGTATGTTCAGTTTTAGCTTGTACACACCTTTTTCTCAGATTTTTGATACACTGCTCACAATGTTGAATATAATTGTGCTTAAAATGCACAATAAAGTGCACCATACCTGTCAGCCTAACCGTAATGTATATAGGGAGATGGGTGATGGAGAACCCAACCTGTGAGAATACTCCCCTCCAAATTAGTAATGGAGTCAGTCAGGTGAGTTAGTCAGAGGCTATCAATGCATTCAGGCCATTCAGCCTCATAATGAATGCATGTGCTGAGTAAGGTGTGGAGTAGAATGGATTCATATGAAACAATCCCTGAATCATGGGGTTATGTCTATAACAAGGTGCAAGTGCATGGGTGTGGGGGAAGTGTGTGTGTGTGTGTGTGTGTGTGTGTGTGTGTGTGTGTGTGTGTGTGTGTGTGTGTGTGCGTGTTTGTGTGTGTGTGTGTGTGTGTGGTTATGTTTTAAAGAAACTCACCACCAAAGAGAGTCGCATACTTGCAAGTTAAGTTCCGTTGGGTACTGGGGGCCAGGGGGCAGGGCATTGTCAGTATTAAGTGTAGACCGGTAAAGTTTTTGTTTCCTGTTTCCCTCTCTTACCCTTTGAGAGCACGCTAGCGATCACACTCTGAGACCTGCTGGGGCTTTTGCACAATGCTGTGGGTGCAGCTATTTCTGTAGTTTGGTCTGACTCTCTGGACATTTACTCAAAACAAAACCCATCTGCTCTGCCTTTGTGGTTTGCACAGCATTCTCTCTCTCTCTCTCCTCTCTCTCTCTCTCTCTCTCAGCTTTAAAACATGTTCTATAAGTTATATTTTATATTTTTATTAGACAGCACAGTTTAGCGAGCCAGGGAGACACGTGACAAAGGTTGCGCGGGCGGAGTCAAAGCGCTAACGTCGCGGCTTGCAATGAGCATGTGGACGACACTCTTACAGGCTACGCCACTGAGACACGCTAAAAACGTAGTCTTTCTTTAGCCATTTTGTTAACTTTCATTGAGATCAAACAATAGGGCGTTTAAACATTTTACAAATGTAAAGATTTTATTTAATCCATGATAGGGATTAGAATCCATTAGTATTCTTATTTATCATTCCTTTACCCTAAAATATTTAAAAATAAATATGCAGATTGTAATTGTGCAGGATGAGTAAAGTAGCCAGAAGTTTACAAAAAATCTAATGTTTTAAAAAATGAATAATTACAAAATTTTAAAAGATCGTCAGATTGACACTCTAAAATAAATGATATGGGCCGGATTCATCCATCCATCCATCCATCTTCAACCGCTTATCCGAAGTCGGGTCGCGGAGGTAGCAGTTCCAGCAGGGGGCCCCAAACTTCCCTTTCCCTGGCCACATTGACCAGCTCTGACTGGGGGATCCCAAGGCGTTCCCAGGCCAGCGTGGAGATATAGTCCCTCCACCTGGTCCTTGGTCTGCCCCGTGGTCTCCTCCCAGCTGGACGTGCCTGAAACACCTCCCTAGGGAGGCGACCAGGTGGCATCCTTACAAGATGTCCGAACCACCTCAACTGGCTCCTTTCTACGCAAAGGAGCAGCGGCTCTACTCTGAGTCCCTCACGGATGACTGAGCTTCTCACCTTATCCCTAAGGGAGAAGCCAGCCACACTCCGGAGAAAACCCATTTCGGCCGCTTGTATCCGCGATCTCGTTCTTTCGGTCATGACCCATCCTTCATGACCATAGGTAAGAGTAGGAACGAAGATTGACCGGTAGATCGAGATCTTTGCCTTCTGGCTCAGCTCTCTCTTCCTCACAACGGTGCGGTAAAGCGAACGCAATACCGCTCCTGCTGCTCCGATTCTCCGGCTCATCTCGCGCTCCATCGTCCCCTCACTCGAGAACAAGACCCCGAGATACTTGAACTCCTTCACTTGGGGTAAAGACTCATTCCCTACTTGGAGTAGACAAATCATCGGTTTCCTGCGGAGAACCATGGCCTCAGATTTAGAGGTGCTGATCCTCATCCCAGCCGCTTCACACTCGGCTGCGAACCGATCCAGTGAGTGCTGAAGGTCACAGACCGATGATGCCATCAGGACCACATCATCTGCAAACAGCAGCGATGTAATCCTCAGCCCACCGAACTGCAACCCCTCTCCTCCACGACTACGCCTTGAAATCCTGTCCATGAATACCACAAACAGGATAGGTGACAAGGCGCAGCCCTGACGGAGGCCAACCCCCACCGGGAACGAGTCCGACTTACTGCCGATCACCCGGACACAGCTCTCGCTTTGGGTGTACAGAGATTGGATGGCCCTGAGTAGTGACCCCCTCACCCCGTACTCCCGCAGCACCTCCCACAATATCTCCCGGGGAACCCGGTCATAAGCCTTCTCCAAATCCACAAAACAAATGCAGACCGGGAAAGCATACTCCCAGGCCCCCTCTAGGATCCTTGCGAGAGTGAAAAGCTGGTCCGTTGTTCCACGACCAGGACGGAATCCACATTGTTCCTCTTCAATCTGAGGTTCGACTATCGGCCGGACCCTCCTTTCCAGTACCTTAGAGTAGACTTTCCCGGGGAGGCTGAGTAGTGTAATGCCTCTATAGTTGGCACACACCCTCTGGTCCCCCTTTTTGAACAGGGGAACCACCACCCCGGTCTGCCACTCCTTAGGCACTGCCCCCGACTTCCACGCAATGTTGATGAGACGTGTCATCCATGACAGCCCCTCAACACCCAGAGCCTTCAGCATTTCTGGATGGATCTCATCAACCCCTGGGGCTTTGCCACTGTGGAGTTGTTTGATTACCACAGTGACTTCCTCCAGGGAAATCGATGTTGATCCCCCATCATCCTCCAGCTCTGTCTCTACTACAGAGGGTGGATTAGTCGGGTTCAGGAGTTCCTCAAAGTGTTCTTTCCACCGCCCTAACACCTTATCAGTTGAGGTCAACAGTGTCCCATCCTTACTATAAACAGCTTGGATGGTTCCCCGTTTCCCCCTCCTGAGGTGTCGGACGGTTTTCCAGAACCTCTTTGGTGCCGACCGAAAGTCCTTCTCCATAGCTTCTCCGAACTCCTCCCCCACCCGCTGCTTTGCCTCTGCCACGACTGAGGCTGCAGTCCTTCGAGCCTGTCGGTACCTTGCAACTGCCTCCGGAGTTCCCCAGGATAACATATCCCGGAAGGCCTCCTTCTTCAGTCGGACGGCTTCCCTGACCACCGGTGTCCACCAAGGTGTTCGAGGGTTACCGCCCCTTGAGGCACCTAAGACCTTGAGACCACAACTCTCAGCCGCAGCTTCAGCAATGGAAGCTTTGAACATTGTCCACTCTGGTTCAATGTCCCCAGCCTCCACAGGGATGCCAGAAAAGCTCTGCCGGAGGTGCGAGTTGAAAGTCTCCCGGACCTGGGCCTCCTCCAGACGTTCCCAGTTCACCCGCACTACACGTTTGGGTTTACCAGGTCTGTCCAGAGGCTTCCCCGGCCATCTGACCCAACTCACCACCAGATGGTGATCAGTAGACAGCTCTGCCCCTCTCTTCACCCGAGTGTCCAATACATACGGCCTCAGGTCCGATGATACGATGACAAAATCGATCATCGACCTTCTGCCTAGGGTGCTCTGGTATCATGTACACTTATGAGCACCCTTATGTTCGAACATGGTGTTTGTTATGGCCAATCCATGACTAGCACAGAAGTCCAATAACAAACCACCGCTCGGGTTCAGATCAGGGAGGCCGTTCCTCCCAATCACGCCTCTCCAAGTGTCTCCATCGTTGCCCACGTGCGCGTTGAAGTCTCCCAGCAGGACTACGGAGTCCCCTACAGGAGCCCCATGTAGGACTCCATTCAGGGTCTCCAAGAAGGCCGAATACTCTGAACTGCTGTTCGGTGCATAAGCACAGACAACAGTCAGAGTTTTCCCCCCCATAACCCTTAGGCGCAGGGAGGCGACCCTCTCGCCCACCGGGGTGAACTCCAACGTAGCGGCACTCAGCCGGGGACTTATGAGTATCCCCACCCCCGCCCGACGCCTCACACCTTGGGCAACTCCGGAGAAGAATAGAGTCCAACCCCTATCCAGGAGTAAGGTTCCGGAGCCAATGCTGTGCGTAGAGGTAAGCCCCACCAGATCCAACTGGTAGCACTCCACCTCCCGCACAAGCTCCGGCTCCTTCCCCCTCAGAGAGGTGACGTTCCACGTCCCCAAAGCCAGCCTCTGCCGCCCGGGTCTGGTCCGTCGAGACCCTCTAACTTCACTGCCACCTGTCTGGCAGCGCACCCGACCCCAGTGATTCTTCCCGTAGGTGGTGGGCCCGCGGGATGACGGAGTTTCAGTGGTGATGGTCGCCACGTTGCTTCTTCGGGCTGTGCCCGGCCGGGCTCCGTGGCATGCCCGGCCACCAGGCGCTCGCTTACGGGTCCTCCTTCTGGGCCTGGCTCCAGAAGTGGGCCCCGGGCTTCCTCCGGGCAGGGTCACTGAACTCTTTTTTTGATGTGGCATGGAGTCCTTTTGGGCCGGATTCAGAGATGGCCAATTTATGTCATGCGCGCTTAAGTGCCTCTCCGGGATGAGATACGCCGTATTCTAACCTGCGCTATGCGGGTGCGTTTCTCAAAATGTGGGTGGCACAGTGCCTAATATTTTAATGATCTGTTTCTTGTACCTCCCCCCTGGGTTGCCAGCTTTCTACTAAAAAAATGTTTGTGGGGTTATACATTTTCGACGCGTCAGTGACATTGCCTTTAATAACCGCATTTCCCTTAGTAAAATCCTGCATCGTAGTTGCTCTTGTGTGATTTAATCCATGATAGGGATTAGCATCCATTAGTCTTCTTATTTATAATTCCTTTACACTAAAAGATTTTAAAACAAGTGTGCAGATTGTAATTGTGCAGGATGAGTAAAGTAGCCGGATGTTTGAATAAGTTTGATAACAGTTTGATACATCTGCAATTGTAAATCTTTGCTACCCTTTCGTAACATACAGTATATCATTTATTTTAGTGTCTATCTGACGATGTTTTAAAATGTTTTACTTATTATTTTTTTTAAAACTTCTATTCCATGTTTGCATTATGCTCATTGAATTGGTAAAAGTAAAAACAGATAAAAGAGGAAGTCCCCTTAACGGGCCATTGTGATGTCATCGAGCGACAGAACCTCAGGCCTCTGATGTTGACACAGGTTCTTTGTTATGAATAAACTACATTATGGGTAGAATTACTATAGTTATTACGGGTTCATTGCTTATAATATTTTCCGAAAATGCTTCACTTTTGAATTATGAATTTTGTCATTTTTATTCATGAGAACACTTATTTAAAGACAGCTCTCCCTGGTTTCAGTACAATGTAACATTACAGCCTGCACATTGCTGTGTTTCCATTAGAGGGCGTCCTTAATGAAGTCATATTTTCTAAATCAAATTTCCAGTATTCATTGTTGAAATATCAAACATCACTGACTGAAGCATTAAAATTATACACACTATGCTGTATATGTGGAATCACTGCTTTACCATATAACATATAGCACAACAGAATAAACTCTTCATTGGTTTTCTTGACCCATGCAAATCACACATTATATTTAGTCAGCACTGGGATATGTAATTATCATTAAACATGAAATCCTGCTAAATCTGTACAATCCATGTGTATCAAGCTTTCCAGAATGCGTTGGGAACCAACTTAGGTTTTAAAAAAATGCATCATCTGAATCAGCATTCAGATAAGAATAATGTACACATATAAATGTTTCACTCTTGTATTTTGACAAAAAAAAGTCATTCTCTGTGTTTGTGTATTTGTAATGGCTTTTGCATGGGCCACATTTTTCTGTTTT
Source organism: Synaphobranchus kaupii (assembly GCA_029718625.1). Lineage (NCBI taxonomy): Eukaryota > Metazoa > Chordata > Actinopteri > Anguilliformes > Synaphobranchidae > Synaphobranchus > Synaphobranchus kaupii. Next base: position 7,028,322 of record CM056393.1, read on the forward strand.
GAGGCTCACGTTCTTCCATGAAACATTTTTGAAATTATTTTTTAACCTTTTTTTTTTGTCTTTTATGGATTGCTGAAGGTTACCGTGGAACTGTGACATCACAGTACGAATATTCCACAGCGCTGTCCATGGTTCTGAACTCAATAGCATCGCTACCATGCTACATTTTTAGGTCGGTTAGGAAGTAAAGACCAGTGTTTTTGAGGTCACTTCTTTTTCTTGTTTTCTGGGAACAGAAGTACAGACATACCAAAAAATGACTGAATTATGGAAAACAAAATAAAATTAAAAAATTAAAAATAAGTGTAAGGTTCATTCTGAACAATAAATATATTTATTTGTACAAAAAAATGCAATGGTTGTCAAAGTCACTCTTGAAAATAGCATATATATCCGATTTACATTTGCCACAATTTAGATAAACTGTATGTATGTTTCCATGATCAAATTCAATGTGTATAAATCTGTACTTCGGACCCCCTAACTACACTGCACTCCAAAAGTATTAGGTCAGTGACACAGTTTTTGTTGCATTGGCTCTGTACTCCAGCACATTGGATTTGAAATGAAAAAGTGACTATGTGGATAAAGTGCAGACTTTCAGCTTCAATTTGAGAGTTTTTACGTCCATATCGGGTGAAGCATTTAGCAATTGTAGCCATTTTTACACATCATACTCCCCATTTTAGGGCACCAAAATTGAACAAATTAACATAAACTTAAATAAAGTCATCATATTTAATATTTGGTTGCATATTTGCATACCATGACTTCTTGATGTCTGTGACTCAACAACAAAAAGACTCTATCTTATTTTCAAGTACTCTTGTAAGCGATAATATAACATCTCTGCATTTTAATGGATCTCTATGGGAATTGGGGCGTGGGGATTGATTAAGCTGTAAATTACATGAGAATAGTATGGAACACACGTTTGGCTAAATGGCTGTAAGTCATCAAGGGTCTGAGGAATCAAGCCTCAAACCTTCACTCTGCTGCCAGATATGCAATAGATATGGATGTATCATTTTAAGGGTTGTTTCTCGTGACCTATTTTTCCATAGAGTTCAATAGGAAAATGAGTCAGGAGAAACAACCCTTGAAGTATTAATATCAAATAAGTATCAAGTATCAAATATCTATATACACACAAATAAACATGGACACACACACAGACACACACCAAACACACAAAAACACATACTTGCAGGCACATATCCACACACACACACACACACACACACACACACACACACACACAGAAATATACACAAACATGTGAACACATTCACAGAAACATACACACACACGCACACACACACACACATGCACGCACGCACGCATGCACGCACGCGCGCGCGCACGCACGCACACACACACACACACACACACACACACACACACACAAAACCTGGAACAGTACATAGAATGAGCTCTTTAGGTATCTTGTGTTTTCTTGGACCAGCAGCTAGAAGCTAAGGCTTCCTCTGGAAGGTCCCAGAAGCTCTGCAGTCTTGGGTCTGATCAGGGCTCATATGGGCCACAAGCCCAGCATTACTGGTGGATGTGGAGCTCTTGGTTCAGCGAAAGACACATTTAGGAACACAGTGCAGCAGGTGGTGTTTTGGTTAAAATGCTGAACTAACATCATCTTATTAATTTTCTTAATTAATATTATTAAAGTTCCTATTGTGCCATTTCATTAAGAAAAGAGCTAGTTTGGTCACAATGTCACCCTGTTGTCGTCAAGGTTACATTGCCTGAATGAATCCCCGCCTCCTTAAGTTTTGAGATAACGCTGGCACAAAATGGATCCAGTGGAATATCCTGGCTGGGGTCACGTGTCAGTAGGGATTGAGCTGTAGTTTCCAATGTGTGATTATTATCAATGTAAATTATTTAAAATTTGATTAAGAGATACAGACAAATGTGTCACATAAATACAAATTGTATAGACATAACCCATATAATAAAATTAAAAAAATAAAATTCTAGAAAAAATAATAATTACAAATTTCAGTTATTGCAATAAGAATGATTATTTGCACACCTTTGCCCCCCCAATAATTTGCTTGTTTTAACAGCCAATCAAATCTGCCCCTGGCATGTGACGTCCTACTGTAGTGAATCAGTGGAAATGATCAGCTCAAGTACATCCTTCTCTGTACAGTTTGAGTTTTACAGTGAAGGTACAAGAAGGGTCTCACAGAGAGGAGAGTCCAGATACAGTGATGGCATCACTCTGTGCTATTCTTGTGTTTTTCAGCGGAGTGTGTAAGTCTAAAATTGTTATTAACTTATCAGCCAAAGTAACTTTACACAAGTACTGTATAGAGGTATTTCCAGAGAGTGATGGTTTTCCATTGTCAGGTAAGTCTAAATTCATATTTGCATTGCTTTCTGTTGTATTCCAGATGGCATGCTTGGGCTTGATGATGGGCTTGGGGTAGTTCAGCCTGACACGCTGGTGACAGCTCAGCTTGGAGATAGTGTGACTCTCTCATGTTGAAGAACAAAACTCAGCTGGTTTAAACAACCTGTTGGACAGAAGCCGCAGCTTGTGGGAATAATATTGGACTTTCAACCAGATGCTATATTTTTAAATGAGTTTAAAAACAGTAAACGTCTCAGTGCTATCATATAAATAGAGCCGTCTGATTCAGCAACATACTACTGCGCTATTATTCTCTTCAGAGAGATCAACTTTGGAGATGGAACTACTTTAATGGTGATGGGTAAATATGAACATTGTTTTACACTTGTTTTTTCATTTACAGCAACAATGCAATATGCACAGTGACAAATTACCAGTGAAATATTATACAGAAGTTAACTTTTTCCATTGAAAAACCAATATTTTAGAAAAAATAATCATTTGCTTTTTTAAACCTGAATTTAAATTAACCTTAAAAAAACTGGTGTTTCTCTTAGTGTAGGTTCATTCAAATTCAGCATTGTGTGTCCATGTATTGGTTAAGTGTTAAAGGGATATTTCGGCATTTTGGACATAATGTCTCAATTACGACTTACCTATGATGTAGTTGATTGATGGAAACCATTTTCAGCTAATTCCATGCTGTCCCTTCTTTTGGACATACACACGTTGCTAATGCTAGCGCAACTCTATGGCAACCGGTAGCATCCACTACCAAACACACTTAAACACTCCACAGTGCACCCAAAGCAAATAAAATATGACGACAAAAGAATAAGAGGTACAGGTATATTCCTACCACTACTGCACCTAATGTGATGAATAATAATATTAATAATAATAATAATAATAATAATAATAATAATAATAATAGCTTTCTTATTTGATTATAAACTGTCAAAAATCACTGCATCACTGCATACATTTATTATTTGTATAATTTTCATTAAATATGAATAAATTATTATTTTCATATATTTCAGACAATCACCAGTGGTTTACATTCATATTTTTACTCAAACAGGGGTTTCATCAAACAACCAAGTGTCCAGGGAAGACTTGTCGAGCAAACAGGTACAAACATTACGTTGTGAAAGAATTTCTTAAAAACTCATTGACGATTTATGTGGTGAAAACACTGGTAAAATGGTAAAAGGAGAAATCATATGTGCTGTGTAATGCTTTTCCTTTTAGCATCAAGATGAAGCAATGAATTACGCTGCTTTGACTTTCACCACCAAGAAACCCAAAGTGAGGAGTGCTTCATCACTGCGGTTAGGTTATGACAGCAACGGGCTGCTACATTCAACCCCGTCATGTGACTTAAGTATGATAAATAGTTAACTGTTCCTAAACATAATGTGAAGCTTTTATTTGTTTATATAATCACTGAGCAGTTGTGTCTGTGAAGTTTTGAATAAACAGGACGCCATGTAGATAAAATAATATGTCATAGTTTATTATATTTTAATGTTTCTGATTGGATTATAAATAGTATGCTATTGCAAAATATGGGTAATAGTAAAGACATGGTGGTTACCTTCAAGATACTGTACAGTACAGTTTTTTTCAGTTTATACTATCTTTCTTTGGCATCAGTGGCTACTATTAGTTTAAAAAAATGTTAATATGATAATCCAAAGAACTCGGTTAGTTTTCCACTTGAGGCAGACTTGCCTGTTTTCATGTAAAAAAAAGCCTGATTTAATTTCTGTTTCTAAATATGAGCCGGAAACATGAGGGCGTGAACTTGTGGTGAAATAAAAAAAAGTCTGTGCAGTCACTGATGGCTCTTTAGTTCCAGGGTTATGATCATAATGAAGAGCTTTTTCATTTATTTGCATGTGATTGTGAACGCTTCAGAGACTGGCAGACTACAGCAAGGTACAGGATGGCACAAACCTACACCTGTGGCCTGATGTTGTACAGTATAAGTAAGTGTATTCTTATCCAATGCATGGCAGCTGTGGTAATTAAGTAGATTATTTAGATTTATATTGAGTGTGGGAGTCATATTCTGAATGCGTAAAACATGCTGGATGAACCACTATTGGCTTTCCAATTAGGTTGTTTTGTCATAGGACACCTTTAACTAGATGCTTACTGTAAATACACAGCTGGTCTCAGAGCTCCTGGGCATGAAGTGATTCTTTGTGTCCTGATATCAGTTTCAAATTACTGATATATACTGATATATTAAATATTATTTGATATATCCATTGTTAGTTTTATATGTAGGTCAGGGCCGGGCAGAGAGCTTTTGAAGGGCAGGTGCTCAAAGTGAGAAAAGGGCACACCGACGTAGAGAAACTGTGTGGAAAAAAAGAACAAATTAAAATTAATGACCGCAACAATAATAATACATATATAATAATATTTATTTTATTTTATTTATTTTTTCATCAAATCAAAAGAGCAAATTGGTTACTTGGGGAAAAGAGGGCAGGTGTTCGGGCAACTTGCACAGAATGTGAGCTCGCTGTATAAGTCGCTCTGGGTAAGAGCATTTGCTAAATGGAAGTCATGGCATGGTATGCAAGCACTTGCATAGATCTAAGATCTAAGTAAAGTAGTTTTGTTTTTTTTCTTCTGTGTTTCAGGTGTGATCAGCACGGTTCTGCTCTCTCAGGTCCCCTCCTTGGCAGTGCATCGCGGGGACAATGTCCTGCTGCCCTGTTCCTTCTTGCCTGGTTCAGGGGGAGGCTACCTGACCTGGTACAGGCTGGGGCCAAATGAATCAGTGCCTTTGTGCATTTTATCAGTGTATTCTGATGGTAAATCAGAGGCTGTATATCACAACGGTTTCACGAAAGACCATATAAAACTGCATAAAACCAACAGCACGTGTGAACTTATAAATGTGGATTTATCCGACTCCGGACTGTACTACTGTGGAAAAATGGAAAGATACGTGGAATTTGATAAAGCAACGCTTGTGAAGGTTCAAGGTAAAGAAGATAAAGTTTTAAACTTATATTTAGTTTGTATTTACAGACAAATTAAATGTTGAATTAAACATGCCTGAGCAAGGTAATAGTTTAGCTGGTTCTATACAAATGTACTCAAATGTGCTGCAATGTGCAATGCGTTGTTGAACATACATTGCGGAATGTGTGTGAGGATGTGTTCATGGAGTGTATGATATGGTGGGAAAGGTGCAATATTTTGTAGCGTATGTGCAGAATGTCTACAATATTTTGTGGGGAATATGCAATATTTTGTAGCGTATGTGCAGAATGTCTACAATATTTTGTGGGGAATGTGCAATATCTTGGAGTGATTTGTGTTTTTTTTCTATAATTTTAATCTGTTATGAGACCAACAGCAACTCTTGAATGTCCAAGACAAATTTCTCATGGAGAAATCCTATCTTAAATGTACATGCTGGACAGGTTATGACTGAAAAACATTGCTTTGCATGTGTTGTATAAACTACTGTGTATTATAAGCCTGTTTGATTCAGTTGAGATTATAAATTATATTTTTAATGACCTCTTGCACGGGTGGGTCTGTGGCAACAAGAGATGAAGCCATCCTCACTCCAATCAATCTGCATGCTCAAAACAGCCCCACCGCAGAAAAATTACCTTATTAACTAAAGCTGAGACAGGTGCCGATTTTAGCGGAGGTGACCTTTGACTTCCTGTCGTGTGAGGCAGAGGAAATAACAGCGTGGTGTTGAGCGTGACCCCCTGAGATCAAACAGAACCTCCATCAGAAACTTCAGTGAACTGAGCAGCGATGAGGTTTGCTGTTCAAGTGTGCTGTTTAGAGTCAACTCTGCACTTCTGCTTATTTATGTCAACGTACAACGTTGCTTAATTCGCATTATCCAAATGGCCGACGACATCCACATCCCTTCAGCAGCAGCCTGCTACTACTGAGCCAGTGACTGCAGATGGGCCAGTAGCTGATGCATCTTTTTAAAAAATATATTTTTAGGGCATTTTCAGCTTTATTGGACGGCACAGTGTAGAGAGACAGTAAGAATGAGAGTGAGAGAGAGAGGGAAACGAGTGCGACAGGTCATGTGGGTGGACTCTATCCGTAAATGTCGTGGCTCACAATGAGCATGTGGACGGCGCTCTACAGGCTGCGCCACCGAGACACCCCCAGTAGCTGATGCATCTTTATGAAAAATCATAAACTGTTATATATTGTGAATATATGGTGTGTACTAAAATGTATAATGATGAATAGACTTAATAGCTTCTGGCCTTGTGTGTATGGTGTAGAAAAGTTATATTATTTTTTTATTTTTTTGTATAAAGCACCGAATGTGGCCATTCATCTCAATCTGCAGCCACGTTCAAGCTGCAAACCTGTTGACTCGGGGGAGTGTAGACATCCTGCTGCATCTTTACACAACGCAGACTGCAGCTAAGCACACATACGTACAGATTCATTCATGAAGCGTTCGTAAATATGCATGTACATTTATGCGCGAAAGGAATTGATACGCAAAATGTATGCCGGATTCTTTAAGCCATGTGGGAAAGGCAGAGTTTTTCGTGTTCACGTACGTATGGTCACACAAGCGCGTTCACGTTATTTTGTGATTAGAATAAATCCACACCCATGCATTACCTTATATAGAGGATGTTACTTCCATTTAAAGATCCATACGAAGTCAAAATGGCCAAGAAAAAGGAAAATAAATAATTATTCCGACACTGAAAGTTTTATTAGCAGATGTTCAATCAAGAAAAATAATTGTTTAGTATTGTCCATTCCGGTGTCATAAAGTAAATAGGAAAGTAGCCTACATGGTAAAGTAAAAAGACCTGGCAGGATATAACATGCAGGAAATGCAGAATCTCCCATCGCACGAGTTCAAGCCTATCTGCATCGGACAAGCGCATTGCCTGCATCTGCCAAGCACTAGGCTGCGGTCTTTCTCACAGCCTGGAAATTAATAAGATAATTAATTTATTAATTTCATCATTTTGTTGGTGTTCTCTGCCTGCGAGAGGTGGGTTGAAATGATCCGATCCCCTAGTGATGGAAAGAGGTAGTTAGGAATGTATACGTTGACACAGTAAACAGAAGCTTGACGTAACGATAAGTCTCTCACCGCAGCGTTCTGCAAACAAGTGCCAACTGAAGCTGTTGTAGGTCCCACCCGTCTATGGTCCCAACTGTCTATGGTCCCACCAGGCAACCAGGCCAGGACTTTGAGCAATACATTTCACATGACATATGAGCTGCACAGATATGACAGCCCTTTCTATGCATATTTTGCAAACGTATCTTCAGATGGAGCCTTGAGGCAACATTTGTGTAGTACAGTTAAGGCACCCATAACATTGGGCAGGTTGGAAATTTCATAAAACGACGAACCAGCCATACATAATTCTCAGCCAACAAATAGCTTTTGCGCGATCCTAAAGATGCGTTCGGTTCTCTCCTAAGCAGCCAACTTCAGCCAACAGCACAAGGTCAGCCATTGCAACACTGGCTATACAGACCTGTAAGTCATTTTATAGCAAATTTAGCATCGTTTTAATTCACATATTTAAAGTCATGTAATATTTAGATTTAATCAATTCAGAAAAATGGTAGCCTACTGGGAGCATTAGTTAAGTTCTGTGTCTAATTAAATAAATTCATAGCCTACACTTTATTAATAGGTTTAATCTAAAGTGCTTGCTTTTTACAGTCATAATTATTATGTTTGCATTGTGCACTTCAATGGCTACATTTTGTCTTGTGCATTTAACTGAAAATAAAAATATATTCACAGGCCTATTCTAATTGACATTCAGAAGCTACATTTAGGGGCATTTTGAATTTACGGATCTGCTCATGTTTTATGAATGAGGCCCATAGAGGGGAATTGGTGAAAGACCTTTAATATGAGGCTTGGACTGCAGTGCGCCTGATCGACCTGCAGGGGTCGCTAGATAGTGCTGAACGCGGAACCCTATCCGACTGGACCCTCACCAATCGCGCAGTACAGTATACTTCAACAAAAAACTTTTTCAATGTAAAGAAAATGCCATGTTACTCACGCACATCCTACAAAGCACTGTCTGTAAGTCATTCATTAAAACTTGCAAAAACAAGGCCTGCCATTAAAAGCATTGATATCAAAATGAGGCCAAGTTACAACAAAGAACATTGGCTATCGTAGCTCACACTAATTAAACTAGCTCTATTCCAAAGCAATGCTACCCAATCTTTCCTAAATTATTTAATGTAACTTGGCCCTTTGTTTTTTCATCTTTGAACAAAAGCCTGTACCCACACCGGCCCTGAATGGATAAGATTGAGGCCCCAATAGGTGCGGTACACTGGATGGCATATTTTTTGCAACTTTACCAATAGAAGTAAGCGGTTACGTCCATTCGATATCATAGAGTTCAGTGCTTTGCCCAATCATGTGGGTGTCTTCATCATTCTAGTTGAAGTCTGTATTCACTGGCAGTTCTGATGCTTTTTCATAACTAATGGTAAAGAGTGGGGCACACACCTCCATTTAATGGGGCATTTCTTTTGTATCTTATATCCGTTTAAGTGCCGCCTCAACCATCAGAACCTTTCCAGTCTCATCTTTACATGTCTTTGTGTCTGTCTAACAGGTTTGAGATTGTATACTGCCAAGCCGGACATTGAGGGTAAGCTCATTTAAATGTGTTTAATTTCACACTTAATATTGATTCACGTTTGTAATATAAAACAATAATTACCATGTATAATATTTTGCTATACTTGTTACTTTCGTAAATGCAATTACATCACTAATTCATTTATAAAATACATGACAAATTCTTATATTTCAGAATTTTCTGCACAGGACTTTTCTGCACAGTTATCCATCTTTGTCTGGCTCTCAATCATAAGGACTGGAGTTCTGTGTTGCATCTTGCCCATATTTGTCCTGATCTATTGCAAAAGGCATAAATAATAATGCTAATATGGGGTTTCATATAATTAAATCAGTCAGTGATTGATATTCATAATAGTGTATTAATCCAAATGTGCTAATGTGAATATTTTGGAAAAACTCTGGTTTTGTAACACCAGAGACAGCTGATGTAACTCAAACAATGTGATACAATTAAAGTGAATTACATTTATTAGAAATTGTTATGATCATATTCATGATGCTCTTGCGTTTTTGTACAGAGACAGTTATAGCACAAAGGCATTGTAAACTTTAGTCTGATACTAAAACTACAAACAACACTTCTTACAGGATAGCTGCAGGTTCTTTATGGAGAAGTCATATTTTGGCCTGTTTGAGGAATCTCAAATACATTCTTACAGAAAACATGCGCTGTGAAAAAGACTGCGTCATCTGAACAGAATCTCATACATAAGACTAGAAAATGTGCTCAGTAGAGCAACGACATCCGCCAAGTATTACCAAGTTAAACCATTCTTCTCTGGCCCATGACCAACCTTCCCACCAAATGTGGTGGAGATCTGTGCATAGCTTTTTGAGATATCCTGCTAACAGACGGACACACAAACACACAGATGCAGGTGAAAACATTAACTCCTTGGCAGAGGTAATAATGACAATTGTATAATACAATGCAAGCTATATTTTAGTACACAAAATGCATGAAAATAATCTTTCTACTGAGTGTTAATGGATTCAATCCACACCTTCAAACATACAGGGGACACTCAGTCAGAATGTATTAAAATTGTCATGGTCATTAACGTTTGTTCAACAGGAACTTGACTACCCTTGCAGTTGCAGGCTGGTAAATTAATCTAAAGAGCAGAAAGGATTTTTTAGCACATCAAACGTACGTGATTACAGCCGATAGACACGAGCAGGACATTAAGGCAAATGAGAGAAAAGGCTCCAGGGATGCAGTCACTGTTCTGTGTGGCAAATGGACAAGAGAAAAGAAACAAGACTAATGGCAATTAATGGCAAGCTTTTTTTTGGAATATCTCCCCAAATTCAGCAACGTAACATACTGTGGTCCATCCACTATTTTTGGCACAGGAAATAATCTGCATAGAACAGTCATTCATGCTAATTCTCCGATCACATATTCATGCAGAATGTGTCTCATTGATGATCATTAATTCCATTAAGGGTTAATGTTACATGTCTATCAGACTGTGCCTTTCAAATAGGCCTGACGAAGGCCTGGTCACCGGTTAGTCTGAGGTGTATATCAGTTCTACCCAGTATAATGACCCAGTAAGTGACTTAGATCCATTCGTGCCACACAGAAAAGAGTCAGTTTCATAATAAAGTGTGTACACACAGCGTATACAAAACTTGTGAACATCACATCTTACTTGGAAATCCTGTTTTATGTCCTGATTTAAAATTTCTGATCAGTATTTAAGTTATATTTTTCTGAACCTTACCTCAAAGTTAAGGTGTGGAGTAAAATTTGTGAAGCTGATACTAGTTGCTGGGAGCTAATTTAAGCTATTTTAGCTTTGAAAGTCTTATGGTCATTTATCTTTGAAGTTGGACATTGTACAGCAGATGTAGGCTTTTCTGCGCCAAGTATAATACATTTGTATGTAATACATACAAAAAAACAACAGCATATTGTGGACATGGTTCACCTTTCTTTCATCCCAGGTAACGAGGAACGTTTGGGATCTTTAAAGAATGTTCCCTGTATGCAGCCCTGTAATGTCATTGCAGAAAATTACATTGGGAACATTCTGGGGTGTATAGGGGAATGTTACTCCAAGATCACAAAAGAACATTCCAGGAACATTCCATAAATGTCACAGACGTTGCAATGCGTTCCCTGGATGTCATAATGTTGAGTTCCCTTCAAGTCCTCAGAACATTCCTAAAACTTGATTGCGGAACTTCTTCTTCATATTCCACGAACATTTCAGGAACATTCTATGTTAAATAAGTGGAATATTCTTGGAATGTTAGTCGAAACGTTCCCTTTGGGTTTCTCTAATGCTTGTATTTAATGTTCCCTTACTGTGAGACCAGAGTACATTGCTAACATTCCCCATTCATTCTTGCCACGTCATTACAAAATTATATTTTGGGAACATTCTGGGGTGTATAGGGGAATGTTACTCCAAGATAACAAAATAACATTCCAGGAACATCCCTTAAAAATCACAAACATTGCAATGTGTTACTTGGATGTCATAATGTTCAGTTCCTCTCAAGTCCTCAGAACATTCCTACAACTTGATTGTGTAACTATTATTAGATCTTAGGCCTGTTCTTCAGCTGCCGAGTAGATGGTGATATGTAGTCCCATTTAAATATATTTTTGTGGCATTTTGGCTTTATTGGACAGTAATCAATGAGAGACTAGAAAATCAAAGGGAAAGAGAGAATGGCCTTTGAGGTTTATCTTGAGCCGGATTTTAACCCATGTTGTGGAAAACAGGAATCGCTGATGACATGCAATTTACCGGGTTGAGCTACTAGAGCACCTTGTCCCTCCCTGTGAGCAATTTTCAGGCTAAAAGCCCTAAAATAAACGTCTATTGCAGTGAGTGAAAAGACCTCTTAAAATGGTTCCAAAGTAAATTTATTTCTACATCTATTTGTAGACCTCTTTCAAGAGTTCTTGTTTAGACCACGTTTCAACCAAATGTTTTCACGTAAAAAAAACCCCCACAGCAAGCAGGAATCAAACTCACAATCCTCAAATCTGAAGACTAGTACTTTTCCACTGAGCCATCGAGGCCACATGTTTGCCTGTGTGTTGTAGTATTTAATGAATTAAATCACAAACGAGCATGGACAGGCAAGTTGTTGACTCTCATGTACAAGTCCACACACATGCGCATAGCAGAAATTCCTGCAACATTATTTTTGGGCAAAAACTCTGTCTGCCTAGGATAGAAACTTGTGCCATGTTGTTTGCCCAAGCTTCTTGTCGCAACAAATTGGCTAAATGTTTTGACATTTTAAGTGATACACTTCATGCGGTGAAATTGCATCTACGTGTTGGCCGGATTTCGCTTGCCAAAGCAATGACATTTTTAGAAATGCATCCACATTAATCCATATTGTTTGCTTTGAATTTACAACTGAATCACATATGAAAATTATAACATAAAATTTGCACATTTATATTGTAGATTTTAGCCAGTCTAAAAATGGCCAAATGAGAGCTTGTATGGTAGCCTATTCCATATTTCAGCAACATTTTAACGTTTACTGTATATGGGTTTGTGCTCAGTTGGTATATGCAGATGACACCATTGTAGTTCCGCCGACTTTTCAACACAAAAATGCTCACTGCCTATGTGAGCTACAAATGCCTATTTTGTAATAATATAACCTCAAAATCACGCTTGGATTTTTTTCTCGGAAGATCAGGCTAAACAACTGTTATTGGCGTGTGAAAATAAATATTCATTATTTTACGTCTCTTTTATTTATTTCAATGGGTAGCCTATTTATTTCCACTTGCATTTATTTCAAGGCGTAGACCTATACATTTCAAGTCGGCATGAAAGGGGTATGTTCAGCTATGATCATTGGTTGCTCAGTCCTTAAATATCAAAAAACTAAGTACCGTTCACTTATGCGTAGTTTTATAGGTTACATATAGGCTAATACAATACCTATATAAGTCACATAAAGATCCGCGTATTTTGGTAGTGTATTGACAGATGCAGACTTCCCCTGAGAAAATATGTTAGGTCTATAACTCCCTTAATGCTGAACTAATTTTCGTGTTATAAACGTCAGCAATATCTGCATAACACAGGTTACCTTATTGGCAAATTTCCCAGAGCAGCTAGCATATTTTCAAAAGGCCTTTTAACGATTATAGCCTACAGGAGTTGTCAAAATGTCAAGGTTTTTTGTTGTAAATTCATTTATAATTTTAGAGAAATATGAATAGGTTGCTATAATTGGGACGTCAACAACTACCACTAGGGGGGCACCGTGCATAGGGTAAGCGTCATTAACAAGGGGTAGCCTAATAATGAACGTACACCCACAGTTTCTTACTCCAGGACATTGCATTCTGCAGAAATATAACCCAGTTATAATTAGACTATAAAAAGAGTTGCAGTAGTCTATTCCACGTGGCTTTTTACACGTTTAGATACCTCCGCTTTTCTTACCAACTGGTTGCCTACGTTTCAAAGTAGGCTATGCAATTTTACTGGGGTTAACCTACTCGTAGCAGGGGGAAAATAGCTTTGTTATCCAGGAGATCTGCTTGACTGAGAATATAGTGTTATAGAATTAGATGTGCACCAAGTCATATAGCGAGGCTATATTTAACTGCGACGTGCTATATAATGCAATAAAAATGAATATTATTATTAAAATTTGGAGCAATAACTGCTCAGTTATCTATGGCATACATTTGTATAGGCTATCATATGTCATGCAGTCTAGCATTATTAACCCTCCACTTAGATATTTAATGCATAGCTTATATCATAATCAGCTCTGACAACATTTTGACAACTCTTGTAGGCTATGAAAGGACGTTTTACAAATAGGCTAGCTTTTCTGGGAAATTTGTAAATAAGGTGTTATGCAGATATTTCTCACATTTATAACACGAAGATTAGTTCAGAATGAAATCTGTTATAGGCCTAGCATATTTCATCAGAGGAAGTCTGCATTTGTCAATACATTAGCAGAATAAGCGGATCTTGAGGTTATATGATTACAAAATGGGCATTTGAAGACTAAATAACCATAGCTTTTTTCTGTTACCCAGTGAACATTTTTGTGTTGAAAAGTCGACGTGTAGCATTCAGATGAATGCTAATAAGGGTTAGCGTCCGTTTATGTCAAAACGTCTCTCAACCTAGATTTCCCCACTCAGACATCGAGATTCCACCTAACTGAGGTTGGTTTCATGAGTTTGTTTTAGGTTACGGAAATCCTTCTCCAATGCCTGTGCTAAGTCGTGCGTACGACTTAACGTAGCCTACTACGGCGGAGGCCCCGAAAGGCAAGGTAAAGATTTTAAATTTTTTTATTTAAAAAAAAAGTTTATCTCGTACGTACAAATTTTTTTTTCACCTTGCCCTAGGGCTTCCGTAGGTTTTAGTTAAGGGCCAGAAATATAGTTTTAGCCAATTGAACACAATTAAACCCAATTCAAGTGAAAGCAAAAAATTCTCAAGATTAAAAAAAAACCTAATTTTGAAATTTCCTCTAAAAGGGACAGCTACAACATCCTTTAAAAAGTCACTCATAAGATACTTGCAATATTTCTTTTGCACAGATAGATGTCATTATGATTTGAACATTTTCTACCATATAAAATGTGTTAAAGGGATAGTTCGGACTTTTGGACACAATTAAGACTTACCCATGATGTAGTTGATTGTTGGAAACCATTTTCAACTAAATCCATGCTGTCCCTTCTTTTGGACATACACACGTTGCTAATGCTAGCGCAACTCTATGGTAACCGGTAGCATCCACTACCAAACGCACTTAAACACTCCACAGTGCACCCAAACCAAATAAAATACGATGACAGATAGACTCAGGTGGGTTATTTTGAGTGTTTATACCATCATTTTTTAAGTAAAACTATCGTTGAATGCTTTACTTTGTGCTGACCTATATTCTTTGTTTAATAATGTCCTGCTTATAGAAATGTGACGAACCTGTTTTACTGGTAGCATTTGGACGAAGGTTGCACGGCCGGATTCGCAGTGCTGACGTCGCGGCTTGCAGGATGATTAAAGTGGCCAGACATTACAATAAGTTTGATAACAGTTTGTTAAATCTGCAATTTTAAATAGTTTCTACCCTTTCAAAACATATAATTTATTATAGAGTTTTAAAATTTTGTAATTATTAATTTTTTAAAACTTCTATTCTATGTTTTCATGCTTCATGCTCATTGAATTGGTGCTTCCTTGAGACAAAGCCAGTAGAGATAAAAGAGGAAGTCCTCATAATGGGGCCATTGTGATGTCATCGCATGACAGAATGTCAAGCTTCTGATGTTGACACCGGTTCTTTGTTATGAATAAACTACATTATGGGTAGAATTGCTAAAGTTATTACGGGTTCATTGCTTATTGTGTGATCAGAAAAAGCTTCATTTGAATTGTGTAATGATATTCATTAGAGTACTTACTTAACAACACCTCACCCTGGTTTCAGTGCAATGTACATTGTCACTGTAATGGCGACATGTAGTCCAGCTGTCTCTTGTGTTCGTGTTTGTTAATTTGAATGTATTTTGTTGTGTCTGGCTTTTGTCTTTTGATTTTTTCATGCACTGTGTGTCTGTCGTGGTGTGTGGAGGCGGGCTGGAGATTTTTCATGGCACTCCTGCCGCTTGTTTTGATGATATTGGCGACTTGTTTAGTCGGGATAATTTTGTTTGTGGTCGTAACCATGGAGACGCATTCGCAACATATGCTCGGGAATCCATCGCTCTTCACTGGAGTTGAAGATGTCAGGACTGATCCCGGAGCGCAGGTGGTCTTCAAAGAGCAACCATGGAAGGGAAGGAGAAGATGGTGCGGGGGAAGAGTGAGGTGACGAGTGGCAAGGCAGTTTGGTGCTCCGTTTTGACAGTGTACAGAGACCGCAACACTGTGTGGATGGAGGAAAGTCCTGGAGGCGGAGTTTGTTTGTTGGACTGCTAAATGACATTGGACATCTCGGGAGAGCAGGGGCGATTTTTAATCATGGCTGTATTCAACTTTAATTCACTTAATTTGATATTGAATGTCTTTATTTGGTGTGTTTGTTTGTGTGTTGTGGGTCTGCCCCACTGTGTTTTTTTTTGTTGTTGCTGGGGCTACAACTGAAGTTCCCTAAAGGGAAAATAAAAGTTATTTTATTCTATTCTATTCTACAGGCTGCACACTGCTGCATTTACCATAAGAGAGCGGCCTTGCAGAAGTCATATTTTCAAGATCAAAGTTCCAGTGTTCATTGTTGAAATATCAAACATCACTGACTGAAGCATTACAAATTCTACACATTATGTTAATACAATATTATATATGTGGAATCACTGCTTTACCATATAACATATAGCACAACAGAAGAAACTCTTAATTGGTTTTCTTGACCCATGCAAATCACACATTATATTTAGTCAGCACTGGGATATTTAATTATCATTAAACATGAAATCCTGCTAAATCTGTACAATCCATGTTTATCAAGCTTTCCAGAATGCGTTGGGAACCAACTTGGGTTAAAAAAATTGTATCATCTGATGCAGCATTCAGATAAGAATAATGTACACATATTCAATTCAATTTTAATTCAATTCAATTTTTATTTGTATAGCGCTTTTCACAGAGAACTGTCACAAAGACGCTGCACAGGGAAACAGAAGGAAAATTGAGCAATAAACCAGGCCTTAGACTGTTTCACTCTTGTATTTTGACAAAACAATTCTCTGTGTCTCTGTATTTGTAATGGCTTTTACATGGGCCATATTTTTCTGCTTTGAGGCTCAATTTTTAACCTTTTTTTTTGTCTCTTATGGCTTGCTCAAGGTTACCGTGGAACTGTGACATCACAGTACTAATATTCCACTGCGCTGTCCATGGTTCTGAACTCAACACCATCACCACCATGCTACATTTTTAGGTCGTTTAGGAAGTAAAGATCATTGTTTTTGAGGTCACTTCTTTTTCTTGTTTTCTGGGAACAGAAGTACAGAAATACCAAAAAATGACTCTGAATTATGGAAAACAAAACATTTTAAGAAATTTAAAATAAGTGTAAGGTTCATTCTGAACAATAAATTTATTTATTTATTTAGATAAACTGTGAAGGGTTTTTACATCCATATCGGGTGAACCGTTTAGCAATTGTAGCCATTTTTACACATCAAACTGCCCATTTTAGGGCACCAAAATTGGACAAATTAACATAAACTTAAATAAAGTCATCATATTTAATATTTGGTTGCATATCTTTTGCATACCATGACTTATTGATGTATGTGACCCAACAACATCAAAAGACTCTTTATATCTTATTTTCAGGTACTCTTGTAAGCGATACTATAACATCTCTGCATTTGAATGGATCTCTATAGGAATTTGGGGGTGGGACTTGATTTAGCTGTAAATTACACTGGAACAGTATGGAACACATGTTTGGCTAAATGGCTGTAAGTTATCAAAAGTCTGAGGAATCAAGCAAGCTTCAAACCTTCACTCTGCTGCCAGATATGCAGTAGATATAGATGGTTCACTTTAAGGGTTGTTTCTCGTGACTTATTTTTCCATAGAGTCCAATAGGAAAATGAGTCAGGAGAAACAACCCTTGAAGTATTAATATCAAATAAGTATCAAGTGTCAAATATCTACATACACACAAATAAACATGGACACACAGACAAACACCAAACACACACAAAAACACATACATGCAGGCACATATCCACACACACACACACACACACACACACACACACACACACACACACACACACACACACACACACACACACACACACACACACACACACACACACACACACACAAACGCAGCCACACACACAAACACAGCCACACACAAACATAGACACACACACATAGAAATATACACAAACATGTAAACACATTCACAGAAACATACACACACACACACACGTACACACACATACACACAGACACACACACACACACACACACACACACACACAAACGCAGCCACACACACAAACACAGCCACACACAAACATAGACACACACACATATAAATATACACAAACATGTAAACACATTCACAGAAACATACACACACACACACACACACACACACACACACATGCACGCATAGACAAAACTTGGAACAGTACATAGAATGAGCTTTTTAGTTATCTTGTGTTTTCTTGGACCAGCAGCTAGAAGCTAAGGCTTCCTCTGGAAGGTCCCAGAAGCTATGCAGTCTTGGGTATGATCAGGGCTTATATGAGCCCGTAATGCCCACAAGCCCAGCATTACTGGTGGATGTGGAGCTCTTGGTTCAGCGAAAGACACATTTAGGAACACAGCGCAGCAGGTGGTTTTTTGGTTAAAATGCTGAACTAACATCATCTTATTAATTTTCTTAATTAATATTATTAAAGTTCCTATTGTACCATTTCACTAAGAAAAGAGCTAGTTTGGTCACAATGTCACCCTGTTGTCGTCAAGGTTACATTGCCTGAATGAATCCCCGCCTCCTTAAGTTTTGAGATAACGGGGTCACGTGTCAGTAGGGACTGAGCTGTAGTTTCCAATGTGTGATTATTCTCAATGTAAATCATTTAAAATTTGATTAAGAGATACAGACAAATGTGTCACATAAATACAAATTGTATAGACATAACCCATATAATAAAAATTCTAGAAAAAAGAATAATCACAAATTTCAGTTACTGCAATAAGAATGATGATTTGCACACCTTTGCCCCCCCAATAATTTGCTTGTTTTAACAGCCAATCAAATCTGACCCTGGCATGTGACCTCCTACATGTAGTGAATCAGTGGAAATGATCAGCTCAAGTGCTCCTTCTCTGTACAGTTTGAGTTTTACAGTGCAGGTACAAGCAGGGTCTCACAGAGAGGAGAGTTCAGATACAGTGATGGCACCACTCTGTGCAATTCTTGTGTTTTTCAGCGGAGTGTGTAAGTGTACAATTGTTATTAACTTATCAGCCAAAATAACTTTTCACAAGTATTGTATAGAGATATTTCCACAGAGAGTGATGTTTTTTTTTCCCACAGTTGTTTTTCCATTTTATTTTACAGTGCTTTCTGTTGTATTCCAGATGGCATGCCTGGGCTTGATGATGGGCTTGGGGTAGTTCAGCCTGACACACTGGTGACAGCTCAGCTTGGAGATAGTGTGACTCTCTCATGTTTCTATCCTGGAAATTAAGAACCAAAACTCAGCTGGTTTAAACAACTAGTTGGTCAGAAGCCGCAGCTTGTGGGAATAATATTGGACTTTCAACCAGATTCTATATTTTAAAATTAGTTTAAAAACAGTAAAAGTGCTAAGGCAACAAAGTGTAATGCGGCGTGACGTGTGAGGTAGGAGGAGCCAAACGCAGCAAGGGGATTCTTTAAGCACTAGGCCACTAGGACGGGAAACCCCGTAGTTAAGGGAAGGAGACAAGACAGGGAAACACACACACCAAGGCTACTAACCGGCTCACTGTCACACGCCAATCAGTAGAAGCGCAAACGCCTGGTTTTTCAGTAAGAAAACCAAACAAGGCGAATGGAAACAAAGCACTAGGCTCCCATACTTCTACGAGCTAAGTGACTAAAGAATGAGCCAGAAATAACAAATGCCCTGTCTCGGTAACGAGACGCATGAGAACAGGCAAGTAGCGTAATGGCATAAATAAAACACACAGCCAATAAACACTGCAAAATAATACGAAATAGTATACGAGGAGGCGAAAGGAACGGTGATCTAACGTTCCAAGGCTACTCTCATAGACTCGCAGTCACACGCAAACATGTCAACAAAATCGCCCAGTCTCCCTGTGAGGAGAGACGTACCCGAAGGACAAACAGAACTACAGTTCCGAACAAAATCGCCCAGTCTCCATGTACGGAGACAGGTACCGAAGGACGCAAAGAACTACTGTCTGAACAAAATCGCCCAGTCTCCCTGTGAGGAGACATACCCGAAGGGCGAACAGAAATACAGTTCCGAACAAAATCGCCCAGTCCTCCAATAGGAAGACAGGTACTGAAGGACGAACAGAACAGCTGTTCCGGACATTTACCGGCTCCATGACTAACGCAAGATTAGACGAGAATAAGCGCTCTGCCTCTCTGTAAAGAGGAATGTAACGAGGGGAAGGAACAGATAT
Source organism: Synaphobranchus kaupii (assembly GCA_029718625.1). Lineage (NCBI taxonomy): Eukaryota > Metazoa > Chordata > Actinopteri > Anguilliformes > Synaphobranchidae > Synaphobranchus > Synaphobranchus kaupii. Next base: position 7,048,513 of record CM056393.1, read on the forward strand.
AACATTCCATGGCTACTTTCACAGGCTCGCAGTCACATGCAAAAACTAGGAAGCAGGAACAGACAAGAGCCAGAGTCCGGATAACTACATGCACATAGGCACGTACGCCAGGAGGGGAAGAGTCCGGATAACTACATCCACATAGGCAAGTCCCGCATTACTCCAGAAAACGTAAAGGGGTAAACGCCCGATCTCCCAGGAGAGAGAAACATTTTACAGGTGAGCTGACGGAGCACCGCCGTCCCATAACTTTACTAGCAAAAATTACCACACAAGCTTAGTAGAAAATACACGCCCTAGCCTCTCAATAAAGGGGAATGTAACGAGGCGAATAGAACAGAAAACTAACGTTCCAAGGCTACTTTCAGAGACTCGCAGTCACACGCAAACATGTCCACAACATCGCCCAGTCTCCCTATGGGAAGACATGTACCGAAGGGCGAACAGAACTACAGTTCCGAACAAAATCTCGTACGGAGACAAGTACTGATGGACGAACAGGACAGCTGCATCGGAATTACCGGCTAACAGACTAATACAAGCTCAATAGAAAATACACGCCCTGCCTCTAAGAATAAATAAAGCCCTAAAGTCAGTATGATAAAACGCCCAAATACACACAAACAAAGACTCCTCTCGCTTTCACGGAAGACAGCAGACAGAGAGAGGAGAAAGAGACAGAAAAGGGCAAAAGATCTAGGCAAACAAACAAACAAAGGAAAGACCAGAAAGCGGTGACAGAAACGAGCACACAAAAAAGGAATTCAACCTGAAAGCTCAAAGCACAAAGGCAAGCACAACAGAGCAAAACGGTCTCCTTAAAACACTAGACCTAATCATACTGGCTAAAAATTCAAAACGGCAAAAATAAACCGCACACAAAGCAGCACAAATAATGTCAGACAATACACCACAGTACAAACAACAAACAATCAATATCGAAGCCCAGAACGAAGGGAACATGGGCTTATATAGCTCACCGGTAAAACATGCACACCTGTGAACGCTGACGAGACTTCTCCGGGAAAAGACAAGACGGAGCCAAAACTCCACTAACAGAGCAGCGCCCACGTGTGGCGACCGAGGAACACAAACGCAAGGGAAAAAGGATCATAAACCATGACACAAAGGGGATCTTTAATCTGAGTGTCTCACAAGTAGAGCCGTCTGATTCAGCAACATACTACTGCGCTATTATTCTCTTCAGAGAGATCAGCTTTGGAGATGGAACTACACTAATGGTGATGGGTAAATATGAACATTGTTTTACACTTGTTTTTTCATGTACAGCAACAGTGCAATATGCACATTGACAAATCACCAGTGAAATATTATACAGAAGTAAACTTTTTCCATTGAACCAGCTTTTTTTAAACTTTAAATTTAAATAATTAAAATTTAAAAATTTAAATTATCCTAAAAAAAGCTGGTGTTTCTCTTAGTGTAGGGTATGGAGTGTACAGAGTCGTAGTCTATACAGTGTACAGAGTCGTAGTGTATACAGTGTACAGAGTCGTAGTGTATACAGGGTACAGAGTCGTAGTGTATGCAGGGTACAGTGTTGTAGTGTAGACAGTGTACAGAGTCATAGTGTAGACAGTGTACAGTCATAGTGTAGACAGTGTACAGAGTCATAGTGTAGACAGTGTACAGAGTCATAGTGTATACAGTGTACACTGTACACTACAGTGTTTTCTTTTCATCAATTGACCATCTGTTGATAAAACTTTGATTTCAGTGTCGGAATAATTATTTATTTTGCTTTTTTGGGGCAATTGTGACTTTGCATGTGATGACTTCCATATAAGGCAATTCATGGGTGTGGATTTATTTAATCGCAAAATAAGGTGAACGTGCTTGTCATTAACGATGTATCGGCATGTATGAACCTACACACGGAATACAAACAGATCTGCTGCTCCTGCACAGCTTGATGAATACGGTGTAAATATTTCCTACTAACTTGAATCGTACGTAAATGTACACGCATATTTCGGAACGTTTCATGAATGAGGCCCATTGACGGTGGTGTGGGAACTTCTGACACAGATGCGCACAAAAACATACGCAAATGTGCACATGTACAAACTCCACACATTATCTTGTTAATCCTAATTACGAAGAAAAGAGCTAGTTTGGTCATGAGGTCACCCTGCCATGCTCAAGCTTACATTGCCTGAAAGAATCCCCGCCCCCTGAAGTTTTGTGATAAGGCTGGTACAAAATGCATCCAGTGGAATATCCTGGCTGGGGTCACGTGTCAGTAGGGATTGAGCTGTAGTTTCCAACGTGTGATTATTCTAAATGCAAATTATTTAGAATTTTATGAAGAGCTCCACGTGATTGCAATACATAAATAATAACTGTATGAACACATTAGTAAACACAGTAAAAATGGGAATGATGACAAGGGTTTTATTTTGTTGCACCAAGAGTGTTGATTTGTGGAACTGTGTCACCCAATAATTTGCCTGACTGAACAGCCAATCAAATCTGCTCCTGGCATGTAACCTCCTACTGTAGTGAATCACTGGAAATGATCAGCTCAAGTACATCCTTCTCTGTACAGTTTCAGTTTTACGGTGCAGGTATAAGCAGGGTCTCGAAGAGAGGAGAGTTCAGATACAGTGATGGCATCACTCTGTGCTATTCTTGTGTTTTTCAACGGAGTGTGTAAGTGTACAATTGTTATTAACTTATCAGCCAAAATAACTTTACACAAGTACTGTATGGAGGTATTTCTAGAGATTGATGGGTATTTATCCTAATTCTTTTCCGCAATGTCAGTTGAGTTGAAATATTTATTTCTGTTGTATTCCAGATGGCCAGCTTGGGAAGAATGTAGTTCAGCCGAACACGATGGTGAAAGCTCAGCTTGGAGACAGTGTGACTCTCCCATGTTTCCACCCTGAAAAGCCTGTGTCCTGTGTCAGCTGGTATGTGCAACCTTTTGGACAGAAGCCTCAGCTTGTAGCACATACACTGAACTATGAATCAGATGCTATATTTTTCAATGAGTTTAAAAACAATGAACGTCTCAGTGCTAAGGCAACAAAGGGGATCTTTAACCTGACTGTCTCACAAGTAGAGCCGTCTGACTCAGCAACATACTACTGCACTATTAGGCGCTTCAATGAGATCAGCTTTGGACATGGAACTATTTTAATGGTGATGGGTAAATATTGACCTTGGTTCATGTTTTACGCTTGTTTTTTCATGTACAGCTGTTCAACAATTTACTTTGCACACTGACACATTACCAGTGAAATATTATACATTATAACTGTTTCTGTTCCTTGAATAAGTCTACTGATCAATATTTTATTACAAATAATCATTTACTTTTTGGTGTTTGAAGGTGAATTTTAATTATCTGAAAAAAGCAGGTGTTTCTTTTATGGTAGGGTCATTCAAACACTGCTGTTGTGTCCATAATTCTGTATTGTAGTGTAATGAGTATTAACTTTTTACAGGGTCAGAGTCACACAGCAGGACAGTAGTACTGCAGCAGCCCGAGTCTGAGTCAGTGCAGCCAGGAGACTCTGTGAGTCTGCAGTGTACAGTACACAATGAGACCTGTGCAAGAGAACACAGTGTGTACTGGTTCAGACAGGGCTCAGGAGAGTCCCCTCCAGGAATCATTTACACCCATGGAAGAAGGAGTGATGAGTGCCAGAGGAGCTCTGGGGCTGTGTCTCCCACACAGAGCTGTGTCTACAACTTCGCCAAGAGGAACCTCAGCCTCTCTGATGCTGGGACTTACTACTGTGCTGTGGCCACCTGTGGGGAGATCCTGTTTGGGAACGGGACCAAGCTGGACTTTGAGAGTAAGCTAAAATCACATAGTGAAAGCATCGCCTCACTGCATTGTGTATTTAAAAGGTTCATGCATGTATTTTTGGTAGGCTAAGTCTGAAAGATGTACTAAATAATTTCAACCAGTAGAACGACCTTTACGGACTTCATATTATTACTATTTTATTTGTATTTTGTAAGTTCTTAATTGTTTGCCATTCCACGGTGTTATTCTCATGCAGATCAGATTTTGGAGAGGCTATTACTGTCATTGTCTTATTATACTCTTATTAATATTACTGGTGAACGGTGCTATACTAACTCTTTCCTTTAAAATATCAGGGAATGAAGATCTTCCTCTTTATTGTTTGGCGGGAGCTTTGACGTTGAGTGTGATCCTAAATATCGTCTTCGTTCTGAACAGGAGAAAAAGTAGTGATAATTGCAAAGGTAAGAGACCAAGGGCCCTATCTTACACCCGGCACAAAGCGACGCTAACCCAAACGCAAGTGTCTTTGCTATCTTAAACCCGGTGCTGGGTTCATTATAACGCCTAGCGTTCACATCGTTTAACTACCATGTATTCTTGCAAGTGAACTGGGGTTGGTCTTAAGATGAGGAGTGGCCAGGATTATTTTTGGCGTATTGGTATCTTGAGCCAGCAGAAAGCACTTGCGCTAGAACCACCACAAACCTGGACTAAAGTCATGTCGCAGTTGTTTACATTTTATTTTAACTGCGCATATAATTGCGTCTACATAGGAGTGTGCACAACGCCTAAAATATCAAGATTACAATGTGAAATATTATTATTCTGTAGGCTATATCAAAAAATGCATAATAATAAAAGGGTCCATAGCCTACCTTTCCCTCAGCGAAGGGGAATGGCACATTAAATTGCTTTCAGCCCACTCCATCAACATCCAGGCAATGTGCGATGGTACGAGACAATGGCTATCCATTAAAAAGGAGCTGATAACACCTATATCAAGCCTAATGCGCGAATTGTCATTTACACCTAATGCGTGAATTGTCATTCAATAGAAAACTCACGCGCGGCAATAGACGGACATTTGAGTTCTGAAAAATGCGCTACAGATGTCATTACAATACTGTCTAGGAATACAGCCTGTAAGTAAATAGAATGGTTTGTGACTGAACAAATTTAAAAACCTTGTCCAGTGAATATTGCATTTATTGTTTTTTCAAATAGCATAGGCTACAGCGGATTCGCTGTGCATAAGGTTTTTTCGATAGCCTATGGTTAAAAAACGGAGATAAATGTCACCATGTTAACTAAATTGTAACCTTAGCTATTCTTCGTCCTTCATATTTTTTAAAATACAGCGACCAGGTTTCCATACTGTCAGCTTATTAAAACCCAGCTGATTTCACCTGTTATTCCATAACTGAACAAAACGACTTTAAAGAGAACTAGGCGTCTAATTAGAAACGAAAACAAATTTGCAGCACGTTACACAATTAATTCACAATTAATTTTAATGCCATTCTCTGCACGTGCGCTGCATGTTCTTTGTTTCCCCTGCTGTAAGTTGCACGTTTCACGGTCTTCCTGGGAAAGTGGATTGTTTTAAAGCATTACGCTACGAGTAAAACAGGTTGGTCACATTTCCATAAACAGGACATTATTGAACAAGGGGAAATATGCGTGAACACATGGGTTGCCAACCTGACAGTTTTATTGTATTTAGTGTCATTATTAAGGCAAAATAACGGTACGTATGTTATTAATCAATATTAGCCTACTATGCAGGTAGCCTAATGAACTTCTGATGAAGCTTGAACTTCGATAACTCCATGAGGATAGCCTCTTGGAATTGATGTTTGACACTTTCATTGCATAATCAAACGAAATTCGCTGAACAATCAGGCTAATTTGGCGTTTTCTAAGGTAAGACTGAAGCCATTGATAGTGTGGTGTGAGTGCGAAGGACAGGTGGCTCGCACCTAGGACACGCGGTTAATGACGTACGCTGTCATTATGGACAATGAGCTACACCTGTGCCCGTGGTAATACGGACTCCAGAGAGACTTTAAAAAAGGCAGAGACTGGTGCGCCAGGAGAAGAGAGGGGGTGTTCGGGTATTGTTAAGTAATTTAAAGTAATAATTATTGTTGATCCCGCTGGATGGAACACTATATTTAACTACCGGTCGAGAGCCATTGGTCGACTTCTCTGTTAAATTTACCGCGAGTGCGTTGTTTATTGCAGTAATTGCGTTCCCTGCTTGTACCTGTTCCTGGGTTGGTATTTAAAAATAAATCAGTCACGTGTCGTGTTCATTCCGCTTTGGGCATATTTGGTGACATTCCAGTTTTATTCCTTGCCGTGTGCATGATGAATTGTGTATATAATAAAGTTTATTATCTTTTTCTACCTGCCTGTGTGGGAGTGCTCTTAAATTCTGACTTCGGACTTGACTGGTTTAAAGGTGGTGCAGTTTATATGCTACACTAATCTAATCTAATCCAGTATTTGCTTTCACCTCCGGGTGGATCCAAAGTATAGGTTTATTACAATACCTTATTCTCAGCTGTTTCAGGTCCTTTAAACAAAATTTAACCGCATATATTTTGTAAAATAACAGCCCTGTCGGGAATTACCGGAAACTCATAGGCTAATGGTAAGTCAGAATAATATTGATCATACTGCATTTAGTCTATTCCTTGATCACACTAAACACGCACGAGAATGTCTGTTTCGCCATCAAGCAATTCGCCAAGGTGGAAAAGCAAGCTTTTAAAGGGAATGGGATATGACATTTGGATTGGTTTATTGCATGTCACGCCCAAGACACACCTATAATTAATGAAGCGACTAGGTTCAGCCAATTTGCACCTTGTGCTGTGCTTAGCGCCCAAAAAACACGCCGATAAAATAGCAAAAGTGGACTCGGACACGCCCTAAATGGACTTTACGCCATGCGCTTAGACCAAGCGCCAAGATAGAGCCCCAATAAATAAATAACATAAATAACGTTAATAAAATAAATAAAGTTATTTTGCCTTGATGACAATAAAGCTGTCAGGTTGGCAACCCATAGGTTCATGCATATTTCCCCTTGTTTTATAATGTCCTGCTTATAGAAATGTGACCAACCTGTTTTACTGGTAGCATAATGCTTTTAAACAATCCACTTTCTGCTGGTTCAAGATAGCAATACGCCAAAAATAATCCTGGCCACTCATCTTAAGGCCAACATACCCAGTTCACTTGTAATGGGCGCAAGAATACATGGTAGTTAAACAACGTGAATGCAAGGCGTTATAATGAATCATGCGCCGGGTGTAAGATAGCAAAGACACTTGCATTTGGGTTAGCGCCGGGTGTAAGATAGGGCCCCAAGTTATCAATGCGGGGTATATGTCATAGGTGTTTATTTTTCAACTAATATACAATCAAACTTTTCATAAATCAGACTAGTATGATGCACACAAGATTATAAAAGTATTCAATATCTTAAAGGGTGTGGAGGCCTGTGAGAATATGTGGGCTGTGAGAAGTGATTGTGTAAAGTAATTGTTTTTCCAAATTTGACAACAAAATTTTCATCTGCATGTATGTCCATTTCATAAATAGCATGCAGCAATAGTCATGTAGAGCCTCTGAACAGTTCTGTAAAATCACATCAGGTAAAATAACTCCACATGTGTATCTGACTGTCTCCCACTATGTGCAACTTATGTACACATATCTCATGTAAATATAACACACTTTAGCTTCTGATATTGGCCCAGATATTATATAATGGTTCTAGTATTTATGTATTTATGTTTGGCATCCAGCTGGTACTAACTCAATTATAGCCACTACATACTTACATATGTAAAACAGCTGTGATGTGATCGCTTATAAAAATGTCTTAGAGAAAAAGTTAGAAATAGGTGTTAGAAACCAAAGCTTCAAAGTCAGGACAATCTAAGACCTCACGACAACAACAAACCCTTTACAAAAGAAAGTAAAAGTTTATTGTATGTTACTGTCACACTGGCCAGCGCAAACACAAGTTTGTGCTGCAGTAACCCTCCCCACACAGGTCTTCTATCCTGGTTTAAATGCAGTGAAAAGGCCCTGACATGACACACCTTATCTGGGCCTAGATGTGTTTAGGAATGGCTTTGGTCACATACAACACATGCTCTTACATCTTACCTCTTGCATCTTACCCGAATAAAACACACATACTTAACTACTCTTATTGCAATACAAAACTGTAATCACATCAAAGGCTGTAAAAAGTACAGAGTAAGCAGAATTTTCTAGCCTCAAAACAAATGAAACTGTCTTTCAAGTGCTATATACTCTCCATGAAGCCTACCCCGAATCCCTGGTGATTATATAATAGATCAGATGTTAGAGTAGCAACTGGCTGTTTTTCAAGTATTATTTACTCTCTATTGAAGCCTACCTCTATTCCCTGGTGATTATATAATAGATCCTCAGATGTACTTCTCATTAGAGTAGTAACTTACCGTCCTACTGTGGTGAATATAAGTTACTACATGAAGAGTACTCTTACCACTACTGCACGTACTACTATGAATAATAATAATAATAATAATAATAATAATAATAATAATAATAATCGATTATTCTCTGGTAAAGCACTTCAAACATTTTCTGAGTAATTAATTTTCCACCCGTGGTTTAACTTTTTTTATTTTATTCAAACAGGGGCTGCATCAAAAAACCAAGTGTCTCGAGAAGTCTTGTCGAGGGAGCAGGTACAAATATTATGTTGTGAAAATTTTTTTTAATAACTCATTGGCGATTTCTGTGGTGAAAATAGTGGTAAAATGGTGAATGGAATGATGGGTAATCATATGTGCTCTGTAATGCTTTTCATTTTAGCGTCAAGATGAAGCAATGAATTACGCTGCTTTGACTTTCACCACCAAGAAACCCAAAGTGAGGAGGAATAAGAGGGAAGCGGAGAGAGAAACTGTTTACTCAGATATGAGATTTAAAGAGCGCGAGTGATGCTTTCCATAAAAATACATCTTTCTCACAAGAGTTTATTGCACATTTCCTCACTTGCATTGGTGAACATCATAATATGTGACTGTAAATGACACAATTATGGGATTTGCTTTTTTATTACTAAGCGCCTCTTTGAGCTGTGGTTATTTGTGCACTTTCTTAAATTCAGCTGTTTTTTCAAATAAATTAAGTACAACGTGTTGTTGCCCAGTGTTGCTACATCTGGCTCAGTCTGTTTAGGGCAGCAGTGTAGTACAATAATGAGGGAACTGGACTTGTAACCCAATGATCGTGCTTTAGATTTGCAGGTGATGTACTACCATTGTACCATTGAGCAGCTGAATTATTTTAATTATGGAGCTGTATAAATTGAAGTAATGTTAAAATCTTTATTATCAATCTTAAAAGGCAATACAGTTATGTTTGCCGGTATAGCTCTGTTCAGGAAGCCCATTTAAATAGACCCGCCTGTTATGTGAATGGACTGTGACAGGTGAACATCACAACTTAGCTGAGCCATCAGCTGATTCAGGTAGCAGCCGCGATTGACTCTCATGACCTGAACTAACGTGATGCTCAATTAAACAGAGATGGGGGAGTGAAAGATCAGGACAATAATATCAGGTTTAATGTGTCATCAGTGATTCACTGATTATAAATAATCATGGTGTTTTCAATGTAGAGTTTTCCTGGTTCAAAAGGAGTCAGTAAATATTAGATCAGTTTATTTTGGGGGTTCGTGGGCCTGCAGTAGCTTCTGTTGGGGACACTGGGGACATCTCCTCTGCACTTTATGAAATGTTGAATTCTGCTCCTACCATTTCATAAAATGTCATAGTCATCAAAGACCGAAGTATATTTCTGCAAATAAGAGTGGGTACAATTTTCCAAAGCAAGAATAGAAAGACTGTTAGCTGGCTACAAGCTAAGTCAAATTCAACCAATGCACTTTGTCATTTGTCCTGCAATAGAGGGAGATTAGTAAGTAACAGATTAGTAAACAACAGATAAGAAAGAGCGTAATACCGGAGAGTTTAGTGCTTCTAGAATGTGTGCGTTTAAATTTTTCTCAACATTCAAGTGCAAGTGTCGAGTGAATTTTGTCTTTTATTTAGCTGCCATTTTTCTCCACATGAACAAGACATGTAGACATATGTCTGCACATCCATACCAGGGGTGGATCAAGGGAAACATTGCAGTGAATGTCGGTACTATCTTGCATGCGTTAGAACAACTGGATGTGCTTTCTGAAGGAAAGGCCTCTTGCTAGCAGAGCCTTCCCTGTACCTTCAATAAACAAGCACTTCCTGTATGCACAGCGACTTGTGTTCTCAGTTATTGATGCTGTTTGGTACATTTTATTGTAACTGGGTACATTTACTGAGAGAATGACTCAGAGGCAGATTCCTTCCTGTGTACAGCGACAGAGCATAAACATACTCTCACATATTCATGCACTTCCTGTTGAGAGGCCTGTCAGGTGTCCACAGGGGCCTATAATCTAGAGAACAAGGAGAGAGTAATGCCCTTACCCAGACTGGATTTTCTGCTGTAAAATATTTAGTTTGAACAGCTGAATATGATTATAGTGCCCTATGACCACATTCAATAAAGGACATCACACAGAAATATAATTAAGATGGCAAACATTGGAATTGCATGTGACTTTAGCAGGAATACATTTCAACATGTTCGAATGGACTCTTGTTTAAATTGGAGCATTCTGAAATTTGATACATTGAAGAATAACATCTCCATCAATGTCACCCAGTGAAACTCATTAGACTCAATAAGCAAGCACACATACATTCTCAGTTAAGTTAATCCAACTGGTATTTCACTTCAGCATAGCTTATATTAGTGTAATACGATTGTGAATGGTTGTATCTGGCACGGCTTGGGGTAACTTTGATTCCAAACGTGGGGGACACATCCCACTTATGAAAGCTAGCTCATTGAAGTGGGCAAGCTAACATTCTGTTACGAACCAGAAACGGGACGAACCCAAGTGCAACGACCAGGAGACAGATTCACAAAGAGGGTGTTTAATAAATTAAGTGTTGGGGTAGTCCCAACACTGTACAAGAGGGGAAAAAAACACGATATCACACAGGAACAGTATGTAGCCCGGGACGGGCTGCTCCAAGCCGGAGCTGGACTGGCAGGCCTGGAATGTTTCGTTCCCAAACCGGAACTGGACTGGACAGGAACTGGACCGGGAGGTCCACACCGGAATCTGGGTCTGGAACAGTTTTGTTCCAAACCGGAACTGGACTGGACTGGAACTGGACCGGAAGGTCCACACTGGAACACGGGTCTGGAACGGATTTGTTCCAAACCGGAACTGGACTGGACTGGAACTGGACCGGGAGGTCCACACTGGAACTGGGGTCTGGAACGGATTTGTTCCAAACCGGAACTGGACTGGACTGGAACTGGACTGGACTGGAACTGGACCGGGAGGTCCACACTGGAACAAGGGGTCTGGAACGGATTCGTTCCAAACCGGAACTGGACTGGACTGGAACCGGACTGGACAGGTAGGTGCGAGACTCACACCTGGACTGGAATTGCTGGGGAGCGGCTCACTACGGCAGGACAGGAACTGGACCGGATTGACTGCACCGGTACAGAACAAAAACAAAAGGTAGGGTTAGTGCAAGGGAAGGCACGGGAATGACCGGGAGGTTCTCACGGAGGTGCAGGGTTTGAGAGGGAGGTGGTTGGTGAAGCACGGCAGAGATGGGTTGTGTGGCGTAGCTGCGGTAGGTCCGGAAGGAGCTGACTGTCTCCAGAGCTCCAGGAGCCGGTGCCGAAGAACTCGTTGGCTTCTTCGGTCGGACAGGAACAACTGGAGGGTAGCCAGGTAGCAAGCTCTCCCGGAGCCTACACGAGCTGGAGGTGGAGGTACCGCAACACACACAACGATAACGGGGGGAAACGAACACTGCCACGGGTGAATGGGAGCTGGGTTAGATGGAGGAGAAGGGAAACAGGTTAGCTGCATGCACGACAAGAATTGACGGGGTGGTTAACTACCAGACTGTAGTTAGGAGCCGAACCCAAGCTGCACGGGGATAATATTCCCCGACCAAGCGAGTAGTTCTCTTTAACACGACCAGGAAAACAACGAGCATGAACACCGGGTGACGAACGTTAACGAACTGGCGCCGACTGGCAGCCAGCCGAAGGACTAAATAGTGAGGTTAATAATAGAACTAAACAAGGGACAGGTGTGGAAAATCAGCAGGAGTGATTACAAGACACCAGGTGAGGGAATGCATGCAACGAGGGGGGACGGAGTGAAAAGGCGGAAGTGAGACAACCAAACGAACAAGACAGGGAAGGAAACGCCCAGACCGCAGCAGCGGGGAAAACACGGACAAAAGGATCCAACATGACACGGAGGGAAAACAGGAAAATACAGAAAACGAACAGGAAGGGAGCGGAACATTACAGTACCCCCCCCCTCAACGTACGCCCCCTGGCGTACCTGGCGGCCTGGTCTTAAGAGGGAAGCGACTGTGGAAATCCTGGATCAATGATTGATCCAGGATGAGGCTCCTGTGGAGCCACGACCGCTCCTCAGGACCATACCCCTCCCAGTCCACGAGGTATTGAAAGCCCCGACCTTTACGGCGGATGTCGATGATGTGGTCCACCGTGTAGGCCGGGGCGTTGTCGATGACCCGGACGGGTGGAGGAGGGAGGGTAGGGGCACTGAGGGGGCTGGAGGCGACAGGCTTGATCTGTGACACATGAAAAACGGGGTAGACCTTGAGGGAGGAGGGGAGGGAGAGTTTAACAGAAACCGGGTTAATGAGACAAACAACAGGGAAGGGACCAATAAAACGGGGCCGAAGTTTTTTAGAGGAGGAGGGAAGGGAAATGTTGGAAGTAGAAAGCCAGACCTGCTGACCGGCTCTGTACTTAGGGGCTGCGGTCCTGTGCAGGTCCGCCAGACGTTGGGAACGGGCATTCGAGCGCAGGAGTGCGGTGCGTGCAAGTCTCCACACGCGTTTGCACTTGAGGATGTGGGATTTGACGGAGGGGACTGCTACCTCAGCCTCCTGGGCCGACAGGAGAGGAGGTTGGTAGCCTAATGAGCACTCGAACGGGGACAACCCTGTAGACGCACTCTTAAGAGAGTTATGGGCGTACTCTACCCAGGGAAGAAAACGGCTCCAGGAGGCGGGATTGCGTGCAGTGACGCACCGCAGGGCGGCCCCCAGGTCCTGGTTCGCCCTCTCTGCCTGGCCGTTAGACTGGGGATGAAAACCAGACGACAGACTGGCCGAGGCCCCCAGGGCTACACAGAACGCCCTCCACACCTGGGAGGAGAATTGGGGCCCACGGTCCGACACAATGTCGGATGGGATCCCGTGCAGCCTGACCACATGAGACACCAGGAGCTCCGCAGTTTCGAGAGCGGACGGGAGCTTAGGGAGGGGAACAAAGTGAACCGCCTTGGAGAACCGGTCCACAATTGTCAGAATGACGGAGTTGCCTTCTGACAATGGTAGACCGGTGACGAAGTCTACGCCAATGTGGCTCCAAGGACGGCCCGGAACAGGGAGGGGAAGGAGAAGACCAGAGGGAGGCTGGTGGGAAGCCTTGCTCCTGGCGCACACCGCGCAGGCCAGGACAAAAGCACGGGTATCCTCCTTGAGCGTGGGCCACCAAAAACTCCTCCTGACGAGGGTGGTCGTTCTGGCAACCCCTGGGTGGCACGCCAGACAGGAGGCGTGAACCCACTCAAGGACCTGGGAGCGGACGGGGTTGGGAACAAACAGGGAGGAGTTAGGGTTACTACGGGGGTCAGGGTGGGAAGTCTGGGCGGACCTCACAATCTCCTCAATCCTCCACGAGACCGCAGCCACCATACAGGAAGCCGGTAGAATGGACTCGGGGTCAGCAGGACTGGAGGGAAGGGAAAAAACACGGGATAAGGCATCCGCCTTGATATTGCGGGAACCGGGGCGGTAGGACACAGAAAAATTGAATCGGGCAAAGAATAATGACCACCTCGCCTGTCTGGCATTAAGCCTCTTAGCAGATTTTAAATAAATGAGGTTTTGGTGGTCAGTTAAAACAATAAAGGGGTTACCTGCCCCCTCCAGCCAGTGGCGCCACTCCTCAAGAGCCAGCTTGATGGCCAGAAGCTCCCGATCCCCGACATCATAGTTCCGCTCGGCGGAGGACAGCCTCCGGGAGAAGAAAGCACAGGGATGGAGCTTGTTGTCCAAGGCGGCTCGTTGGGACAGAATGGCCCCCACGCCGGTGTCGGAGGCATCCACCTCAATCGTAAATTGGCGGGTAGGGTCAGGGTGACAAAGAATAGGGGCTGAGGAAAACCGAGTCTTAAGGCGTTCAAACGCGAGCTGAGCCTCGGAGTTCCAACAAAAAGAAAAAGCAGTGGAGGTGAGTTTGGTTAGGGGAGCAGCAATGACACTGTAATTACGGATAAATCTACGGTAAAAATTGGCAAAACCAAGGAACTGTTGTAGGTGCTTACGAGAGGTGGGTTGGGGCCATTCTGTCACCGCCTTGATCTTGGCAGGATCCGCCCGGATGCTGCCCTCCTCGATGATGAAGCCGAGGAACGGGACTGAGGAGACGTGGAAGGAGCACTTCTCTGCTTTGACAAAGAGCTGGTTTTCCAGCAGACGCTGGAGAACCTCCCGGACATGGAGAATGTGCTCCTGAGGGGACTTAGAAAAAATCAAAATGTCATCGATATAAACAAACACAGTTTTCCCCAACAGGTCTCGCAGGACGTCATTTACCATGCCCTGAAAGACTGCCGGGGCGTTAGTAAGGCCGAAGGGGACCACTAGGTACTCGTAGTGGCCCAACGGGGTATTGAAGGCAGTCTTCCATTCATCCCCCTCCCGTATACGCACCAAGTGGTACGCATTACGGAGGTCGAGCTTTGTAAAAATGACGGCCTGCGAGAGGGGTTCAAATGCAGTATTAATAAGGGGAAGAGGATATTTGTTGCGGATGGTTATTTGGTTTAGCCCTCGGTAGTCGATGCAGGGCCGTAGTGAGCCGTCCTTTTTCCCCACAAAAAAGAACCCAGCACCAACAGGAGAAGAGGAGGGGCGGATGATGCCCGAGGCGAGGGACTCATGAATATACTCCTCCATGGAGAGTTTCTCCGGGCCCGACAGACTGTAGAGACGACCCGACGGGAGCTTGGCTCCTGCCAGCAGGTCGATACAACAATCGTAGGGTCGGTGAGGAGGTAGGGACAGAGCGCGTGATTTGGAGAAGGTGAGGGAGAGGTCGTGATATTGCTTGGGGATGTTGGACAGATCGGGTTCGGGTAAGTTGGTGCTGGAATTCTTGGACCCCGGAGGGGGGAGAGCGGAACGGAGACAGCTAGCCAGGCAGTGGCTGCTCCACGCCAGGATACGACCGGCTTGCCAGTCGATATGAGGGTTGTGAAGGCGGAGCCAGGTCTGACCCAAAACTATGGGGGATTGTTGCGAATTAATGAGCAGAAGTTGAATACTCTCCCTATGATTGCCGGATAACACGAGCTGTACGGGAACGGTGGAGTGGGTGACTAACCCCAGACTTCTCCCATCTAACGCAAAGGCAGTGATGGGAGAGGGTAGTAGATCCGTGGGGATGCCGGCTCTCCTGGCGAAGGTGATGTCCATAAAGTTGGCGTCGGCCCCAGAGTCGATAAGGGCCGACGAAACTTCGGACTTGTCCCCCCAAAGGAGAGTGGCCTTGAAGACCAGGCGATTCTGAGCTGCATGGCAAGGTATGATTGGGCTCGTCAGTACGCCCAGTTTTACTGGCGAGCCTATTCTTTTGGGCGAATGGGGCATGAGGCGATCTGGTGGCCTGGTTTGCCACAGTAAAAACAAGATCTTGATCGCAGGCGACGTTGGCGCTCTTCGGCGTTGACCGCAACTCTGCCCAGTTGCATGGGCTCTTCCTCAGAGACACCAGACGCCGCCCTGGATCCAGAGGCAGAAGGGTGCGAGCGAGTGTGTTGTTGATGTTGATGCTGATGACCGGAGTTCCCCCCTCGCTCACGGGCCCGGATACGGAGTCGGTTGTCAATAGCGATGGCCAGGCTAATAAGGCAATTGAGTGACGTTGATTCCTCACGGGTGGCAAGTTGGTCCTTTAATTCTTCGCTAAGCGCCTGGCGGAAAGCCCCCTGAAGGGCGGTGTCATTCCATCCGGACTCCGCTGCGAGGGTACGGAATTGTATTGCCATTTCCGCGACACTGCGGCTTCCTTGACGGACCCGAAGTAGGCGTTGTGTTGCGTCCCGCCCACAGGTAGGGTGATCGAACACTCGCCGCATCTCAGCAGTGAAGGCGGCGAAGTTGATGCAGAGCGCGGCTTGGCTGTCCCAAATGGATGTAGCCCACTCCAGGGCACCACCTCCCAAACTGCTCATAATGAAGGCGATCTTACATGGGTCGGAGGCGAAGGAGGAGGGCTGCATCCGGAATACAATGTCGCATTTCATCAAAAATTCGCGACACTTTCCCAATTCCCCGCGGTATAATTCTGGGTGTTGAACGCGGGGCTCACGGAGAGAAGTGGGCACAGAAGGATCCACCGGCGGGTCCGGCGCGGGCGGTGTAGGGCCCACAGGAATACGCGGAAGCGGCTGGTGAAGAGCTAGCTGTGCTACTTGCTCCGTGATGACCCTCAGCACCTCCAGCACGTCATCCAAACGTCGGCCCTGTTGGTCGCTGACCGCAGTTTGGCAGGAGAAGGCGTGGCGAATTTGCTCTAGGTCGGCTGGGTCCATGATTTTTGGCCAGTTCGTTCTGTTACGAACCAGAAACGGGACGAACCCAAGTGCAACGACCAGGAGACAGATTCACAAAGAGGGTGTTTAATAAATTAAGTGTTGGGGTAGTCCCAACACTGTACAAGAGGGGAAAAAAACACGATATCACACAGGAACAGTATGTAGCCCGGGACGGGCTGCTCCAAGCCGGAGCTGGACTGGCAGGCCTGGAATGTTTCGTTCCCAAACCGGAACTGGACTGGACAGGAACTGGACCGGGAGGTCCACACCGGAATCTGGGTCTGGAACAGTTTTGTTCCAAACCGGAACTGGACTGGACTGGAACTGGACCGGAAGGTCCACACTGGAACACGGGTCTGGAACGGATTTGTTCCAAACCGGAACTGGACTGGACTGGAACTGGACCGGGAGGTCCACACTGGAACTGGGGTCTGGAACGGATTTGTTCCAAACCGGAACTGGACTGGACTGGAACTGGACTGGACTGGAACTGGACCGGGAGGTCCACACTGGAACAAGGGGTCTGGAACGGATTCGTTCCAAACCGGAACTGGACTGGACTGGAACCGGACTGGACAGGTAGGTGCGAGACTCACACCTGGACTGGAATTGCTGGGGAGCGGCTCACTACGGCAGGACAGGAACTGGACCGGATTGACTGCACCGGTACAGAACAAAAACAAAAGGTAGGGTTAGTGCAAGGGAAGGCACGGGAATGACCGGGAGGTTCTCACGGAGGTGCAGGGTTTGAGAGGGAGGTGGTTGGTGAAGCACGGCAGAGATGGGTTGTGTGGCGTAGCTGCGGTAGGTCCGGAAGGAGCTGACTGTCTCCAGAGCTCCAGGAGCCGGTGCCGAAGAACTCGTTGGCTTCTTCGGTCGGACAGGAACAACTGGAGGGTAGCCAGGTAGCAAGCTCTCCCGGAGCCTACACGAGCTGGAGGTGGAGGTACCGCAACACACACAACGATAACGGGGGGAAACGAACACTGCCACGGGTGAATGGGAGCTGGGTTAGATGGAGGAGAAGGGAAACAGGTTAGCTGCATGCACGACAAGAATTGACGGGGTGGTTAACTACCAGACTGTAGTTAGGAGCCGAACCCAAGCTGCACGGGGATAATATTCCCCGACCAAGCGAGTAGTTCTCTTTAACACGACCAGGAAAACAACGAGCATGAACACCGGGTGACGAACGTTAACGAACTGGCGCCGACTGGCAGCCAGCCGAAGGACTAAATAGTGAGGTTAATAATAGAACTAAACAAGGGACAGGTGTGGAAAATCAGCAGGAGTGATTACAAGACACCAGGTGAGGGAATGCATGCAACGAGGGGGGACGGAGTGAAAAGGCGGAAGTGAGACAACCAAACGAACAAGACAGGGAAGGAAACGCCCAGACCGCAGCAGCGGGGAAAACACGGACAAAAGGATCCAACATGACACGGAGGGAAAACAGGAAAATACAGAAAACGAACAGGAAGGGAGCGGAACATTACACATTCACTGGTAAGGCTATGGCACAACCCAAAATTCAAGATGCTCAAATTCACACATCTAAACTGATCTTTTTCACAAAGACAGCGCCCCTCATTTTGTAGGTCGCTGGCAATTCCCTGTGTGTGACCACTTCTCATGAGGGACTAAACTGTCTGCTCTTACCTCAGTGGGCACAAGCACTAATTAATTCTAATTAAAATAATTGAAGGATATGCATTTTTCCATACAGTCCTAGTGCTATGTCTCCCTTCTCATGGCCTTAAGGAAAATGTTATCTTTCATTAAACATACATTTTTATAAATTTTAGAAAGTGTTGGGGACAAAATCTGCCTTTTTGAAAACATGCCACCCTAGCACTAAATGTCACATGCACAGATACCTTTGGCTGATACGTTGCTTGTGCTGAGATGTTTGCGCTGCTTATTTTTGTTGGAAGCTTTTACACACGGCTCTCTTTTTCTTTAACAGAAAAATATGTTTGTCCGTTTCAGACTGTTCTGTTGTGGTGACAGGGGCGGTGCATCTATTTTCCACTCACAGCCTTGTATATTCAGCGCTACACAGACCAGCACTGCACAGGAAGACTGACCTGGAGCACAGAGCTGTCTTCACACCCCCCTCTCACAGCATTAAAACCACACTGACGCCCCGATCACATTCACCCACCTCACACCTCAGACCACTTTTCCATTACAACAAACTTGAAAAAAGAGGGTCAGACTTGGAGGCAGTTGTCTTCACTGGGTGATGTTTTCAATGTAAAAATAGTAAAAAGCTGTTTCCAAATATAGCACAAAAATTGCGATGACCAAAGGTCAGTATTTCTCACAATAATTAAAACACTTTTCTCTCATACATACATCTTTCAAATGTTTTATGCTCTTGCTTATTAGTTGCCTTAGATGCACTGCAAGGTCATCATGACCTTAATTTCAACTGTGTGGAGTTGAGACATTTAGCAGTAGGGATCTGCACAGCATAGTAATTACATTATTACATACATTCTGATATTATGGTCAAAAAGTTTTAAGATCCACACCATATTAGTCTGATTGTCTTTATTTGGATGTATGTTCAGTTTTAGCTTGTACACACCTTTTTCTCAGATTTTTGATACACTGCTCACAATGTTGAATATAATTGTGCTTAAAATGCACAATAAAGTGCATCATACCTGTCAGCCTAACCGTAATGTATATAGGGAGATGGGTGATGGAGAACCCAACCTGTGAGAATACTCCCCTCCAAATTAGTAATGGAGTCAGTCAGGTGAGTTAGTCAGAGGCTATCAATGCATTCAGGCCATTCAGCCTCATAATGAATGCATGTGCTGAGTAAGGTGTGGAGTAGAATGGATTCATATGAAACAATCCCTGAATCATGGGGTTATGTCTATAACAAGGTGCAAGTGCATGGGTGTGGGGGAAGTGTGTGTGTGTGTGTGTGTGTGTGTGTGTGTGCGTGTTTGTGTGTGTGTGTGTATGTGTGTGGTTATGTTTTAAAGAAACTCACCACCAAAGAGAGTCGCATACTTGCAAGTGAAGTTCCGTTGGGTACTGGGGGCCAGGGGGCAGGGCATTGTCAGTATTAAGTGTAGACCGGTAAAGTTTTTGTTTCCTGTTTCCCTCTCTTACCCTTTGAGAGCACGCTAGCGATCACACTCTGAGACCTGCTGGGGCTTTTGCACAATGCTGTGGGTGCAGCTATTTCTGTAGTTTGGTCTGACTCTCTGGACATTTACTCAAAACAAAACCCATCTGCTCTGCCTTTGTGGTTTGCACAGCATTCTCTCTCTCTCTCTCCTCTCTCTCACTCTCTCTCTCTCAGCTTTAAAACATGTTCTATAAGTTATATTTTATATTTTTATTAGACAGCACAGTTTAGCGAGCCAGGGAGACACGTGACAAAGGTTGCGCGGGCGGAGTCAAAGCGCTAACGTCGCGGCTTGCAATGAGCATGTGGACGACACTCTTACAGGCTACGCCACTGAGACACGCTAAAAACGTAGTCTTTCTTTAGCCATTTTGTTAACTTTCATTGAGATCAAACAATAGGGCGTTTAAACATTTTACAAATGTAAAGATTTTATTTAATCCATGATAGGGATTAGAATCCATTAGTATTCTTATTTATCATTCCTTTACCCTAAAATATTTAAAAATAAATATGCAGATTGTAATTGTGCAGGATGAGTAAAGTAGCCAGAAGTTTACAAAAAATCTAATGTTTTAAAAAATTAATAATTACAAAATTTTAAAAGATCGTCAGATTGACACTCTAAAATAAATGATATGGGCCGGATTCAGAGATGGCCAATTTATGTCATGCGCGCTTAAGTGCCTCTCCGGGATGAGATACGCCGTATTCTAACCTGCGCTACGCGGGTGCGTTTCTCAAAATGTGGGTGGCACAGTGCCTAATATTTTAATGATCTGTTTCTTGTACCTCCCCCCTGGGTTGCCAGCTTTCTACTAAAAAAATGTTTGTGGGGTTATACATTTTCGACGCGTCAGTGACATTGCCTTTAATAACCGCATTTTCCCAACTCCTGCATCGTAGTTGCTCTTGTGTGATTTAATCCATGATAGGGATTAGCATTCATTAGTCTTCTTATTTATAATTCCTTTACACTAAAAGATTTTAAAACAAGTGTGCAGATTGTAATTGTGCAGGATGAGTAAAGTAGCCGGATGTTTGAATAAGTTTGATAACAGTTTGATACATCTGCAATTGTAAATCTTTGCTACCCTTTCGTAACATACAGTATATCATTTATTTTAGTGTCTATCTGACGATGTTTTAAAATGTTTTACTTATTATTTTTTTAAAAACTTCTATTCCATGTTTGCATTATGCTCATTGAATTGGTAAAAGTAAAAACAGATAAAAGAGGAACATTGTGATGTCATCGAGCGACAGAACCTCAGGCCTCTGATGTTGACACAGGTTCTTTGTTATGAATAAACTACATTATGGGTAGAATTACTATAGTTATTACGGGTTCATTGCTTATAATATTTTCCGAAAATGCTTCACTTTTGAATTATGAATTTTGTCATTTTTATTCATGAGAACACTTATTTAAAGACAGCTCTCCCTGGTTTCAGTACAATGTAACATTACAGCCTGCACATTGCTGTGTTTCCATTAGAGGGCGCCCTTAATGAAGTCATATTTTCTAAATCAAATTTCCAGTATTCATTGTTGAAATATCAAACATCACTGACTGAAGCATTAAAATTATACACACTATGCTGTATATGTGGAATCACTGCTTTACCATATAACATATAGCACAACAGAATAAACTCTTCATTGGTTTTCTTGACCCATGCAAATCACACATTATATTTAGTCAGCACTGGGATATGTAATTATCATTAAACATGAAATCCTGCTAAATCTGTACAATCCATGTGTATCAAGCTTTCCAGAATGCGTTGGGAACCAACTTAGGTTTTAAAAAAATGCATCATCTGCATCAGCATTCAGATAAGAATAATGTACACATATAAATGTTTCACTCTTGTATTTTGACAAAAAAAAGTCATTCTCTGTGTTTGTGTATTTGTAATGGCTTTTGCATGGGCCACATTTTTCTGTTTTGAGGCTCACGTTCTTCCATGAAACATTTTTGAAATTATTTTTTAACCTTTTTTTTTGTCTTTTATGGATTGCTGAAGGTTACCGTGGAACTGTGACATCACAGTACGAATATTCCACAGCGCTGTCCATGGTTCTGAACTCAATAGCATCGCTACCATGCTACATTTTTAGGTCGGTTAGGAAGTAAAGACCAGTGTTTTTGAGGTCACTTCTTTTTCTTGTTTTCTGGGAACAGAAGTACAGACATACCAAAAAATGACTGAATTATGGAAAACAAAATAAAATTAAAAAATTAAAAATAAGTGTAAGGTTCATTCTGAACAATAAATAGATTTATTTGTACAAAAAAATGCAATGGTTGTCAAAGTCACTCTTGAAAATAGCATATATATCCGATTTACATTTGCCACAATTTAGATAAACTGTATGTATGTTTCCATGATCAAATTCAATGTGTATAAATCTGTACTTCGGACCCCCTAACTACACTGCACTCCAAAAGTATTAGGTCAGTGACACAGTTTTTGTTGCATTGGCTCTGTACTCCAGCACATTGGATTTGAAATGAAAAAGTTACTATGTGGATAAAGTGCAGACTTTCAGCTTCAATTTGAGAGTTTTTACGTCCATATCGGGTGAAGCATTTAGCAATTGTAGCCATTTTTACACATCATACTCCCCATTTTAGGGCACCAAAATTGAACAAATTAACATAAACTTAAATAAAGTCATCATATTTAATATTTGGTTGCATATTTGCATACCATGACTTCTTGATGTCTGTGACTCAACAACAAAAAGACTCTTATTTTCAAGTACTCTTGTAAGCGATAATATAACATCTCTGCATTTTAATGGATCTCTATGGGAATTGGGGCGTGGGGATTGATTAAGCTGTAAATTACATGAGAATAGTATGGAACACACGTTTGGCTAAATGGCTGTAAGTTATCAAGGGTCTGAGGAATCAAGCAAGCCTCAAACCTTCACTCTGCTGCCAGATATGCAATAGATATGGATGGATCATTTTAAGGGTTGTTTCTCCTGACCTATTTTTCCATAGAGTTCAATAGGAAAATGAGTCAGGAGAAACAACCCTTGAAGTATTAATATCAAATAAGTATCAAGTATCAAATATCTATATACACACAAATAAACATGGACACACACACAGACACACACCAAACACACAAAAACACATACTTGCAGGCACATATCCACACACACACACACACACACACACACACACACACACACACACACACACACACACACACACACACACACACACACACAGAAATATACACAAACATGTAAACACATTCACAGAAACATACACACACACGCACACACACACACATGCACGCACGCACGCATGCACGCACACGCGCGCGCACGCACGCACACACACACACACACACACACACACACACACACACACACACACACACACAAAACCTGGAACAGTACATAGAATGAGCTCTTTAGGTATCTTGTGTTTTCTTGGACCAGCAGCTAGAAGCTAAGGCTTCCTCTGGAAGGTCCCAGAAGCTATGCAGTCTTGGGTCTGATCAGGGCTCATATGACCCACAAGCCCAGCATTACTGGTGGATGTGGAGCTCTTGGTTCAGCGAAAGACACATTTAGGAACACAGCTCAGCAGGTGGTGTTTTGGTTAAAATGCTGAACTAACATCATCTTATTAATTTCCTTAATTAATATTATTAAAGTTCCTATTGTGCCATTTCATTAAGAAAAGAGCTAGTTTGGTCACAATGTCACCCTGTTGTCGTCAAGGTTACATTGCCTGAATGAATCCCCACCTCCTTAAGTTTTGAGATAACGCTGGCACAAAATGGATCCAGTGGAATATCCTGGCTGGGGTCACGTGTTAGTAGGGATTGAGCTGTAGTTTCCAATGTGTGATTATTCTCAATCTAAATTATTTAAAATTTGATTAAGAGATACAGACAAATGTGTCACATAAATACAAATTGTATAGACATAACCCATATAATAAAATTAAAAAAATAAAATTCTAGAAAAAATAATAATTACAAATTTCAGTTATTGCAATAAGAATGATTATTTGCACACCTTTGCCCCCCCAATAATTTGCTTGTTTTAACAGCCAATCAAATCTGCCCCTGGCATGTGACGTCCTACTGTAGTGAATCAGTGGAAATGATCAGCTCAAGTACATCCTTCTCTGTACAGTTTGAGTTTTACAGTGAAGGTACAAGAAGGGTCTCACAGAGAGGAGAGTTCAGATACAGTGATGGCATCACTCTGTGCTATTCTTGTGTTTTTCAGCGGAGTGTGTAAGTCTAAAATTGTTTTTAACTTATCAGCCAAAGTAACTTTACACAAGTACTGTATAGAGGTATTTCCACAGAGAGTGATGGCTTTCCATTGTCAGGTAAGTCTAAATTCATATTTGCATTGCTTTCTGTTGTATTCCAGATGGCATGCTTGGGCTTGATGATGGGCTTGGGGTAGTTCAGCCTGACACGCTGGTGACAGCTCAGCTTGGAGATAGTGTGACTCTCTCATGTTGAAGAACAAAACTCAGCTGGTTTAAACAACCTGTTGGACAGAAGCCGCAGCTTGTGGGAATAATATTGGACTTTCAACCAGATGCTATATTTTTAAATGAGTTTAAAAACAGTAAACGTCTCAGTGCTATCATATAAATAGAGCCGTCTGATTCAGCAACATACTACTGCGCTATTATTCTCTTCAGAGAGATCAGCTTTGGAGATGGAACTACTTTAATGGTGATGGGTAAATATGAACATTGTTTTACACTTGTTTTTTCATTTACAGCAACAATGCAATATGCACAGTGACAAATTACCAGTGAAATATTATACAGAAGTTAACTTTTTCCATTGAAAAACCAATATTTTAGAAAAAATAATCATTTGCTTTTTTAAACCTGAATTTAAATTAACCTTAAAAAAGCTGGTGTTTCTCTTAGTGTAGGTTCATTCAAATTCAGCATTGTGTGTCCATGTATTGGTTAAGTGTTAAAGGGATATTTCGGCATTTTGGACATAATGTCTCAATTACGACTTACCTATGATGTAGTTGATTGATGGAAACCATTTTCAGCTAATTCCATGCTGTCCCTTCTTTTGGACATACACACGTTGCTAATGCTAGCGCAACTCTATGGCAACCGGTAGCATCCACTACCAAACACACTTAAACACTCCACAGTGCACCCAAAGCAAATAAAATATGACGACAAAAGAATAAGAGGTACAGGTATATTCCTACCACTACTGCACCTAATGTGATGAATAATAATATTAATAATAATAATAATAATAATAATAATAATAATAATAATAATAATAGCTTTCTTATTTGATTATAAACTGTCAAAAATCACTGCATCACTGCATACATTTATTATTTGTATAATTTTCATTAAATATGAATAAATTATTATTTTCATATATTTCAGACAATCACCAGTGGTTTACATTCATATTTTTACTCAAACAGGGGTTTCATCAAACAACCAAGTGTCCAGGGAAGACTTGTCGAGCAAACAGGTACAAACATTACGTTGTGAAATAATTTCTTAAAAACTCATTGACGATTTATGTGGTGAAAACACTGGTAAAATGGTAAAAGGAGAAATCATATGTGCTGTGTAATGCTTTTCCTTTTAGCATCAAGATGAAGCAATGAATTACGCTGCTTTGACTTTCACCACCAAGAAACCCAAAGTGAGGAGTGCTTCATCACTGCGGTTAGGTTATGACAGCAACGGGCTGCTACATTCAACCCCGTCATGTGACTTAAGTATGATAAATAGTTAACTGTTCCTAAACATAATGTGAAGCTTTTATTTGTTTATATAATCACTGAGCAGTTGTGTCTGTGAAGTTTTGAATAAACAGGACGCCATGTAGATAAAATAATATGTCATAGTTTATTATATTTTAATGTTTCTGATTGGATTATAAATAGTATGCTATTGCAAAATATGGGTAATAGTAAAGACATGGTGGTTACCTTCAAGATACTGTACAGTACAGTTTTTTTCAGTTTATACTATCTTTCTTTGGCATCAGTGGCTACTATTAGTTTAAAAAAATGTTAATATGATAATCCAAAGAACTCGGTTAGTTTTCCACTTGAGGCAGACTTGCCTGTTTTCATGTCAAAAAAAGCCTGATTTCATTTCTGTTTCTAAATATCAGCCGGAAACATGAGGGCGTGTACTTGTGGTGAAATAAAAAAAAGTCTGTGCAGTCACTGATGGCTCTTTAGTTCCAGGGTTATGATCATAATGAAGAGCTTTTTCATTTATTTGCATGTGATTGTGAACGCTTCAGAGACTGGCAGACTACAGCAAGGTACAGGATGGCACAAACATACACCTGTGGCCTGATGGTGTACAGTATAAGTAAGTGTATTCTTATCCAATGCATGGCAGCTGTGGTAATTAAGTAGATTTTTTAGATTTATATTGAGTGTGAGAGTCATATTCTGAATGCGTAAAACATGCTGGATGAACCACTATTGGCTTTCCAATCAGGTTTTTTTGTCATAGGACACCTTTAACTAGATGCTTACTGTAAATACACAGCTGGTCTCAGAGCTCCTGGGCATGAAGTGATTCTTTGTGTCCTGATATCAGTTTCAAATTACTGATATATACTGATATATTAAATTTTATTTGATATATCCATTGTTAGTTATATATTCAGTAAGTACTGTATGTAATATTTACTGATATTTATTGATATAAAACAGTAAATATTTCTGATATATTTGCGCCATGTACTGAATATTATTTGCTCAGGAAATATGTAGGTCAGGGCCGGGCAGAGAGCTTTTGAAGGGCAGCAGCTCAAAGTGAGAAGAGGGCACACCGACGTAGAGAAACTGTGTGGAAAAAAGAATTAATGAAGATTAATGACCACAACAATACTAATACATATGTAATAATATTTATTTTATTTTATTTATTTTTTCATCAAATCAAAAGAGCAAATTGGTTACTTGGGGAAAAGAGGGCAGGTGTTCGGGCAACTTGCACAGAATGTGAGCTCGCTGTATAAGTCGCTCTGGGTAAGAGCATTTGCTAAATGGAAGTAATGGCATGGTATGCAAGCACTTGTATAGATCTAAGTCCAGATAAGTAAAGTAGTTTTGTTTTTTTTCTTCTGTGTTTCAGGTGTGATCAGCACGGTTCTGCTCTCTCAGGTCCCCTCCTTGGCAGTGCATCCCGGGGGCAACGTCCTGCTGCCCTGTTCCTTCTTGCCTGGTTCAGGGGGAGGCTACCTGTCCTGGTACAGGCTGGGGCCAAATGAATCAGTGCCTTTGTGCATTTTATCAGTGTATGGTGATGGTAAAACAGAGGCTGTATATCGCAACGGTTTCACGCAAGACCATATAAAACTGCATAAAAACAACAGCAAGTGTGAAATTATAAAGGTGGATTTATCCGACTCCGGACTGTACTTCTGTGGAAAAATGGAAGAATACGTGAAATTTGACAATGCAACGCTTGTGAAGGTTCAAGGTAAAGAAGATAAAGTTTTAAACTTATATTTAGTTTGTATTTACAGACAAATTAAATGTTGAATTAAACATGCCTGAGCAAGGTAATAGTTTAGCTGGTTCTATACAAATGTACTCAAATGTGCTGCAATGTGCAATGCGTTGTTAAACATACTTGTGCGGAATGTGTGTGAGGATGTGTTCATGGAGTGTATGATATGGTGGGAAAGGTGCAATATTTTGTAGCGTATGTGCAGAATGTCTACAATATTTTGTGGGGAATGTGCAATATCTTGGAGTGATTTGTGTTTTTTTCTATCATTTTAATCTGTTATGAGACCAACAGCAACTCTTGAACGTCCAAGACAAATTTCTCATGGAGAAATCGTATCTTAAATGTACATGCTGGAAAGGTAATGACTGAAAAAACATTGCTTTGCATGTTTTATCTTGGCTGTGTTGTATAAACTACCGTGTATCATAAGCCTGTTTGATTCAGTTGAGATTATAAATTATCTTTTTAATGACTTCTTGCACGGGTGGGTCTGTGGCAACAAGAGATGAAGCCATCCTCACTCCAATCAATCTGCATGCTCAAAACAGCCGCACAGCAGAAAAATTACCTTATTAACTAAAGCTGAGACAGGTGCCGATTTTAGCGGAGGTGACCTTTGACTTCCTGTCGCGTGAGGCAGAGGAAATAACAGCGTGGCGTTGAGCGTGACCCCCTGAGATCAAACAGAACCTCCATCAGAAACTTCAGTGAACTGAGCAGCGAGGAGGTTTGCTCTTCAAGTGTGCTGTTTAGAGTCAACTCTGCACTTCTGCTTATTTATGTCAACGTACGACGTTGTTTAATTCGCGTTATCCAAATGGCCGACGACATCCACATCCCTTCAGCAGCAGCCTGCTACTACTGAGCCAGTGACTGCAGATGGGCCAGTAGCTGATGCATCTTTTTAAAAAATATATTTTTAGGGCATTTTCAGCTTTATTGGACGGCACAGTGTAGAGAGACAGTAAGAATGAGAGCGAGAGAGAGAGGGAAACGAGTGCGACAGGTCATGTGGGTGGACTCTATCCGTAAATGTCGTGGCTCACAATGAGCATGTGGACGGCGCCCTACAGGCTGCGCCACCGAGACACCCCCAGTAGCTGATGCATCTTTATGAAAAATCATAAACTGTTATATATTGTGAATATATGGTGTGTACTAAAATGTATAATGATGAATAGACTTAATAGCTTCTGGCCTTGTGTGTATGGTGTAGAAAAGTTATATTCTTTTTTTATTTTTTTGTATAAAGCACCGAATGTGGCCATTCATCTCAATCTGCAGCCACGTTCAAGCTGCAAACCTGTTGACTCGGGGGAGTGTAGACATCCTGCTGCATCTTTACACAACGCAGACTGCAGCTAAGCACACATACGTACAGATTCATTCATGAAGCGTTCGTAAATATGCATGTACATTTATGCGCGAAAGGAATTGATACGCAAAATGTATGCCGGATTCTTTAAGCCATGTGGGAAAGGCAGAGTTTTTCGTGTTCACGTACGTATGGTCACACAAGCGCGTTCACGTTATTTTGTGATTAGAATAAATCCACACCCATGCATTGCCTTATATAGAGGATGTTACTTCCATTTAAAGATCCATACGAAGTCAAAATGGCCAAGAAAAAGGAAAATAAATAATTATTCCGACACTGAAAGTTTTATTAGCAGATGTTCAATCAAGAAAAATAATTGTTTAGTATTGTCCATTCCGGTGTCATAAAGTAAATAGGAAAGTAGCCTACATGGTAAAGTAAAAAGACCTGGCAGGATATAACATGCAGGAAATGCAGAATCTCCCATCGCACGAGTTCAAGCCTATCTGCATCGGACAAGCGCATTGCCTGCATCTGCCAAGCACTAGGCTGCGGTCTTTCTCACAGCCTGGAAATTAATAAGATAATTAATTTATTAATTTCATCATTTTGTTGGTGTTCTCTGCCTGCGAGAGGTGGGTTGAAATGATCCGATCCCCTAGTGATGGAAAGAGGTAGTTAGGAATGTATACGTTGACACAGTAAACAGAAGCTTGACGTAGCGATAAGTCTCTCACCGCAGCGTTCTGCAAACAAGTGCCAACTGAAGCTGTTGTAGGTCCCACCCATCTATGGTCCCAACCGTCTATGGTCCCACCAGGCAACCAGGCCAGGACTTTGAGCAATACATTTCACATGACATATGAGCTGCACAGATATGACAGCCCTTTCTATGCATATTTTGCAAACGTATCTTCAGATGGAGCCTTGAGGCAACATTTGTGTAGTACAGTTAAGGCACCCATAACATTGGGCAGGTTGGAAATTTCATAAAACGACGAACCAGCCATACATAATTCTCAGCCAACAAATAGCTTTTGCGCGATCCTAAAGATGCGTTCGGTTCTCTCCTAAGCAGCCAACTTCAGCCAACAGCACAAGGTCAGCCATTGCAACACTGGCTATACAGACCTGTAAGTCATTTTATAGCAAATTTAGCATCGTTTTAATTCACATATTTAAAGTCATGTAATATTTAGATTTAATCAATTCAGAAAAATGGTAGCCTACTGGGAGCATTAGTTAAGTTCTGTGTCTAATTAAATAAATTCATAGCCTACACTTTATTAATAGGTTTAATCTAAAGTGCTTGCTTTTTACAGTCATAATTATTATGTTTGCATTGTGCACTTCAATGGCTACATTTTGTCTTGTGCATTTAACTGAAAATAAAAATATATTCACAGGCCTATTCTAATTGACATTCAGAAGCTACATTTAGGGGCATTTTGAATTTACGGATCTGCTCATGTTTTATGAATGAGGCCCATAGAGGGGAATTGGTGAAAGACCTTTAATATGAGGCTTGGACTGCAGTGCGCCTGATCGACCTGCAGGGGTCGCTAGATAGTGCTGAACGCGGAACCCTATCCGACTGGACCCTCACCAATCGCGCAGTACAGTATACTTCAACAAAAAACTTTTTCAATGTAAAGAAAATGCCATGTTACTCACGCACATCCTACAAAGCACTGTCTGTAAGTCATTCATTAAAACTTGCAAAAACAAGGCCTGCCATTAAAAGCATTGATATCAAAATGAGGCCAAGTTACAACAAAGAACATTGGCTATCGTAGCTCACACTAATTAAACTAGCTCTATTCCAAAGCAATGCTACCCAATCTTTCCTAAATTATTTAATGTAACTTGGCCCTTTGTTTTTTCATCTTTGAACAAAAGCCTGTACCCATACCGGCCCTGAATGGATAAGATTGAGGCCCCCTGGCCTAAGGGGAAATAGATAGGTGCGGTACACTGGATGGCATATTTTTTGCAACTTTACCAATAGAAGTAAGCGGTTACGTCCATTCGATATCATAGAGTTCAGTGCTTTTCCCAATCATGTGGGTGTCTTCATCATTCTAGTTGAAGTCTGTATTCACTGGCAGTTCTGATGCTTTTTCATAACTAATGGTAAAGAGTGGGGCACACACCTCCATTTAATGGGGCATTTCTTTTGTATCTTATATCCATTTAAGTGCCGCCTCAACCATCAGAACCTTTCCAGTCTCATCTTTACATGTCTTTGTGTCTGTCTAACAGGTTTGAGATTGTATACTGCCAAGCCGGACATTGAGGGTAAGCTCATTTAAATGTGTTTAATTTCACACTTAATATTGATTCACGTTTGTAATATAAAACAATAATTACCATGTATAATATTTTGCTATACTTGTTACTTTCGTAAATGCAATTACATCACTAATTCATTTAAAAAATACATGACAAATTCTTATATTTCAGAATTTTCTGCACAGGACTTTTCTGCACAGTTATCCATCTTTGTCTGGCTCTCAATCATAAGGACTGGAGTTCTGTGTTGCATCTTGCCCATATTTGTCCTGATCTATTGCAAAAGGCATAAATAATAATGCTAATATGGGGTTTCATATAATTAAATCAGTCAGTGATTGATATTCATAATAGTGTATTAATCCAAATGTGCTAATGTGAATATTTTGGAAAAACTCTGGTTTTGTAACACCAGAGACAGCTGATGTAACTCAAACAATGTGATACAATTAAAGTGAATTACATTTATTAGAAATTGTTATGATCATATTCATGATGCTCTTGCGTTTTTGTACAGAGACAGTTATAGCACAAAGGCATTGTAAACTTTAGTCTGATACTAAAACTACAAACAACACTTCTTACAGGATAGCTGCAGGTTCTTTATGGAGAAGTCATATTTTGGCCTGTTTGAGGAATCTCAAATACATTCTTACAGAAAACATGCGCTGTGAAAAAGACTGCGTCATCTGAACAGAATCTCATACATAAGACTAGAAAATGTGCTCAGTAGAGCAACGACATCCGCCAAGTATTACCAAGTTAAACCATTCTTCTCTGGCCCATGACCAACCTTCCCACCAAATGTGGTGGAGATCTGTGCATAGCTTTTTGAGATATCCTGCTAACAGACGGACACACAAACACACAGATGCAGGTGAAAACATTAACTCCTTGGCAGAGGTAATAATGACAATTGTATAATACAATGCAAGATATATTTTAGTACACAAAATGCATGAAAATAATCTTTCTACTGAGTGTTAATGGATTCAATCCACACCTTCAAACATACAGGGGACACTCAGTCAGAATGTATTAAAATTGTCATGGTCATTAACGTTTGTTCAACAGGAACTTGACTACCCTTGCAGTTGCAGGCTGGTAAATTAATCTAAAGAGCAGAAAGGATTTTTTAGCACATCAAACGTATGTGATTACAGCCGATAGACACAAGCAGGACATTAAGGCAAACGAGAGAAAAGGCTCCAGGGATGCAGTCACTGTTCTGTGTGGCAAATGGATAAGAGAAAGAAACCAGACTAATGGCAATTTTGCTCAAAGCTTTTTTTTGGAATATCTCCCCAAATTCAGCAACGTAACATACTGTGGTCCATCCACTATTTTTGGCACAGGAAATAATCTGCATAGAACAGTCATTCATGCTAATTCTCCGATCACATATTCATGCAGAATGTGTCTCATTGATGATCATTAATTCCATTAAGGGTTAATGTTACATGTCTATCAGACTGTGCCTTTCAAATAGGCCTGACGAAGGCCTGGTCACCGGTTAGTCTGAGGTGTATATCAGTTCTACCCAGTATAATGACCCAGTAAGTGACTTAGATCCATTCGTGCCACACAGAAAAGAGTCAGTTTCATAATAAAGTGTGTACACACAGCGTATACAAAACTTGTGAACATCACATCTTACTTGGAAATCCTGTTTTATGTCCTGATTTAAAATTTCTGATCAGTATTTAAGTTATATTTTTCTGAACCTTACCTCAAAGTTAAGGTGTGGAGTAAAATTTGTGAAGCTGATACTAGTTGCTGGGAGCTAATTTAAGCTATTTTAGCTTTGAAAGTCTTATGGTCATTTAACTTTGAAGTTGGACATTGTACAGCAGATGTAGGCTTTTCTGCGCCAAGTATAATACATTTGTATGTAATACATACAAAAAAACAACAACATATTGTGGACATGGTTCACCTTTCTTTCATCCCAGGTAACGAGGAACGTTTGGGATCTTTAAAGAATGTTCCCTGTATGCAGCCCTGTAATGTCATTGCAGAAAATTACATTGGGAACATTCTGCGGTGTATAGGGGAATGTTACTCCAAGATCACAAAAGAACATTCCAGGAACATTCCATAAATGTCACAGACGTTGCAATGCGTTCCCTGGATGTCATAATGTTGAGTTACCTTCAAGTCCTCAGAACATTCCTAAAACTTGATTGCGGAACTTCTTCTTCATATTCCACGAACATTTCAGGAACATTCTATGTTAAATAAGTGGAATATTCTTGGAATGTTAGTCGAAACGTTCCCTTTGGGTTTCTCTAATGCTTGTATTTAATGTTCCCTTACTGTGAGACCAGAGTACATTGCTAACATTCCCCATTCATTCTTGCCACGTCATTACAAAATTATATTTTGGGAACATTCTGGGGTGTATAGGGGAATGTTACTCCAAGATAACAAAATAACATTCCAGGAACATCCCTTAAAAGTCACAAACATTGCAATGTGTTACTTGGATGTCATAATGTTCAGTTCCTCTCAAGTCCTCAGAACATTCCTACAACTTGATTGTGTAACTATTATTAGATCTTAGGCCTGTTCTTCAGCTGCCGAGTAGATGGTGATATGTAGTCCCATTTAAATATATTTTTGTGGCATTTTGGCTTTATTGGACAGTAATCAATGAGAGACTAGAAAATCAAAGGGAAAGAGAGAATGGCCTTTGAGGTTTATCTTGAGCCGGATTTTAACCCATGTTGTGGAAAACAGGAATCGCTGATGACATGCAATTTACCGGGTTGAGCTACTAGAGCACCTTGTCCCTCCCTGTGAGCAATTTTCAGGCTAAAAGCCCTAAAATAAACGTCTATTGCAGTGAGTGAAAAGACCTCTTAAAATGGTTCCAAAGTAAATTTATTTCTACATCTATTTGTAGACCTCTTTCAAGAGTTCTTGTTTAGACCACGTTTCAACCAAATGTTTTCACGTAAAAAAAACCCCCACAGCAAGCAGGAATCAAACTCACAATCCTCAAATCTGAAGACTAGTACTTTTCCACTGAGCCATCGAGGCCACATGTTTGCCTGTGTGTTGTAGTATTTAATGAATTAAATCACAAACGAGCATGGACAGGCAAGTTGTTGACTCTCATGTACAAGTCCACACACATGCGCATAGCAGAAATTCCTGCAACATTATTTTTGGGCAAAAACTCTGTCTGCCTAGGATAGAAACTTGTGCCATGTTGTTTGCCCAAGCTTCTTGTCGCAACAAATTGGCTAAATGTTTTGACATTTTAAGTGATACACTTCATGCGGTAAAATTGCATCTACGTGTTGGCCGGATTTCGCTTGCCAAAGCAATGACATTTTTAGAAATGCATCCACATTAATCCATATTGTTTGCTTTGAATTTACAACTGAATCACATATGAAAATTATAACATAAAATTTGCACATTTATATTGTAGATTTTAGCCAGTCTAAAAATGGCCAAATGAGAGCTTGTATGGTAGCCTATTCCATATTTCAGCAACATTTTAACGTTTACTGTATATGGGTTTGTGCTCAGTTGGTATATGCAGATGACACCATTGTAGTTCCGCCGACTTTTCAACACAAAAATGCTCACTGCCTATGTGAGCTACAAATGCCTATTTTGTAATAATATAACCTCAAAATCACGCTTGGATTTTTTTCTCGGAAGATCAGGCTAAACAACTGTTATTGGCGTGTGAAAATAAATATTCATTATTTTACGTCTCTTTTATTTATTTCAATGGGTAGCCTATTTATTTCCACTTGCATTTATTTCAAGGCGTAGACCTATACATTTCAAGTCGGCATGAAAGGGGTATGTTCAGCTATGATCATTGGTTGCTCAGTCCTTAAATATCAAAAAACTAAGTACCGCTCACTTATGCGTAGTTTTATAGGTTACATATAGGCTAATACAATACCTATATAAGTCACATAAAGATCCGCGTATTTTGGTAGTGTATTGACAGATGCAGACTTCCCCTGAGAAAATATGTTAGGTCTATAACTCCCTTAATGCTGAACTAATTTTCGTGTTATAAACGTCAGCAATATCTGCATAACACAGGTTACCTTATTGGCAAATTTCCCAGAGCAGCTAGCATATTTTCAAAAGGCCTTTTAACGATTATAGCCTACAGGAGTTGTCAAAATGTCAAGGTTTTTTGTTGTAAATTCATTTATAATTTTAGAGAAATATGAATAGGTTGCTATAATTGGGACGTCAACAACTACCACTAGGGGGGCACCGTGCATAGGGTAAGCGTCATTAACAAGGGGTAGCCTAATAATGAACGTACACCCACAGTTTCTTACTCCAAGACATTGCATTCTGCAGAAATATAACCCAGTTATAATTAGACTATAAAAAGAGTTGCAGTAGTCTATTCCACGTGGCTTTTTACACGTTTAGATACCTCCGCTTTTCTTACCAACTGGTTGCCTACGTTTCAAAGTAGGCTATGCAATTTTACTGGGGTTAACCTACTCGTAGCAGGGGGAAAATAGCTTTGTTATCCAGGAGATCTGCTTGACTGAGAATATAGTGTTATAGAATTAGATGTGCACCAAGTCATATAGCGAGGCTATATTTAACTGCGACGTGCTATATAATGCAATAAAAATGAATATTATTATTAAAATTTGGAGCAATAACTGCTCAGTTATCTATGGCATACATTTGTATAGGCTATCATATGTCATGCAGTCTAGCATTATTAACCCTCCACTTAGATATTTAATGCATAGCTTATATCATAATCAGCTCTGACAACATTTTGACAACTCTTGTAGGCTATGAAAGGACGTTTTACAAATAGGCTAGCTTTTCTGGGAAATTTGTAAATAAGGTGTTATGCAGATATTTCTCACATTTATAACACGAAGATTAGTTCAGAATGAAATCTGTTATAGGCCTAGCATATTTCATCAGAGGAAGTCTGCATTTGTCAATACATTAGCACAATAAGCGGATCTTGAGGTTATATGATTACAAAATGGGCATTTGAAGACTAAATAACCATAGCTTTTTTCTGTTACCCAGTGAACATTTTTGTGTTGAAAAGTCGACGTGTAGCATTCAGATGAATGCTAATAAGGGTTAGCGTCCGTTTATGTCAAAACGTCTCTCAACCTAGATTTCCCCACTCGGACATCGAGATTCCACCTAATTGAGGTTGGTTTCATGAGTTTGTTTTAGGTTACGGAAATCCTTCTCCAATGCCTGTGCTAAGTCGTGCGTACGACTTAATGTAGCCTACTACGGCGGAGGCCCCGAAAGGCAAGGTAAAGATTTTAAATTTTTTTATTTAAAAAAAAAGTTTATCTCGTACGTACAATTTTTTTTTTCACCTTGCCCTAGGGCTTCCGTAGGTTTTAGTTAAGGGCCAGAAATATAGTTTTAGCCAATTGAACACAATTAAACCCAATTCAAGTGAAAGCAAAAAATTCTCAAGATAAAAAAAAAACCTAATTTTGAAATTTCCTCTAAAAGGGACAGCTACAACATCCTTTAAAAAGTCACTCATAAGATACTTGCAATATTTCTTTTGCACAGATAGATGTCATTATGATTTGAACATTTTCTACCATATAAAATGTGTTAAAGGGATAGTTCGGACTTTTGGACACAATTAAGACTTACCCATGATGTAGTTGATTGTTGGAAACCATTTTCAACTAATTCCATGCTGTCCCTTCTTTTGGACATACACACGTTGCTAATGCTAGCGCAACTCTATGGTAACCGGTAGCATCCACTACCAAACGCACTTAAACACTCCACAGTGCACCCAAACCAAATAAAATACGATGACAGATAGACTCAGGTGGGTTATTTTGAGTGTTTATACCATCATTTTTTAACTAAAACTATCGTTGAATGCTTTACTTTGTGCTGACCTATATTCTTTGTTTAATAATGTCCTGCTTATAGAAATGTGACGAACCTGTTTTACTGGTAGCGTTTGGACGAAGGTTGCACGGCCGGATTCGCAGTGCTGACGTCGCGGCTTGCAGGATGATTAAAGTGGCCAGACATTACAATAAGTTTGATAACAGTTTGTTAAATCTGCAATTGTAAATAGTTTCTACCCTTTCAAAACATATAATTTATTTTAGAGTTTTAAAATTTTGTAATTATTAATTTTTTAAAACTTCTATTCTATGTTTTCATGCTTCATGCTCATTGAATTGGTGCTTCCTTGAGACAAAGCCAGTAGAGATAAAAGAGGAAGTCCTCATAATGGGGCCATTGTGATGTCATCGCATGACAGAATGTCAAGCTTCTGATGTTGACACCGGTTCTTTGTTATGAATAAACTACATTATGGGTAGAATTGCTAAAGTTATTACGGGTTCATTGCTTATTGTGTGATCAGAAAAAGCTTCATTTGAATTGTGTAATGATATTCATTAGAGTACTTACTTAACAACACCTCACCCTGGTTTCAGTGCAATGTACATTGTCACTGTAATGGCGACATGTAGTCCAGCTGTCTCTTGTGTTCGTGTTTGTTAATTTGAATGTATTTTGTTGTGTCTGGCTTTTGTCTTTTGATTTTTTCATGCACTGTGTGTCTGTCGTGGTGCGTGGAGGCGGGCTGGAGATTTTTCATGGCACTCCTGCCGCTTGTTTTGATGATATTGGCGACTTGTTTAGTCGGGATAATTTTGTTTGTGGTCGTCACCATGGAGACGCATTCGCAACATATGCTCGGGAATCCATCGCTCTTCACTGGAGTTGAAGATGTCAGGACTGATCCCGGAGCGCAGGTGGTCTTCAAAGAGCAACCATGGAAGGGAAGGAGAAGATGGTGCGGGGGAAGAGTGAGGTGACGAGTGGCAAGGCAGTTTGGTGCTCCGTTTTGACAGTGTACAGAGACTGCAACACTGTGTGGATGGAGGAAAGTCCTGGAGGCGGAGTTTGTTTGTTGGACTGCTAAATGACATTGGACATCTCGGGAGAGCAGGGGCGATTTTTAATCATGGCTGTATTCAACTTTAATTCACTTAATTTGATATTGAATGTCTTTATTTGGTGTGTTTGTTTGTGTGTTGTGGGTCTGCCCCACTGTGTTTTTTTTTGTTGTTGCTGGGGCTACAACTGAAGTTCCCTAAAGGGAAAATAAAAGTTATTTTATTCTATTCTATTCTACAGGCTGCACACTGCTGCATTTACCATAAGAGAGCGGCCTTGCAGAAGTCATATTTTCAAGATCAAAGTTCCAGTGTTCATTGTTGAAATATCAAACATCACTGACTGAAGCATTACAAATTCTACACAATACGTCAATACAATATTATATATGTGGAATCACTGCTTTACCATATAACATACAGCATGGTACAACAGAAGAAACTTTTCATTGGTTCTTTTGACCCAAGGTAATCACGCATTCTATTTTAGTCAGCACGGGAACATTTAAATATCATGAAACATGAAATCCTGCTAAATCTGTACAATCCATATCTATCAAGCTTTCTGAAATGCATTGAGAAACAACTTGAGTTAAAAAAATTGCATCATCTGATTCAGCATACAGATAAGAATAATGTAAACATGTAAATGTGTCACTCTCTCATGAATGACTTTTTTTTAGTCTCTTATGGCTTGGTCAAGGTTAGTGTAGATCTGTGACTGTGACATCACAGTACGAATATTCCACTGCGCTGTCCATGGTTCTGAACTCAATAGCATCACCATTATGCTACATTTTTAGGTCGTTGAGGAAGTAAAGATCATTGTTTGTTTTTAGGCCACTTCTTTTTCTTGTTGTCTGGGGACAGAAGTACGGGAATACCAAAAATTTTAAATAAGTGTAAGGTTCAGCGTGAGCAATAAATACTTTTTTTTGTTGACAAAAATAGTACTTTTTTTGGCCATGACGAAGCATTGAATACTTCAAATCTTTTCAAGTAGTTTTTCTTGTGTTTTCATCTGTATGACATGATACATGTAAAGTTGAGCGACTGTTTATCAAAGCTGGGTACCAGGACATATTACAACACATTTGTTACCCTGGGGGGGGGGGTATTCTACAAAGGAAGTTTAACATAGCCAGGGTTTCCTTGCGTTAGCTGGCTTCAGAAAGCCTAACCACCGCAATCTGCCTCAACCGGTAATACGAACGTGGTTATCAACTTGCTCAGTGAACACGGGCTTTATTAATCAAGGTACGTGCGTGTACCCCTACAATCTGTGGTGTCTGCAACAACGAGACTATAGCGGTGCTCCATGGACTGTACTAGAGCAACGTATTTCTTTCCTGTCGGGAAAAAAGACTAATAAGGACAGATATAATGGACGGATAAGAACATGAAACAATCATATGAGCAAAAAGCAACACTGTTGCCTCCAACAAAGCCAGGAAGGAGCTTTTGCAAAAATGTTAATAAAAAAAAGCTCATCATGTAGGTTACATTCGTTAGGCTGGTTAATAACTTATTCACCTTACCATTCGTAACAAATAAATCTATACTCTCAGTACATTGTCATAAAGTTTATTTCTAATATGACAACTGTACTACTACATTCTAGAGCTCCTAAACTTTAAAATTGATTCAGCATGTTTAAAATATTGCTGAAGCAATCACATCACATTCATAAAAAAGTATCTCAAGCATTTTACGGAACTCACTTTTGTGGAACTCACTAATGTCGCCCTGCGAAGACATTCCCTCAGTATCCACACATATCTCTACGGGATCCTTTGGAATGGAGACGCCTTTTTCCAAAGCCAATTAGTTGATTGGTCAAATGGCGGTGCTTTTATATGTTTCAATCTGTTATCCTGAACATAACCTGCCCCGGAGCAGGTTAGCCATGCAGAGTAAGTTGCCGTGGCAATATACCCCGATTGAAAGTGAATCGGCTTCGTGATACAGAAAACCCGGGATTGAAGTTTAATTTAGCTCGCTATCCCCTTAATCTCACTCCGTAGTATACCCCTCTGCAGGGGCGGTTCCAGTGGGGGGCCAGTGGTGGCACTGGCCCCCACTAGAATCTGATTGGCCACCCCTGGTGCCCCCCCTACCAGAACCGGAATATGATAGGCCATTGTCTTGTCAGTATCGATGAAAGAAGCCTCTGTAGCCCAATGGGAATGGACATAAAATGAGGCGGAACCAAAATTGCATCTTCCAATGACAGAGCTAGCCGCCTCACTTCAGCATTCAGCAAACAACATCTTAACGTCTGCCGCTGAGAAGATGCAAGATCATTTGACGCTGTCGTCGCTGAAGAACAAAAAAAAAAAAAAGGTTTCCACCATTTGTAAAATGCTGCCAAATGTTCTATCTTCAATGAACATCGGTAGCCTACTTCAAAAATACATTTAGCTAACGATTGCACTAGCCTACAGTATGAAATGCACTCAAAATGCGAAAATAACAACAGGGCTATCAAACATATTGGAAAGACAGTGGTCGAGTGGAAACACGAACGTAGGTATGTAGCCAGCGAGACCAACGGTATTTTAGACGCAAAAATACTTACATATCGCAAAAGGGGAATTCCCCTGCATAATGCGTATTGTATAGCGCTTGCATAATACTAGACAGTTAAAACGAAAACTGCCGTTTCGCTGGGCTGTAGTAAATTGCTCAAAGCAACCAAAAAGACTGGTATATACCGTTGCGAAGGTTATAATGTACTCTATTGGATAAAAAAGCAGACAATTAAATCAGAATGAACTGTAATGCATGAGACAGCCTTACAGGGCATGGGGGTATTACGCCGCAACGTTTCAGATAGTGTAATAGCGGTATAAAGTGTTGTATATTTCTCAAACCGATTGTACTTTTATTTTGCATTTGAGTGAGCAGGGCTTTTCACGGCTTTTCTGGCATACGATCAGGCTATTGTTGGGTTTATCTCGTTGCTATGACGTAATTCTAATTTTATATGATGAATAAAAATATTTATGAACTCAAACATAGACGCTATTGTCCACTATGCCACGCATAGGTAGGTATAGACTAGGTGGGGGGTTGCTTGATAAATGGACTTGCCACAGGGAAATAGTGGCACTTAGAAACGACGTATTCGGCAGAAATCGTCACGAACCGTGTACCAATAAATTTAAAACACAGAGTTTGTGATTTCCAATAATAGTTTGGCTGCAGTAGCAACGAATGTCTCAGTTGAGCAAAAAAAAGTCCCGCAGGCGGGACTTATGCGCAAAGGTGTTAAGAGAGTGTCTCTAGACTAGAGTGTGTGGAATGTTGCCTGACAATAAATGAACAGTTGTCAATTCATTATACTTCGTCATCTCTTAATTTTAATACTTAATATACAATGTTGTTAAGAATAATGTTACATGATAAATAAAAATAATAATAATGAATTTTATTTGTATAGCACACTTTCACATACACAGAAGTTGTAAAAAGGATGCATCATAAAATAGGGATAACGTTACAATATTTAGAGACAATTAAGATTGAAAATATTGAGAGGCCAATTTTCCTTGATCGGTATGGGCCGGTCATCATTTCGGTGATCGGCCCCCAAAAATGCTGATCGGAGCACCCCTATTCAAAACCTCATTGTACTGTGTACTGTACAAACTACTGTGAATATTGTACATAGCACTTTTCTATTTACTTTGCTTTTATGGCCTTTTATCAATTTTCATACTGTTAAGAGCCTATGTAAAATAGTTATTTATTTATGTTTGTATCTTTAATATTCTGAATAAACAATTTAACTGTTAAAACGTTCATTCTGACCTGGACTGTATCCATTTATTCTCATGCTATTTTATTTTGTTTTAGGGGTGCTCTTAATATTACTGGTTGTCGCCACCTAATGGCCATTTGTGTAGTGTAGCTACAGGCAGTTAGCTATAATAGTGTACAGAATTATTTTGACTTTATTGGGTACAAACACATTTATTTATAATCTTACTTTTCTCTATACTACATGGGTATTGAAGATTTGCATGACTATTTAACTACCTGCAAAACTGTACACAGTAAGGGGACACTATACAATAAAGGGTAAATAAAAGGCATTATCTTTCAGTATATTGGTTATGATAGAACAGTAGAATAATATTGAAGCAGAAGAATAAAATGGAAATCTGAACAAGTGCTACAATCTTGAGGGGATATTCAACCATACAGTTTGGAAATGTATAATGCAACATTTAATATATGTACAGTGCCTTTGGAAAGTATCCAAACCCATTGGATTTTTTTCAAATTGTGCTATGTTGAAAGCTCAAATTAACATTTCAATTGACTTTTTTTGTTACTCATTCACATGAAGTGCTCTATAATGTCAAAGTAGAGAAAAAAATACACCCTTTGCTGTAAGGCTTAAAAATAAGCTCTGGTGTATCCAATAGTGAAATATCTAAACATTTTACTCCACTTTGACATTATAGAGCACTTTGTGTAGATGAGTAACAAATAGCCCATTTAAACATATCTTAATTTGAGCTGTCAAACAGCAAAATTTGAAAGGGTGTTCATACTTTCTGAAGGCACTGTATATGATTACCTAGAATCAGGGGCAGGTATTAAAAAAAGGTTAGGCTAGGGTTAAGGCTAGGCCTAAGGTTTGGTCGTGTAAATACACGTGTTTCTGCTGTACGCGGCAAAAAAAAAAAAAAGGTAAGGCCTTGATGGCTGGCCCCCCTCCTCTGGGTCTGTGCCCCAGCCTGGCCCCCCCATTCAAAATGTTCTAGACACGCCCCTGCCCCTCTGGCCTTTAATTCACTATAGATAAGGATGCCTGTAATACAAATAGTCATATTTTACCTACAGTATATGGTTGTATATGGCTATATATAGTAATACCACTATGTAACCAGAAGATGGAAGTAATGTCTAGTGAATGTTTATGAAAGTCTGCATAAGCAATAACACAGCAGAGACTTAGTATTCTGTTCTTTACACTAGACTTAAAAAGGAAACTGGGAACATACAGTCTCGTCTGGCAACTCCCATAGTTCCCTCTGGTAACTCCTCTAGGCTCCTCTTCTCTGGTATCCCATCAAGGCGCCTCTGGCAACTCATCTAGGCCCCTCTGGTATCTCATCTAGCCCCCTCTGGTATCTCATCTAGGCCCCTCTGGTATATCATCTAGGCCCCTCTGGTATCTCATCTAGGCCCCTCTGGTATCTCATCTATGCCCCTCTGGTATCTCATCTAGCCCCCTCTGGTAACTCATCTAGGCCCCTCTGGTAACTCATCTAGGCCCCTCTGGTATATCATCTAGGCCCCTCTGGTATCTCATCTAGGCCCCTCTGGTATCTCATCTAGCCCCCTCTGGTAACTCATCTAGGCCCCTCTGGTATATCATCTAGGCCCCTCTGGTATATCATCTAGGCCCCTCTGGTATCTCATCTAGGCCCCTCTGGTATCTCATCTATGCCCCTCTGGTATCTCATCTAGCCCCCTCTGGTAACTCATCTAGGCCCCTCTGGTATATCATCTAGGCCCCTCTGGTATCTCATCTAGGCCCCTCTGGTATCTCATCTAGCCCCCTCTGGTAACTCATCTAGGCCCCTCTGGTATATCATCTAGGCCCCTCTGGTATATCATCTAGGCCCCTCTGGTATCTCATCTAGGCCCCTCTGGTATCTCATCTAGGCCCCTCTGGTATATCATCTTGCCCCCTCTGGTATATCATCTAGGCCCCTCTGGTATCTCATCTAGGCCCCTCTGGTATCTCATCTATGCCCCTCTGGTATCTCATCTAGCCCCCTCTGGTAACTCATCTAGGCCCCTCTGGTATATCATCTAGGCCCCTCTGGTATCTCATCTAGGCCCCTCTGGTATCTCATCTAGCCCCCTCTGGTAACTCATCTAGGCCCCTCTGGTATATCATCTAGGCCCCTCTGGTATATCATCTAGGCCCCTCTGGTATCTCATCTATGCCCCTCTGGTAACTCATCTAGGCCCCTCTGGTATATCATCTAGGCCCCTCTGGTATATCATCTAGGCCCCTCTGGTAACTCATCTAGCCCCCTCTGGTATATCATCTAGGCCCCTCTGGTATCTCATCTAGGCCCCTCTGGTATCTCATCTAGGCCCCTCTGGTAACTCATCTAGGCCCCTCTGGTAGCTCATCTAG
Source organism: Synaphobranchus kaupii (assembly GCA_029718625.1). Classification (NCBI taxonomy): domain Eukaryota; kingdom Metazoa; phylum Chordata; class Actinopteri; order Anguilliformes; family Synaphobranchidae; genus Synaphobranchus; species Synaphobranchus kaupii. The sequence goes on from CM056393.1 coordinate 7,092,480, forward strand.
GCCCCTCTGGTATCTCATCTAGGCCCCTCTGGTATCTCATCTAGGCCCCTCTGGTAACTCATCTAGCCCCCTCTGGTATATCATCTAGGCCCCTCTGGTATCTCATCTAGGCCCCTCTGGTAACTCATCTATGCCCCTCTGGTAACTCATCTAGGCCCCTCTGGTAACTCATCTAGGCCCCTCTGGTATCTCATCTAGGCCCCTCTGGTATCTCATCTAGGCCCCTCTGGTAACTCATCTAGCCCCCTCTCGTATATCATCTAGGCCCCTCTGGTATCTCATCTAGGCCCCTCTGGTAACTCATCTAGGCCCCTCTGGTAACTCATCTAGGCCTCTCTGGTATTTCATCTAGGCCCCTCTGGTAACTCATCTAGGCCCCTCTGGTATCTCATCTAGGCCCCTCTGGTATCTCATCTAGCCCCCTCTGGTAACTCATCTAGGCCCCTCTGGTAACTCATCTAGGCCCCTCTGGTATATCATCTAGGCCCCTCTGTTATCTCATCTAGGCCCCTCTGGTATCTCATCTACACCCCTCTGGTATTTCATCTAGGCCCCTCTGGTATATCATCTAGGCCCCTCTGGTATATCATCTAGGCCCCTCTAGTATCTCCTCTATTCCCCAATGGTATCTCCTCTCTGGTAACTATACCTAAATCATGAAATCATGCGTGATACTTTCATTTAATGAATAGGTAAAAAAATGTGGGCCTCTAATTCTGAAATGCTGCAGAATTCACTCCTGGGCAATTGCAACAGGATATGGGATTACATTCCCTGGAAAATCTCACATACTGTTACAGCAAAGCAGGTCTTCTGGGGCAACATTGAACACATGGGGCCTGAAGACCTTTTAGCACACACAAAACTACCAATGATTGGTCATGGCATTTGTTTTGCACAAGTCATTAGTTGTGCTATTAGTTTTGCGTGTGCTAAAAAGGTTTTTCATGTGCCAAGTCTTAGTAAATCAGGCCCTTGATGTGTTCCTAGTGCTACACCACCAAGCAAACCATGACGCTTTGTTTGGGGATGTGACTTCATTTCGACTGAAACTATGAAAATTAACTGCTGTGACCACCAGTCACAACAGATGTCATTAAATCCACCAAAACTAAAAAATTATGGATTACCGCTTTAAGGCAATATGTTTTTTGAAACTGTGAAATTTCAGGTGGAACCAACCCACATATGTCAGTTTAAACCAATCAGGGGCTTACATTTAATTTGTACCAAACCCTACTTAGGCTTGGCAGGAAGTGCCTTTGGCAGGAAGTGCCTTCAGGATTTCTTTGAATTTATACATCATTTCAACAAGAGCACAGAGCCAGGCTGTGGACAAGGCCACGAGTCTTGTCTATTGCACTTGTTCATTCCAGTTCATTCCAGTTATTCACGGTAGAAAATCTAATATCTACTTTAATCAAATATCTACATATACAGAAAAACACAGGCACATGCACACACTCATAAATATACACAAACATGTGCACACATATTCACAGAAACACACACACACACACACACACACACACACACACACACACACACACACACACACACACACACACACACACACACACACACACACACACACACACACACACACACACACACACAAACTGAAACAGTCCATGGAATGAGTGCTTTTGTTATCCTGTGTTTTCTTGGACGAGCAGCTAGAAGCTAAGGCTTCATTTGGAAGGTCCCAAAAGCTATGCAGTCTTGGGTCTGATCAGGGCCAGTAATGCCCACAAGCCCAGCATTACTGGTGGACGTGGAGCTATTGGTTCAGTGAATGACATATGGCAGCACATGGATAGGAACACAGTGCAGCAGGTGGTGCCCTCTTCTGGTTAAAATTCTGAACTGACATCCACACACATTATCTCGTTATTCTTCCAAATTAAACTTAGTTTCTACGGTAAATTTTCACAAAGAAAATATCTAGTTTGGTCAAGAGGTTTCCCTGTTGTCGTCAAGGTTACATTGCCTGAATGAATCCCCGCCCCCTGAGGTTTTGGGATAAGGCTGGTACAAAATGTATCCAGTGGAATATCCTGCCTGGGGCCACATGTCAGTAGGGATAGAGGTGTAGTTTCCAATGTGTGATTATTCTCATTGTAAAATATTTGAATTTGTTGAAGAGCTCCACATGATTGCACTACATAAATAAAAAACTGTATATACATAACACATATAGTAAAAATGGGAATAATGACAAGGTATTATTTTGTTGTACCGAGAGTGTTGAACTTAGTCACCCACTAATTTGCCTGTTTGAACAGCCAGTCAAATCTGCCCCTGGCACGTGACCTCCTACATGTAGTGAATCAGTGGAAATGATCAGCTCAAGTACATCCTTCTCTGTTCAGTTTGAGTTTTACGGTGCAGGTACAAGCAGGGTCTCACAGAGAGGAGAGTTCAGATACAGTGATGGCACCACTCTGTGCTATTCTTGTGTTTTTCAGCGGAGTGTGTAAGTGTCCAATTCTTATTAACTTATTCACAGTTGTTTTTCCATTGTCAGTTAACTTGAAATTCATATTTGTTTTGCTTTCTGTTGTATTCCAGATGGCATGCTTGGGCTTGATGATGGGCTTGGGGTAGTTCAGCCTGACACGCTGGTGACAGCTCAGCTTGGAGAAAGTGTGACTCTCTCATGTTTCTATCCTGTAATAGAAGCACCCAATCTCAGCTGGTTTAAGCAACCTGTTGGACAGAAGCCTCAGCTTGTAGCAGTAATATTGGACTACAAACCAGATGCCATATTTTTAAATGAGTTAAAAAACAGTAAACGTCACAGTGCTAAGGCAACAAAGGGGATCTTTAACCTGACTGTGTCACAAGTAGAGCCGTCTGATTCAGCAACATACTACTGCACTATTACTCGCTTCAAAGAGATCAGCTTTGGAGATGGAACTATTTTAATGGTGATGGGTAAATATGAACATTGGTTGATGTTTTACACTTGTTTTTTCATGTACAGCAACAAAGCAATATGCACAGTGACAAACTACCATATGAAATATTATACAGAAGTAAACATTTTTGTTTATTGAAAAACTCTCATGACCAATATTTTATGATTAATAATTATTTTATTTTTTAAACATGAATTAAAATTATCTTTAAAAAGCCAGTGTTTCTCTTAGCGTAGGGTCATTCAAACTCGGCTTTGTGTGTCCATGTATTGGTTAAGTGTTAAGACATTGAGATACGCATGTTAAGGTGTATTATTGCTTAAGATACTGTATGTTAAGCCAAACATACCATTCTGGAAATTATTATGACAGTTTGAAAAAAACAAACAAATACGAAACAGTACAGATGTGAGCATCGAAAAAACAATACATAAATATGTTAAAGCTTAAAGCTTGCCGGATTTGGAAATCCTTATTATGATATAATTTGCATTGATTTCTGTCATGTAGTCGCGTCAATGACCTTCAAAATGCACTTATTGTACGTCGCTTTGGATAAAAGCGTCTGCCAAATAATTGTAATGTAATTGTAATGTAATGTAGGAAGAACACATTGTGTTGTTATCTCAATTGCTTAATTATGCTCATTGGTACATAAAACTGAAATCTACAGGAATTACACAAACATATGTTGTCTTAAATTATGCTCCACTTTATATTTGTTTTGCGAGTAGAACTGAATATAATATACTGCATATTCAGTCAGCTGGACTCATCTTAAGCTACCTTGCAAACCTAAAAATAATAACAAGTCATATTTATAGGTAAAACTTACAAAGTGGTCTCCAATGGACAATTTTGTATTGCACTGTAATGAGTATTAACCTTTTACAGGGTCAGAGTCACAGAGCAGGACAGTAGTACTGCAGCAGCCCGAGTCTGAGTCAGTGCAGTCAGGAGACTCTGTGAGTCTGCAGTGTACAGTACACAATGAGACCTGTGCAGGAGAACACAGTGTGTACTGGTTCAGACAGGGCTCAGGAGAGTCCCCTCCAGGAATCATTTACACCCATGAAAACAGGAGTGATGAGTGCCAGAGGAGCTCTGGGGCTGTGTCTCCCACACAGGGCTGTGTCTACAACTTCCCCAAGAGGAACCTCAGCCTCTCTGATGCTGGGACTTACTACTGCGCTGTGGCCACCTGTGGGGAGATCCTGTTTGGGAACGGAACCAAACTGGACATTGAGAGTAAGCTAATTTAAATGTGTTTAATATAATGCTTAATATTGATTCACATTTGCAATCTAAGACAATAATTAACAAATAAAACCTTTTTCTTACTTGCTTTATTAAATATAATTACATTGCTAATTCAGTGATTAAATATTTGACAAATTCTTATATTTCAGGAGGTGAATTTGCTGCACAGTTATCCATCTTTGTCTGGCTCTCAATCATAAGGACTGGAGTTCTGTGTTGCATCTTGCTCATATTTGTCCTGATCTATTGCAAAAGGCATAAATAATAATGCTAATATGGGGTTTCTTATCATTAAATCAGCCAGTGAATCATATTCCTAATAATAAGTCCTTATTCCTATTATTTTTTTCATCTTCTTCTTGATTTTATCTCTTTCCAAAAGAAAAACCCGTATACAAATTAACTAAGCGTATTAATTCTAATGTTCTGTTCTGATCATTTTGAAAAAACTGGTTTTGTGACACCAGAGACAGCTGATGTAACTCAAACAATGTGCTACAATTAAAGTGAATTACATTTATTAAAAATGGTTATGATTATGGTCATGATGCTCTTAACTTTTTGTACAGAGACAGTTATAGCACAAAGGCATTGTAAACTTTAGTCTGATACTACAACTACAAACAACACTTTTTACAGGATAGCTGCAGGTTCTTTATGGAGAAGTCATATTTTGGCCTACTTGACGAAACTCAAATACATTTTTGTACTGAGAGTTAATGGATTGCAATCCACACCTTCAAACATATGGAAGCATATTGTGTGCGCAAAAACCATGACCGTAATTCAATTGAAAATTCAAGAGGCCACTTTGCGTTTTCATTTTCAAGTTAATGTATGCACATTTCACATAGAATCTTTCTTCCCCTCTATGACACAAACTGCCTGCAGTTTGTTCTTGTGGTTCTAAAGGAGTCAGTGATGAAAGTAAATATTAGATCCATTTATTGGGGGTTCGTGGGCATACAGTAGTTTTTGTTGGGGACACTGGGGCATTTCCCCAGTACTTTATGAAATGGTGAATTCTGCTCCTTCCATTTCATAAAATGTCATAGTCATCAAATACGGTCATATACAAAAGTTTGGCCCCCAATCTCAAACATGCAGTGCATGCAAGAAGACCGAAGTACATTTCAGCAAGGAAGAGTGGGTACAATTTTCCAAAGCAAGAATAGAAAGACTGTTAGCTGGCTACAAGCTAAGTCAAATTCAACCAATGCACTTTGTCATTTTTCCTGCTAAAGAGGGCAATTAGTGAGTAACAGATTAGTAAACAACAGATAAGAAAGAGTTTAGTGCTTCTAAAATGTGTGCATTTTCATTTCTCTCAACGTTCGAGTGCAAAGTGTCGAGTGAATTTTGTCTTTTATTTAGCCGGCATTTTTCTCCACATGAACAAGACATGTAGACATATGTCTGCACATCCATACCAGGGGTGGATCAAGGGAAACATTGCAGTGAATGTCGGTACTATCTTGCATGTGTTAGAACAACTGGATGTGCTTTCTGAAGGCAAGGCCTCTTGCTAGCAGAGCCCTCCCTGTACCTTCAATAAACAAGCACTTCCTGTATGCACAGCGACCTTGTGTTCTCAGTTATTGATGCTGTTTGGTAAGTTTTAGAGCACATTTACTGGGCACATTTACTGAGAGAATGACTCAGTGGCAGATTCCTTCCTGGGTACAGTGACAGAGCATAAACATACTCTCTCTCACATATTCATGCGCTTTCTGTTGAGAGGCCTGTCAGGTGTCCACAGGGGCCTATAATCTAGAGAACATGGAGAGAGTAATGCCCTTACCCAGACTGGACTTTCTGCTGTAAAATATTTAGTTTCAACAGCTGAATATGATTATAGTGCCCTATGACCGCATTCAATAAAAGACATCAAAACACTACTATGAATGGGAAAACACCAGTATGAAGGCCTTATCAGGAGCATTATGCCTTTTCATGTTCAGTGTTACTGTACGCTTACTCCTGTTGTAAAATATTACTGTATAATGTTTTTACTCAAATATAAAACAATACACAAATATACAGTAACAACAAAAATATTTCTTTATTTTTTCCAAAAGTGCTGTAGCCTATACATCACAGCAAACACAACTGGATGTGTAAATGATTTGCACAGAACAAACAATAGAAAATAGGCCAGTACAGTCAACAAAAAAAGAAAGAAAAATGTAAATTAAAAAAGTACAAAAAAACTAGGCTGCATCCTGTCTTCGGTTCCTGTCTGGCCACAGGACCTCATCGACATCACAGGCTATGTTCTCTCTGGCCAAGCAGCGGGGGAAGTATCACCTAGTATGGCGAATCCAGCCCTGAAATGCCTCAGGAGCTATATTGCCACATGCCTCCTCCTCGTCCTCCTCTTCCTCCTCCTCGTCCTCCTCTTCCTCCTCCTCGTCCTCCTCTTACTCTCACTCCTCTGCCTCTCTGATGACCTCTCACTTCAATGTTGCCATCCATTGTTCTCCAAACCAGGAGCTCACCTGTGGCCCTTATATTGTTCAAGCTTTGATTGGAAATTGCACAACGGCCTTGGAAATGAAAGTTTTGCCATTTGAATGGCAGTGTGTTCTGTCTGAACACAAGGAGATTTGGCATTGATGAAGAGTGTGCAAAATAGAGAGTACTGTGTGTAGTGTTTTGAAGAAAGTGTGGTTTAGAATTGAAATCTGGGTCTACAGCAGGAAATGTGTTTATAGTTCAGCAGAATTGGTTTAGGGAGTTGGCACATGAGTTACAGGTTGTGGTCATTGTGTCATAAGTTCCAGTTTTTGTGTGTAAACAATTGAGAAAAACTGTAATATGTGATTGTGAATGATTGTGTCTGGCATTGGGGTAACTTTGATTCCAAATGTGGGGGACACATCCCATTTCTGATAGCTAGCTCATAGAAACTGGCAAGCTAACATTCACTGGTAAGACTATGGCACAACCCAAAATTCAAAATGCTCAAATTCACACATCTAAACTGATCTTTTTCACAAATACAGCTTCTCTCATTTTACAGTTAGCTGGCAATTCCCTGCGTGTGACCATTTATCATGAAGGACTAAACTGCCTGTTCTTACCTCAGTGGGTAGTAGGAGCGCTAATTAATGTTAATTAAAAAGTTGAAGGAGAGGAATTTTTCCATACAGTCCTAGTGCTGTGTCTCCATTCTCATGGCCTTAATGAAAATGTTTTTTATCAATTTTAGAAGGTGCCAGGAACCTCTTTAAGTGCTAGGAACAAAATCAGCCTTTTTTAAAACATGCCACCCTAACAGTAAATCTCACATAGACAGATAACTTTGTCTGATATGTTGCTGTGCTGAGATGTTTGCGCAGCTTATTTTTGTTGGAAGGAAAGCTTTTACACACGGCTCTCTTTTTCTTTACCAGAATAATGTGTTTGTCCGTTTCAGACTGTTCTGTTGTGGTGACAGGGGAGGTGCATCTACTTTCCACTCACAGTATATTCAGCGCTACACAGACCAGAGCTGCACAGGAAGACTGACCTGCAGCACACCCCCCTCTCACACCACTGAAACCACACTTATGCCCCGATCACATTCACCTGCCTCACACCTCACACCATCTTTCCATTACAGCAGACCAGAAAAGAGAGACTTAAAAAACAGCGCACTAGTATTTCAAATTAAAAATAGTAAAAATCTGTCCCCAATGTTTCCAAATACAGGACATAAATTGCTGTTACCAAATGTCAGTATTGCTCACTATAATTAAAACACTTTTCTCTTATCTACTCATCATCTTTCACATGTTTTATGCTCGTGCTTATTAGTTGCCTTAGATGCACTGCAAGGACATCATACCCTTCTTTTCTAATGTGTGTAGTTCAGACGTTTAGTCAATAGGGAGCTGCACAGCATAGTAATTACATTATTTAAAAATGTGAAATGTTTTGAGATCCTGTAGAACCCGCACAGCTAGACCAATGAGGGAATAGCTGGAGGGGAAGGAGCTGTAAATCCCGCACAGCTAGACCAATGAGGGAATAGCTGGAGGGGAAGGAGCAACATGTTTTTTCCTCTGCTGTTGTGATGTAAACAAGAGATGTTAGTTATTTATCCTCCGTTCATAAACAGAGCACAATTACATTTAAGAATATACTGGGTCCGTCGCCACGAGTCAGATATGAATGCACTGCTCCATATCCTGCTTAAGACAGGCCTGAAATGGATCAGTATGATTCTTATTATTCTCCGTTCGCAAACGGGGCCATGTTGTCATCACGGATATATCCGACCTGTTGTCCAAATGTCAATATTCTAATGGGAGCATTAGAACATTCACAAAAAAGCTGAACAACACATCAAATATACCTATGATCACAAGAAGTAAGCGTAACAGTTACTATTGGTTAACTCGTAATTATCTGACTCCATATGAAACTAGAATTTAGAATTTAGTTTTAATCATGCGTGAAGCTCGGAGTGGTTACATTTGACTCTTCCTTGTGTGCCACCATTACTCAATATATGCTCCCGGGATTAGCACTATTGAACACAGAGGTTGGGGGTCTGGCCAACACAATACATGCATTATATTTTACATAGATAGTTGTGAGCCCAGGTCAGCGTGCATTCAGAGGGCTCCTTAAGGCTAATTTGACAAGAACCGACGTAGAACGTCCATGGGTTCTCTTCACATCAAATCACCAGAACCATGCATCACCAATCCCGTTTTATTGGCAGAACTTGGTCGCCTTTCCTAACTTGGGAACTCCACATAAAGTACCACGCCACTGATCAGTTGGTCATTGGTCAAAATTGTTCCCCTGAGTATTCATTCGTAATTTAGGCTGAAAAAGGTATAAAATGGATCAGAGTCATGGAGACCACGCAGGTTAAAAATAAGAAGAATTTATTAACAGGCAGGTAGGTCATTATCTTAGAATTATCAGTCAATTATAAAATACAGAAATGAAGAAAAGAAATACAGAGTAAATATCTTACCCAGCCTGCTTCAGCTACACACACACACACAGAATCTGTGTGGGAGGTCGGTTACGATCCTCCCAGATAGGCTTGTCTCCCTTTCTTTTATGCCAAATCCCGCGTTTGAACCAGGCGGCAGTGCCATAAATTAACCTGGAGGTGTGGTCGAATCTGGCATTTAGACCCCCACCTTTGGAGGTTGTTAAGTAGGGAGTGGGGAAAAGGAGATGATTACCAGAGAGGACATTCCAGTGTTATAGTTTTTCCCTGAGTTGTTGAAACAATGCTTTATTAAACTCCATTTGGTATGGAATGTATCTCATTCGATTCCCTGATCTTACCGGATTACATCTATACCAAATAGATTAATATTATTATTATTATTATTATTATTATTATTATTATTATTATTATTATTATTATTATTATTATTATTATTATTATTATTATTATTAATATTAACAGATTAATATTCTTATTATGTTGCAGTTGTCATGAAAATTCCCTCCTGATGAACCATTTTACATGCAATTCCTATTCTTATTACATAAGACGTAATGTAACAATATACGGGTCACATGTGCAATGTTTGTAAGGTTTACCGGGTCTGTTGACCATCTTGATCCAGGAGAGAAGGAAGGGGAGTAATGACAGGGGCGCCAACATGAGGGCACTGTGGTAGTGTCCGGAGTCTTTCCCATCAGAACTGACCAGGTCTGGGGTCACGGGGGAGGTCACAGATGGTCGGGTAGGCCATAGTTTGGCCAGGGGCTTAATGACCTCTCCACCATAAATGCCTCTAGATGCCTTTATTTGGATTTATCTTTATTTTTAGCTTATGCTCAGATTTTTGACAAGATGTTGGATATCATAATGCATAAAATGCACAATAAAGTGCATCATACCTGTCAACCTAACCGTAATGTATATAGGGAGATGGGTGATGGAGAACCCAACCTGTGAGAATACTCCCCTCCAAATTAGTAATGGAGTCAGTCAGGTGACTTAGTCAGAGGCTATCAATGCATTCAGGCCATTTAGCCTCATAATGAATGTATGTGCTGAGTAAGGTGTGGAGTAGAATGGATTCATATGAAACAATCCCTGAATCATGGGAGTTTTGTCTGTAACAGGGTGCGAATGCATAGGTGTGGGGCAAGTGTGTGTGTGTGTGTGTGTGTGTGTGTGTGTACGTGTGCGTGTGTGTCTGTGTGTGTGTGTGTTTGTGTGTACGTGTGCGTGTGTGTCTGTGTGTGTGTGTGTGTGCATGTGCATGTGCATTTTAAATAAGCTCACCACCAAAGAGAGTCGCATACTTGCAAGTTAAGTTCCATTCTGAACTGGGGGCCTGGGGGCAGGGCATTGTCAGTATTAAGTGTAGACCGGTAATGTTTTTGTTTCCTGTTTCCCCCTCTTACCCTTTGAGAGCACGCTAGTGATCACGCTCTGAGACCTGTTTGCAGGCCCATGCTGGGTTTTTGCACAATGCTGGGGGTGCAGCTATTTCTGTGGTTTGATCTGACTCTCTGGCCATTTACTCAAAACAAAACCCCTCTGCTCTGCCTTTGTGGTTTCCACAGCATTCTCTCTCTCTCTCTCTCTCTCTCTCTCTCTCTCTCTCTCTCTCTCTCTCTCTCTCTCTCAACAAACTATTTTGCAAGAATGCAAAGAAAAAATAAAATACATAAAGTCAGACACATTACACAATGTGTTAAAGAGTGAGTAGATATTCATATATCAATCCCAATACCAGTCACATGTTTGGGCCAAACACCCCAGCAAATACTGTATATACAATACAGTCACACCACAGCAGATTACATGCATTTGTTTTAATGGAGAATTGTAATACATTACTCAGAACTCAGAGATCTTTCATAAACCATTTAAATGCTTTAAAAACATATTCTTTCTTTTTCTTTTCATATTTTTAGGGCATTTCTGCTTTATTGGACAGCACAGAATAGAGAGAGAGGGAGACACATGCGACAAAGGTTGCACGGCCGGATTCGCAGTGCCGACGTTGCGGCTTGCAGGATTATTAAAGTAGCCAGACATTAGAATAAGTTTGATTAATAAAAGAACAGTTTGTTAAATCTGCAATTGTAAATAGTTGCTACCCTTTCGAAACATATCATTTATTTTAGAGTTTAAAAATTTTGTAATTATTCATTTTTTAAAATTTCTATTCTATGTTTTCATGCTTCATGCTCATTGAATTGGTGCTTCCTTGAGACAAAGCCAGTAGAGATAAAAGAGGAAGTCCTCATAATGGGGCCATTGTGATGTCATCGCATGACAGAATGTCAAGCTTCTGATGTTGACACAGGTTCTTTGTTATAAATAAACTACATTATGGGTAGAATTGCTAAAGTTATTATGGGTTCATTGCTTATTGTGTGCTCAGAAAATGCTTCATTTGAATTGTGTAATTATATTCATTAGAGTACTTACTTAACAACACCTCACCCTGGTTTCAGTGCAATGTACATTGTCACTGTAATGGCGACATGTAGTCCAGCTGTCTCTTGTGTTCGTGATTGTTAATTTGAATGTATTTTGTTGTGGGCTTTTGTCTTTAGATTTTTTCATGCGCTGTGTGTCTGTTGTGGTGCGGGGAGGCGGGCTGGAGATTTTTCATGGCACTCCTGCCGCTTGTTTTGATGATATTGGCGACTTGTTTAGTCGGGATAATTTTGTTTGTGGTCAACACCATGGAGACGCATTCGCAACATATGCTCGGGAATGTCCATTGGATCTGCAGCAACAAAGTTTACCGTCGCTCTTCACCGGAGTTGAAGATGTCGGGACTAATCCGGGAGCGCAGGTGGTCTTCAAAGAGCAACCATGGAAGGGAAGGAGAAGATGGTGCGGGGGAGGAGTGAGGTGACGAGTGGGAAGGCAGTTTGGTGCTCTGTTTTGACAGTGTACAGAGACTGCAACACTGTGTGGATGGAGGAAAGTTGTGGAGGCGGAGTTTGTGTGTTGGACTGCTAAATGACATTGGACATCTCGGGAGAGCGGGGGCGATTTTTAATCATGGCTGTATTCAACTTTAATTCACTTAATTTGATATTGAATGTCTTTATTTGGTGTGTTTGTTTGTGTGTTGTGGGTCTGCCCCACTATGTCTTTTTTGTTGTTGCTGGGGCTACAACTGAATTTTCCTAAAGGGAAAATAAAAGTTATTTTATTCTATTCTATTCTACAGGCTGCACACTGCTGCATTTACCATAAGAGGGCGGCCTTGCAGAAGTCATATTTTCAAGATCAAAGTTCCAGTGTTCATTGTTGAAATATCAAACATCACTGACTGAAGCATTACAAATTCTACACAATATGTCAATACAATATTATATATGTGGAATCACTGCTTTACCATATAACATACAGCATGGTACAACAGAAGAAACTTTTCATTGGTTCTTTTGACCCAAGGTAATCACACATTCTATTTTAGTCAGCACGGGGATATTTAAATATCATGAAACATGAAATCCTGCTAAATCTGTACAATCCATGTCTATCAAGCTTTCTGAAATGCATTGAGAAACAACTTGAGTTAAAAAAAATTGCACCATCTGATTCAGCATACAGATAAGAATAATGTAAACATGTAAATGTGTCACTCTCTCATGAATGACTTTTTTTAGTCTCTTATGGCTTGGTCAAGGTTAGTGTAGATCTGTGACTGTGACATCACAGTACGAATATTCCACTGCGCTGTCCATGGTTCTGAACTCACCATTATGCTACATTTTTAGGTCGTTGAGGAAGTAAAGACCATTGTTTGTTTTTAGGCCACTTTTTTCCCTTGTTTTCTGGGGACAGAAGTACGGGAATACCAAAAAGTTTAAATAAGTGTAAGGTTCAGCGTGAGCAATAAATAATTTTTTTTGTTGACAAAAATAGTACTTTTTTTGTCCATGACGAAGCATTGAATACTTCAAATCTTTTCAAGTAGTTTTTCTTGTGTTTTCATCTGTATGACATGATACATGTAAAGTTGAGCCACTATTTATCTAAAGCTGGGTACCAGGACATATTACAACACATTTGTTACCCTGGGGGGGTATTCTACAAAGGAAGTTTAACATAGCCAGGGTTTCCTTGCGTTAGCTGGCTTCAGAAAGCCTAACCACCGCAATCTGCCTCAACCGGTAATACGAATGTGGTTATCAACTTGCTAAGTGAACACGGGCTTTATTAATCAAGGTACGTGCGTGTACCCCTAAAATCTGCGGTGTCTGCAACAACGAGCCTATAGCGGCGCACCATGGACTGTACTAGAGCAACGTATTTCTTTCCTGTCGGGAAAAAAGACTAATAAGGACAGATATAATGGACGGATAAGAACATGAAACAATCATATGAGCAAAAAGCAACACTGTTGCCTCCATCATGTAGGTTACATTCGTTAGGCTGGTTAATAACTTATTCACCTTACCATTCGTAACAAATAAATCTATACTCTCAGTACATTGTCATGAAGTTTATTTCTAATATGACAACTGTACTATTACATTCTAGAGCTCCTAAACTTTAAAATTGATACAGCATGTTTAAAATATTGCTGAAGCAATCACATCACATTCATAAAAAAGTATCTCAAGCATTTTACAGAACTCACTAATGTCGCCCTGCGAAGACATTCCCTCAGTATCCGCACATATCTCTACGGGATCCTTTGGAATGGAGACGCCTTTTTCCAAAGCCAATTAGTTGATTGGTCAAAAGGCGGTGCTTTTATATGTTTCAATCTGTTATCCTGAACATAACCTGCCCCGGAGCAGGTTAGCCATGCAGAGTAAGTTGCCGTGGCAATATACCCCGATTAAAAGTGAGTCGGCTTCGTGATACAGAAAACCCGGGGTTGAAGTTTAATTTAGCTCGCTATCCTCTTAATCTCGCTTCGTAGTATACCCCTTCAAATATCTACATATACACAAAAACACAGGCACATGCACACACACATAAATATACACAAACATGTGCACACATATTCACAGAAACACACACACACACACACACACACACACACACACACACACACACACACACACACAAACTGAAACAGTCCATGGAATGAGTGCTTTTGTTATCCTGTGTTTTCTTGGACGAGCAGCTAGAAGCTAAGGCTTCATCTGGAAGGTCCCAAAAGCTATGCAGTCTTGGGTCTGATCAGGGCCAGTAATGCCCACAAGCCCAGCATTAATGGTGGACGTGGAGCTATTGGTTCAGTGAATGACATATGGCAGCACATGGATAGGAACACAGTGCAGCAGGTGGTGCCCTCTTCTGGTTAAAATTCTGAACTGACATCCACACACATTATCTCGTTATTCTTCCAAATTAAACTTAGTTTCTACGGTAAATTTTCACAAAGAAAATATTTAGTTTGGTCAAGAGGTTTCCCCGTTGTCGTCAAGGTTACATTGCCTGAATGAATCCCCGCCCCCTGAGGTTTTGGGATAAGGCTGGTACAAAATGTATCCAGTGGAATATCCTGCCTGGGGCCACATGTCAGTAGGGATAGAGGTGTAGTTTCCAATGTGTGATTATTCATATTATTGTAAAATATTTGAATTTGATGAAGAGCTCCACATGATTGCACTACATAAATAAAAAACTGTATATACATAACATATGGGTATAAAAATGGGTATAATGACAAGGTATTATTTTGTTGTACTGAGAGTGTTGAACTTAGTCACCCACTAATTTGCCTGTTTGAACAGCCAGTCAAAACTGCCCCTGGCACGTGACCTCCTACATGTAGTGAATCAGTGGAAATGATCAGCTCAAGTACATCCTTCTCTGTTCAGTTTGAGTTTTACGGTGCAGGTACAAGCAGGGTCTCACAGAGAGGAGAGTTCAGATACAGTGATGGCACCACTCTGTGCTATTCTTGTGTTTTTCAGCGGAGTGCGTAAGTGTACAATTGTTATTAAATTATTCACAGTTGTTTTTCCATTGTCAGTTAACTTGAAATTCATATTTGTTTTGCTTTCTGTTGTATTCCAGATGGCATGCTTGGGCTTGATGATGGGCTTGGGGTAGTTCAGCCTAACACGCTGGTGACAGCTCAGCTTGGAGAAAATGTGACTCTCTCATGTTTCTATCCTGTAATAGAAGCACCCAATCTCAGCTGGTTTAAGCAACCTGTTGGACAGAAGCCTCAGCTTGTAGCAATATTATTAGACTACAAACCAGATGCCATGTTTTTAAATGAGTTTAAAAACAGTAAACGTCTCAGTGCTAAGGCAACAAAGGGGATCTTTAACCTGACTGTGTCACAAGTAGAGCCGTCTGATTCAGCAACATACTACTGCACTATTATTCTCTTCAAAGAGATCAGCTTTGGAGATGGAACTACTTTAATGGTGATGGGTAAATATGAACATTGGTTGATGTTTTACACTTGTTTTTTCATGTACAGCAACAAAGCAATATGCACAGTGACAAATTACCAGTGAAATATTATTCAAAAGTGAACTTTTTTGTTTATTGAAAAAACTCTCCTGACCAATATTTTATGATTAATAATAATTTTATTTTTTAAACATGAATTAAAATTATCTTTAAAAAGCCAGTGTTTCTCTTAGCGTAGGGTCATTCAAACTTGGCTTTGTGTGTCCATGTATTGCTTAAGTGTTAAGATATTGAGATACGTATGTTAAGGTGTATTATTGCTTAAGATACATACCAAACATACCATTCTGGAAATTATTATGACAGTTTGAAAAAAAACAAACAAATACGAAACAGTACAGATGTGAGCATCGAAAAAACAATAAATAAATATGTTAAAGCTTAAAGCTTGCCGGATTTGGAAATCCTTATTATGATATAATTTGCATTGATTTCTGTCATGTAGTCGCGTCAATGACCTTCAAAATGCACTTATTGTACGTCGCTTTGGATAAAAGCGTCTGCCAAATAATTGTAATGTAATTGTAATGTAATGTAGGAAGAACACATTGTGTTGTTATCTCAATTGCGTAATTATGCTCATTGGTACATAAAACTGAAATCTACAGGAATTACAAAAACATATGTTGTCTTAAAATATGCTCCACTTTATATTTGTTTTGCGAGTAGAACTCAATATAATATACTACATATTCAGTCATCTGGAGTCTTCTTAAGCTACCTTGCAAACCTAAAAATAATACCAAGTCATATTTATAGGTAAAACTTACAAAGTGGTCTCCAATGGACAAGTTTGCATTGCATTGTAATGAATATTAACTTTTTACAGGGTCAGAGTCACAGAGCAGGACAGTAGTACTGCAACAGCCCGAGTCTGAGTCAGTGCAGCCAGGAGACTCTGTGACTCTGCAGTGTACAGTACACAATGAGACCTGTGCAGGAGAACACAGTGTGTACTGGTTCAGACAGGGCTCAGGAGAGTCCCCTCCAGGAATCATTTACACCCATGGAACCAGGAGTGATGAGTGCCAGAGGAGCTCTGGGGCTCTGTCTCCCACACAGAGCTGTGTCTACAGCTTCCCCAAGAGGAACCTCAGCCTCTCTGATGCTGGGACTTACTACTGCGCTGTGGCCACCTGTGGGGTGATCCTGTTTGGGAACGGGACCAAGCTGGACATTGAGGGTGAGCTAAAAATCAATCACATAGTTAAAGCATCGTCTTAGTGCAATCGGTTTTTCCATGTATTTTTGGGAGGCTGAGGCTAAAAGATGTACTAAATCATTTCAACTAGTAGAACAAACAGTACGGACTTCATCTGATATTTTTGGATGATTGTTTTTTGATTTGTATCTTGTAAGTTTTTTGCCATCCCTCATTGTTAAGTTTTTTGGAGAGGTTATCACTGTCACTGTCTGATTATGCTCCTATTAATATTACTGGTGAAGGCTGCTGCACTAACTCTTGCCTTTAAAATGTCAGGAAATGAAGATCTTCGTCTTTATTGCTTGGCGGGAGCTTTGACGTTGAGTGTGATCCTAAATATCATCCTCGTTCTGAACAGGAGAAAAAGCATTGAGAACTCTAAAGGTAAGAGACCAAGATATCAATGTGTGGTATATGTCACAGTTACTGTATAAAAAAATAAAAAAACTTATTTCCAATCAAACGTTTTGTAAATCAAAACAGAATAATATGAAACATACACGATCATAAAAATACTGAACATGTTAAAGGGTGCAGAATGCATGTAAGGCCATTTCATATATAGCATGCAGAAATAGTCATGTACAGTCCCTGAACAGTTCTGTAAAACAACATCAGATAAAGTTACATTTGTGCAGATCGTTGTCTCCCACTACTTTTAGCAATATGCAACTTATGTACACTATCACATATAAAGGCAAGTGAAATCTCACTTGAATTTATTACAGGTTAGCTTCTGATATAATAATGCCTTGCATTTATATAGCGCCTTTCTCACCAACCGGTGACAAAGCACTTTACAATGATAAGGGGGAAACTCGCCTCTACCACCACCAATGGTTATAAAT
>CM056393.1:7110598-7256745 GCA_029718625.1 Synaphobranchus kaupii
TTGGCACCACTTCACACTCCCTTATCTGCATTAGACTCTGACTTTCCTTCTTTACACTCTGATGTCAATTACACATCACCTTGTTGTCAAAATACTACACACAATGTTCAGTTGTTGCACACACTTCTCAAGTAAAATCTCAAAGCATCAACCTACAACACACAAATATTCAAATCTTTAAACATTCAGGTCTGTTGAGCAATTTGCAATCAGGACTGCAGTATAAAAGTGCCTTGAGCCTCTGTTTTGTTTGGTGAACAATGGAGAACTTTGAAGAGAGAGACAACCAGAGAAGGAGAGGGGTAAGAGTGAGAGGAGGAGGAGGAGGAGGAAGAGGAGGACAAGGAGGAGGAAGAGGACAAGGAGGAGGAGGAGGACAAGGAGAAGGAGGAGGAGGAGGAGGACAAGGAGAAGGAGGAGGAGGAGGAGAAAGAAGAAGCAGAACGGTCATCTCTAATGAGATTCGGGCCACTGTGGTAGACCATGTGCTCAACCATGGTTTGAGCATGAGGGAGGCTGGCCAGAGGGTCCAACCAAATCTCAGCCGCTTCACAGTTGCTGCCATCATTAGAACCTTCAGGAAGGAGAACAGGTACGAAATCTATTTGCCTTGTGTACTGTAATACTACATATCAATAGAATACAGTGTGCTCACAGTATTTGTATTTTGCAGGACTGAAAGAGAACCACACCGTGGAGGAAGAACACACACTTTCACAGCCGAACAGGAGACTGAAATTGTAAATGTGGTTCGTGAGAACAACGCTATCACACTCAGACAAATACAAACTAGGATCCTGGCTGACCATGCTACATTCAGGAACGTCCAGACCATCAGCCTCTCTACATTGGACCGTATTCTTCGCAGGAATGCCATGCGGATGAAACAGGTGTACAGGGTCCCATTCGACCGGAACACAGACCGCGTCAAGGAGTTACGGCGAGAGTTTGTGCTTGTAAGTCCCATACATTCAGCACTGACACATGCATGTATTGTACCTGTAATCCAATATTGTTCCTTTTCTACAGTGTTTCACTGTAGCCCACTGTGTTGACCTCTCTGTGTCCATACTGTAACTTGCATTCTCATGCTGTCTGTTTCAGCGGATCCAGGAGCATGACACAGCTAATGAGATATATGAGTACATCTTCATTGATGAGGTTGGATTCAACCTGGCGAAGAGGAGGCGCCGGGGCAGAAATGTCATTGGCCAGCGGGCCATTGTTGAGGTCCCCGGCCAGCGTGGTGGGAACATCACAATGTGTGCTGCAATGAACCACCATGGGATCCTGCACCATCATGCCCACCTAGGGGCCTATAACACTGCCCATCTCCTCGCCTTCCTGGATGGCCTGCATGACCTGCTGGTACCACCTGGCCAGAGAGATGGCCCACAGCGGATCGATCACGCCGTCATCTGGGACAATGTGAGCTTCCACCGGGCTGCTCAAGTGCGTGAGTGGTTCCAGGACCACCCACATTTTTCCGTTCTATACCTTCCACCTTATTCTCCTTTCCTGATCCCATTGAGGAGTTTTTTTCAGCTTGGAGGTGGAAGGTATATTAACGGAACCCACAGGGCCGGGTCCCACTGCTCCAGGCCATGGAGGAGGCTTGTGGCAACATGAGTGTTGAGGCCTGTCAGGGCTTCATGCGCCACTCGAGGCGTTTCTTCCAACGCTGCTTGGAGAGGGTGAACATTGCCTGTGATGTGGATGAGGCCCTCTGGCCAGACAGGAACCGGAGGCGTGATTCATAATTCATTTTTGTGAAGGGGGAGTGGAGGGGGGGTTGAGCAGGCCGGTTTACAGTACTGTACTGTTCTCTGTGTGTACCGAAATAAAACTTGTTTTTTCTGCATATTTGTGTGCTGTTTTATGTTTGACTATGAAAAAAGTAGGCCTACACTGAGACATTTTACAAAAGGAGAAATGGCTCATTCTCCAGAGTCATTGTCATTCATATGGTGTGTTCCACTTCTATGATTGTGTTTTCAATTTTGCACTTCAGTGTGCTGTAAATGCTTGGTAGTGTGCAGCAAATGCTTAGTTGTGTGTACTCAATGAATGGTATGTGTGTGTCATTTGAAAATATGGCTGTGTGTACCAAATGAAAACACGAGTTCCATTTTGTGAACAGTTAAGAGATTTGATGGCAAAGAGTCATCTTGCAAAGGGAGTGTCAGGTTTAACATTTTGTGTGTGAGGTTTTCAGTTTTGTGTGTGCAGTTTTGAGAAAGCCGTTATTGTTTTGAGAAACGTGTGTTAACAATTGTGAAAAACTGTAAATGCTGTAAAAACATATTCTTTCTTTTTCTTTTCATATTTTTAGGGCATTTCTGCTTTATTGGACAGCACAGAATAGAGAGAGAGGGAGACACATGCGACAAAGGTTGCACGGCCGGATTCGCAGTGCCGATGTTGCGGCTTGCAGGATTATTAAAGTAGCCAGACGTTAGAATAAGTTTGATAACAGTTTGTTAAATCTGAAATTGTAAATAGTTGCTACCCTTTCGAAATATATCATTTATTTTAGTTTTAAAATTTTGTAATTATTCATTTTTTAAAACTTCTATTCTATGTTTTCATGCTTCATGCTCATTGAATTGGTGCTTCCTTGAGACAAAGCCAGTAGAGATAAAAGAGGAAGTCCTCATAATGGGGCCATTGTGATGTCATCGCGTGACAGAATGTCAAGCTTCTGATGTTGACACAGGTTCTTTGTTATGAATAAACTACATTATGGGTAGAATTGCTAAAGTTATTACGGGTTCATTGCTTATTGTGTGCTCAGAAAATGCTTCATTTGAATTGTGTAATGATATTCATTAGAGTACTTACTTAACAACACCTCACCCTGGTTTCAGTGCAATGTACATTGTCACTGTAATGGCGACATGTAGTCCAGCTGTCTCTTGTGTTCGTGTTTGTTAATTTGAATGTATTTTGTTGTGTCTGGCTTTTGTCTTTTGATTTTTTCATGCACTGTGTGTCTGTCGTGGTGTGTGGAGGCGGGCTGGAGATTTTTCATGGCACTCCTGCCGCTTGTTTTGATGATATTGGCGACTTGTTTAGTCGGGATAATTTTGTTTGTGGTCGTCACCATGGAGACGCATTCGCAACATATGCTCTGGAATGTCCGTTGGATCTGCAGAAACAAAGTTTACCATCGCTCTTCACCGGAGTTGAAGATGTCAGGACTGATCCGGGAGCACAGGTGGTCTTCAAAGAGCAACCATGGAAGGGAAGGAGAAGATGGTGCGGGGGAGGAGTGAGGTGACAAGTGGGAAGGCAGTTTGGTGCTCCGTTTTGACAGTGTACAGAGACCGCAACACTGTGTGGATGGAGGAAAGTTGTGCAGGCGGAGATTGTGTGTTGGACTGCTAAATGACATTGGACATCTCGGGAGAGCGGGGGCGATTTTTAATCATGGCTGTATTCAAATTTAATTCACTTAATTTGATATTGAATGTCTTTATTTGGTGTGTTTGTTTGTGTGTTGTGGGTCTGCCCCACTAGGTCTTTTTTGTTGTTGCTGGGGCTACAACTGAAGTTCCCTAAAGGGAAAATAAAAGTTATTTTATTCTATTCTATTCTACAGGCTGCACACTGCTGCACTTACCATAAGAGGGCGGCCTTGCAGAAGTCATATTTTCAAGATCAAAGTTCCAGTGTTCATTGTTGAAATATCAAACATCACTGACTGAAGCATTACAAATTCTACACAATATGTCAATACAATATTATATATGTGGAATCACTGCTTTACCATATAACATACAGCATGGTACAACAGAAGAAACTTTTCATTGGTTCTTTTGACCCAAGGTAATCACACATTCTATTTTTGTCAGCACTGGGATATTTAAATATCATGAAACATGAAATCCTGCTAAATCTGTACAATCCATGTCTATCAAGCTTTCTGAAATGCATTGAGAAACAACTTGAGTTAAAAAAATTGCATCATCTGATTAAGCATACAGATAAGAATAATGTAAACATGTAAATGTGTGACTCTCTCATGAATTACTTTTTTTTAGTCTCTTATGGCTTGGTCAAGGTTAGTGTAGATCTGTGACTGTGACATCACAGTACGAATATTCCACTGCGCTGTCCATGGTTCTGAACTCAATAGCATCACCATTATGCTACATTTTTAGGTCGTTGAGGAAGTAAAGACCATTGTTTGTTTTTAGGCCACTTCTTTTTCTTGTTTTCTGGGGACAGAAGTACGCGAATACCACAAATTTTAAATAAGTGTAAGGTTCAGCGTGAGCAATAAATAATTTTTTTTGTTGACAAAAATAGTACTTTTTTTTGGCTATGACGAAGCATTGAATACTTCAAATCTTTTCAAGTAGTTTTTCTTGTGTTTTCATCTGTATGACATGATACATGTAAAGTTGAGCCACTGTTTATCTAAAGCTGGGTACCAGGACATATTACAACACATTTGTTACCCTGGGGGGGTATTCTACAAAGGAAGTTTAACATAGCCAGGGTTTCCTTGCATTAGCTGGCTTCAGAAAGCCTAACCACCGCAATCTGCCTCAACCGGTAATACGAACGTGGTTATCAACTTGCTAAGTGAACACGGGCTTTATGAATCAAGGTACGTGTGTGTACCCCTAAAATCTGCGGTGTCTGCAACAACGAGCCTATAGCGGTGCACCATGGACTGTACTAGAGCAACGTATTTCTTTCCTGTCGGGAAAAAAGACTAATAAGGACAGATATAATGGACGGATAAGAACATGAAACAATCATATGAGCAAAAAGCAACACTGTTGCCTCCAACAAAGCCAGGAAGGAGCTTTTGCAAAAATTTAAATGAAAAAAAGCTCATCATGTAGGTTACATTCGTTAGGCTGGTTAATAACTTATTCACCTTACCATTCGTAACAAATAAATCTATACTCTCAGTACATTGTCATAAAGTTTATTTCTAATATGACAACTGTACTACTACATTCTAGAGCTCCTAAACTTTAAAATTGATTCAGCATGTTTAAAATATTGCTGAAGCAATCACATCACATTCATAAAAAAGTATCTCAAGCATTTTACGGAACTCAGAAAATCTTTTGTGGAACTCACTAATGTCGCCCTGCGAAGACATTCCCTCAGTATCCGCACATATCTCTACGGGATCCTTTGGAATGGAGACGCCTTTTTCCAAAGCCAGTTAGTTGATTGGTCAAATGGCGGTGCTTTTATATGTTTCAATCTGTTATCCTGAACATAACCTGCCCTGGAGCAGGTTAGCCATGCAGAGTAAGTTGCCGTGGCAATATACCCCGATTGAAAGTGAGTCGGCTTCGTGATACAGAAAACCCGGGGTTGAAGTTTAATTTAGCTCGCTATCCCCTTAATCTCGCTTCGTAGTATACCCCTCTGGTCTTTAATTCATTATAGATAAGGATGCCTGTAATACAAATAGTCATATTTTACCTACAGTATATGGTTGTATATGGCTATATATAGTAATACCACTATGTAACCAGAAGATGGAAGTAATGTCTAGTGAATGTTTATGAAAAGTCTGCATAAGCAATAACACAGCAGAGACTTAGTATTCTATTCTTTACACTGCACTTAGAAAGGAAACTGGGAACATACAGTCTCGTCTGGTAACTCCCATAGTTCCCACTGGTAACTCCTCTAGGCCCCTCTGGTAACTCATCTAGGCCCCTCTGGTATATCAACTAGGCCCCTCTGGTATCTCATCAAGCCCCCTCTGGTAACTCATCTAGGCCCCTCTGGTAACTCATCTAGGCCCCTCTGGTAACTCATCTAGGCCCCTCTGGTAACTCATCTAGGCCCCTCTGGTAACTCATCTAGGCCCCTCTGGTAACTCATCTAGGCCCCTCTGGTATATCAACTAGGCCCCTCTGGTATCTCATCAAGCCCCCTCTGGTAACTCATCTAGGCCCCTCTGGTAACTCATCTAGGCCCCTCTGGTAACTCATCTAGGCCCCTCTGGTATATCAACTAGGCCCCTCTGGTATCTCATCTAGCCCCCTCTGGTAACTCATCTAGGCCCCTCTGGTAACTCATCTAGGCCCCTCTGGTAACTCATCTAGCCCCCTCTGGTAACTCATCTAGGCCCCTCTGGTAACTCATCTAGGCCCCTCTGGTATATCAACTAGGCCCCTCTGGTATCTCATCAAGCCCCCTCTGGTAACTCATCTAGGCCCCTCTGGTAACTCATCTAGGCCCCTCTGGTAACTCATCTAGCCCCCTCTGGTAACTCATCTAGGCCCCTCTGGTAACTCATCTAGGCCCCTCTGGTATATCATCTAGGCCCCTCTGGTATCTCATCTAGCCCCCTCTGGTAACTCACCTAGGCCCCTCTGGTAACTCATCTAGGCCCCTCTGGTAACTCATCTAGCCCCCTCCGGTAACTCATCTAGCCCCCTCTGGTAACTCATCTAGCCCCCTCTGGTAACTCATCTAGGCCCCTCTGGTAACTCATCTATGCCCCTCTGGTAACTCATCTAGGCCCCTCTGGTATATCATCTAGGTCCCTCTGGTATCTCATCTAGGCCCCTCTGGTATATCATCTAGGCCCCTCTGGTATCTCATCTATGCCCCTCTGGTAACTCATCTAGGCCCCTCTGGTATATCATCTAGGCCCCTCTGGTATCTCATCTAGGCCCCTCTGCTAACTCATCTAGGCCCCTCTGGTATATCATCTAGGCCCCTCTGGTATATCATCTAGGCCCCTCTGGTATCTCATCTATGCCCCTCTGGTAACTCATATAGGCCCCTCTGGTAACTCATCTAGGCCCCTCTGGTAACTCATCTAGACCCCTCTGGTATATCATCTAGGCCCCTCTGTTATCTCATCTAGGCCCCTCTGGTATCTCATCTACACCCCTCTGGTATTTCATCTAGGCCCCTCTGGTATATAATCTAGGCCCCTCTGGTATATCATCTAGGCCCCTCTGGTATATCATCTAGGCCCCTCTAGTATCTCCTCTATTCCCCACTGGTATCTCCTCTCTGGTAACTACCTAAACCATGGTTACCTAAATCATGAAATCATGCGTGATACTTTCGTTTAATGAATAGGTTAAAAAATGTTGGCCTCTAATTCTAAAATGCTGCAGAATTCACTCCTGGGGAACTGCAACAGGATATGGGATTACATTCCCTGGAAAATATCACATTCTGTTACAGCAAAGCAGGTCTTCTGGGGCAACACTGAACACTTGGGGCCTGATATACTAAGACCTTTTAACACAACCAAAACTACCAATGATTGGTCATGGCATTTGTTTTGCACAAGTCATTGGTTGTGCTATTAGTTTTTGCGCATGCTAAAAAGGTTTTTCATGTGCCAAGTCTTAGTAAATCAGGCCCTTGATGCGTTCCTAGTGCTACACCACCAAGCAAACCATGCTGCTTTGTTTGGGGATGTGACTTCATTTCAACTGAAACTATGAAAATTAACTGCTGTGACCACCAGTCACCACAGATGTCATTAAATCCACCAAAACTAAAACATGATGGATTACCGCTTTAAGGCAATATGTTTTTTTGAAACTGTCAAATTTCAGGTGGAGCCAACCTACATATGTAAGTTTAAACCAATCAGGGGCTTACATTTAATTTGTACCAAACCCTACTTAAGCTTGGCAGGAAGTGCCTTTGGCAGGAAGTGCCTTCAGGATTTCTTTGAATTTATACATCATTTCAACAAGAGCACAGAGCCAGGCTGTGGACAAGGCCACGAGTCTTCTCTATTGCACTTGTTCATTCCAGTTCATTCCAGTTATTCACGGTAGAAAATCTAATATCTAATTTAATCAAATATCTACATATACACAAAAACACAGGCACATGCACACACACATAAATATACACAAACATGTGCACACATATTCACAGAAACACACACACACACACACACACACACACACACACACACACACACACACACACACACACACACACACACACACACACACACACACACACACACACACACACACACACACACACAAACTGACACAGTCCATGGAATGAGTGCTTTTGTTATCCTGTGTTTTCTTGGACGAGCAGCTAGAAGCTAAGGCTTCATCTGGAAGGTCCCAAAAGCTATGCAGTCTTGGGTCTGATCAGGGCCAGTAATGCCCACAAGCCCAGCATTACTGGTGGACGTGGAGCTATTGGTTCAATTAATGACACATGGCAGCACATGGATAGGAACACAGTGCAGCAGGTGGTGCCCTCTTCTGGTTAAAATGCTGAACTGACATCCACACACATTATCTCGTTATTCTTCCAAATTAAACTTAGTTTGTACGGTAAATTTTCACAAAGAAAATATCTAGTTTGGTCAAGAGGTTTCCCCGTTGTCGTCAAGGTTACATTGCCTGAATGAATCCCCCGCCCCCTGAAGTTTTGGGATAAGGCTGGTACAAAATGTATCCAGTGGAATATCCTGCCTGGGGCCACATGTCAGTAGGGATAGAGGTGTAGTTTCCAATGTGTGATTATTCATATTATTGTAAAATATTTGAATTTGATGAAGAGCTCCACATGATTGCACTACATAAATAAAAAACTGTATATACATAACACATGGGTATACAAATGGGTATAATGACAAGGTATTATTTTGTTGCACCGAGAGTGTTGAACTTAGTCACCAACTAATTTGCCTGTTTGAACAGCCAGTCAAATCTGCCCCTGGCACGTGACCTCCTACATGTAGTGAATCAGTGGAAATGATCAGCTCAAGTGCTCCTTCTCTGTACAGTTTCAGTTTTACAGTGCAGGTACAAGCAGGGTCTCAAAGAGAGGAGAGTTCAGATACAGTGATGGCACCACTCTGTGCTATTCTTGTGTTTTTCAGCAGAGTGTGTAAGTGTCCAATTGTTATTAACTTATTCACAGTTGTTTTTCCATTGTCGGTTAACTTGAAATTCATATTTGTTTTGCTTTCTGTTGTATTCCAGATGGCATGCTTGGGCTTGATGATGGGCTTGGGGTAGTTCAGCCTAACACACTGGTGACAGCTCAGCTTGGAGAAAATGTGACTCTCTCATGTTTCTATCCTGTAATAGAAGCACCCAATCTCAGCTGGTTTAAGCAACCTGTTGGACAGAAGCCTCAGCTTGTAGCAATAATATTGGACTACAAACCAGATGCCATATTTTTAAATGAGTTTAAAAACAGTAAACGTCTCAGTGCTAAGGCAACAAAGGGGATCTTTAACCTGACTGTGTCACAAGTAGAGCCGTCTGATTCAGCAACATACTACTGCACTATTACTCAGTTCAAAGAGATCAGCTTTGGAGATGGAACTATTTTAATGGTGATGGGTAAATATGAACATTGGTTGATGTTTTACACTTGTTTTTTCATGTACAGCAACAAAGCAATATGCACAGTGACAAATTCCCAGTGAAATATTATACAGACGTAAACTTTTTTGTTTATTGAAAAACTCTCATGACCAATATTTTATGATTAATAATAATTTTCTTTTTTAAACATGAATTAAAATTATCTTTAAAAAGCCAGTGTTTCTCTTAGCGTAGGGTCATTCAAACTCGGCTTTGTGTGTCCATGTATTGGTTAAGTGTTAAGATATTGAGATACGTATGTTAAGGTGTATTATTGCTTAAGATACTGTATGTTAAGCCAAACATACCATTCTGGAAATTATTATGACAGTTTGAAAAAACAAAACAAATACGAAACAGTACAGATGTGAGCATCGAAAAAACAATACATAAATATGTTAAAGCTTAAAGCTTGCCGGATTTGGAAATCCTTATTATGATATAATTTGCATTGATTTCTGTCATGTAGTCGCGTCAATGACCTTCAAAATGCACTTATTGTACGTCGCTTTGGATAAAAGCGTCTGCCAAATAATTGTAATGTAATTGTAATGTAATGTAGGAAGAACACTTTGTGTTGTTATCTCAATTGCTTAATTATGCTCATTGGTACATAAAACTGAAATCTACAGGAATTACACAAACATATGTTGTCTTAAAATATGCTCCACTTTATATTTGTTTTGCGAGTAGAACTGAATATAATATACTGCATATTCAGTCATCTGGAGTCTTCTTAAGCTACCTTGCAAACCTAAAAATAATACCAAGTCATATTTATAGGTAAAACTTACAAAGTGGTCTCCAATGGACAATGTTGTATTGCACTGTAATGAGTATTAACTTTTTACAGAGTCAGAGTCACAGAGCAGGACAGTAGTACTGCAGCAGCCCGAATCAGTGCAGCCAGGAGACTCTGTGACTCTGCAGTGTACAGTACACACTGAGACCTGTGCAGGAGAACACAGTGTGTACTGGTTCAGACAGGGCTCAGGAGAGTCCCCTCCAGGAATCATTTACACCCATGGAAACAGGAGTGATGAGTGCCAGAGGAGCTCTGGGGCTGTGTCTCCCACACAGAGCTGTGTCTACAACTTCCCCAAGAGGAACCTCAGCCTCTCTGATGCTGGGACTTACTACTGCGCTGTGGCCACCTGTGGGGAGATCCTGTTTGGGAACGGGACCAAGCTCGACATTGCGGGTGAGCTAAAAATCAATCACATAGTTAAAGCATCATCTTAGTGCAATCGGTTTTTCCATGTATTTTTGGGAGGCTGAGGCTAAAAGATGTACTAAATCATTTCAACTAGAACAAACAGTACGGACTTCATCTGATATTATTGGATGATTGTTTTTTGATTTGTATCTTGTAAGTTGTTTGCCATCCCTCATTGTTAAGTTTTTTGGAGAGGTTATCACTGTCACTGTCTGATTATGCTCCTATTAATATTACTGGTGAAGGCTGCTGCACTAACTCTTGCCTTTAAAATGTCAGGAAATGAAGATCTTCCTCTTTATTGCTTGGCGGGAGCTTTGACGTTGAGTGTGATCCTAAATATCATCCTCGTTCTGAACAGGAGAAAAAGCAGTGAGAATTTTAAAGGTAAGAGACCAAGATATCAATGTGTGGTATATGTCTATATGTTCTGTAAAACAACATCAGATAAAGTTACATTTGTGCAGATCGTTGTCTCCCACTACTTTTAGCAATATGCAACTTATGTACACTATCACATATAAAGGCAAGTGAAATCTCACTTGAATTTATTACAGGTTAGCTTCTGATATAATAATGCCTTGCATTTATATAGCGCCTTTCTCACCAACCGGTGACTCAAATCACTTTCCAATGAGGAGGGGGAAACTCGCCTCTACCACCACCAATGGTTATATATTGGTTGTCATTTTATGTATTTGTGTTTGGTATCCAGCTGGCACTAACTAAATTATAGCCGCTACATACGTAACACAGGTGTGATGTCACAATGGCTCCATTATAAAAATAAAATTGCCGGAGAGCAAAAGGCAGTAAAAGACTGCAAATAAGCAGAATATTCAGGCCTCCAAACAACTTAAAATGTTTTTCAAGTGCTATATACTCTCCATTGAAGTGTAAACCTGCTGTACATCCCACATAGCCTGGTTATATAATAGATGTGCTCCTTAGATGTACTTCTCATAATAATAATAATAATAATAATAATAATAATAATAATAATAATAATAAATACATTTTCATTGTTTTTATATTTTTTATTACATATTAATAAATTCTTATATGAATTAATTTCAGACAACCACTAGTTTACATTTTTGTTTTACTCAAACAGGGGCTGCATCAAACAACCAAGTGTCAAGGGAAGACTTGTCGAGCAAACAGGTACAAATAATATGTGGTGAAATAATGTTTTTAAAACTCACTGACAATTTATGTGTTAAGAATATTTCTGAAGTTATAAAAGGAATGATGATAATCATACATGCTCTGCAATGCTTTTCCTTTTAGCGTCAAGATGAAGCAATGAATTACGCTGCTTTGACTTTCACCACCAAGAAACCCAAAGTGAGGAGGAATAAGAGGGAAGCAGAGAGAGAAACTGTTTACTCAGATATGAGATTTAAAGAGCGCGAGTGATGCTTTCCATAAAAATACATCTTTGTCACAAGAATGATCAAAATGTATTAAGCATTTTCCCACTAGCACTGGTGAACCTTACTGTACATGTGGTTGTAAATGACACAACATTGTGGTATTGCCTTTTTTCAAACAACGCATCTTGGAGCAGTGATGGTTCTTAAATTCTGCTGTTTGTTGAATAATTAAAGAAAAACATAAAATTTTGTACACTGATATGCCTGTCTGGCTTGACAGCATCTGTTAAATGTTGCTCAATGTTGCTAAATGAGCCTGTTTAGGGCAGCAGTTTAGTACAATGGTTAGGGAACTGGACTACCCTAGAACCCTTGAACAAGGTTGTTAACGTGAATTCAGTATTTATCTCGCTGTGCAAACTGAAGCTATGTACAAATGTAAAATATTATTAGTCGCTCTGTAAAAGTGCCTGCTAAGGGCCAGATTCAGAGATGGCCAACTTACGTCATGCGCTTACGTTAGTCTTCTAACCTATGATACTGGGGTGCTTTTCTGAAAATGTGGGTGGCACAGGGCATGATATTCGAATGATATGTTTCTTGTACCTGGGTTGGTTGCTTTCTACTAAAACAATGTTTGCGGGGGTATACATTTTCAACGTCACAGTGCCTTTAATAACCGCATTTGCCTTTGTAAAATCCTGCCTTTGTGCATCGTAGTTGCTCTTGCGTGATGGGGAAGGCAGTGAACGTATTAATCCATCGCATTGATTAAATGATCATAGCTCCTATTGACGACTTGGATATACCCATCACACAATAAAAATTCAATAATCGCTGGACAGTGGTTGCACGCAATATTATTAAGTAAACAAATAAAGTCACATATTGAACATTTGAAGTCACATATTCTGAATAATAGCCCATTTCTTGCAACCACTGTCCACTGTCCACTGTCCAACGTATTGTATTTTTTCAGTGCATCTGTCATACGCTGGAAGGATGTGGCCAGGAAGGAGAGAGAGATTTTAACCTGGAGCACTGGTAGATCTACACTGCGGGGAGTTACTTCACACTTCCTAATCATTTTGGGGCAGCTGTGCTGACAAAAGTAGGCTACAAAATTGTCTCTCTGTCAAATTGAATATGATCCAGACACTGTCTATCAATTAATCCATCTAATATTGGTATGGTATGATATACCAGACGGTCAATCATAGCCTACTTTATTTTTCACAATCATCTATTGGCAGCGCCAGATATAAACCACCTTTTTTCCGAACAAAATTGTGCGGAAAAACATGATTAAGTGAAAACTCTGAATCCGCGTATCTTGCAGACGCCTCATTTTAATCAAATCTCCACCCCGCGCACATACTTTATATACTGAAGAGGCGCTTAAAACAGTGGATAAGTCAAATATCTGAATCACAAATAGCTTAAGCGACACAGAATTTTGCGAGTAAGTCCCATTTGCGCGTTACTACCTCAACTCTGAATCTGGCCCTCAATGCCAGTGATGTGAACTTAAACAAAGATGGGTGAGTGAAATATTAGGACTACAAAATAAGGTAAGGCAGTTAATGTGTCATCAGTGATTCACTGAATATAAAGAATCATAGTTTTTTTGTAATATAGAGTGATAAAAGTAAATAGTATATCCATTTATTTTGGGGGGTTTGTGGGCATACAGTAGTTTCTTTTGGGGACACTGGGGACTTTCCCCCAGCACATTATGAAATGTTGAATTCTGCTCCTACCACATCATAAAACATCACATTCAGCAAACATTGTGGTATGTAGAAGTTTGGCCAGTCTGATCAAATTGCATGTTGCCTTGATTTATGAAAATATGTAGAGGTTGTGAAAACAATTCTAAACATGAAAAAGTTGTAGTATAAGCACATCCAAATAGCTAGGGTAAAAAAGGGTAAAAAAGTGAAACAATGAAAAATAAAGAATACCCGCACACTAGCAAATGCTCCCTTGTGGTTTATTCATGCAACGATTCGACCAATGAGGTCTTCGTCAGCAATACAATCACGTGAAGGAAGTGGGGGGTATATATAGACACACACACATATGCATATTCAACAGCATAAGCTTGATCACTCACCTATTCAGATAATAATGAAGGACGACGTCCAAACAAATGTATAAATAAATATATCGTAATCATAATAATAATAATAATAATAAATATATCCATATAGTGTATAAGTACATAATGTATGTGTCTTAACTATATACAGTTGAGGCCACTATTATTGGCCCCCGCTGTAAAGATGAACAAAAAGGGTTATAAAAAATTCACCGTTTGGTGAATTAGCTTAATCTCACACTGAAAAAACAAGAAGAATCCAACCTTTAATTGACATTAATTTATTAAGAGAAAAAAAAATCCCTCATCAAGAAATAATTATTTTTAACAAAACCACATTGGCCACAATTATTGGCCCCCCTGCATTTATATATAGAATAAAGTAATAATTTTTAATATTTGGTCACATATCCTTTGCATGCCATGACTTCCTGATGTCTCTGACCCAACAACATCAAAACACTCTTGATATCTTACTTTCTGGTACTCTTACAAGCGATACTATAACATCTCTGCATTTGAATGGATCTCTATGGGAATTGGGGGGTGGGACTAGATTTAGCTGTAAATTATTCTGGAACAGTATGGAATACATGGTTGGTAAAATGGCTTTAAGTCAACAAGGGTCTGAGGTATCAAACAAGCCTTAAACAATCACTCTGCTGCCAGATATGCAGTAGATATGGATGGATCACTTTAAGGGTTGTTTCTCCTGACAACTTTTCCTATTGAACTCTATGGAAAAATAAGTCAGGAGAAGAAACCCTTCAAGTTATTCATCCATATCTACTGCATATCTGGCAACAGAGTGATGGTTTAAAGCTTGTTTGATACCTCAGACCATTGTTGACTTACAGCCATTTTACCAACCATGTATTCCATACTGTTACAGCTAAATCTAGTCCCACCCCCCAATTCCCATAGAGATCCATTCAAATGCAGAGATGTTATAGTATCGCTTGTAAGAGTACCAGAAAATAAGATATCAAGAGTCTTTTGATGTTGTTGGGTCACAGACATCAGGAAGTCATGGCATGCAAAGGATATGTGACCAAGTATTAAAAATTATTACTTTATTCTATATATAAATGCAGGGGGGCCAATAATTGTGGCCAATGTGGTTTTGTTAAAAATAATTATTTCTTGATGAGGGATTTTTTTTTCTCTTAATAAATTAATGTCAATTAAAGGTTGGATTCTTCTTGTTTTTTCAGTGTGAGATTAAGCTAATTCACCAAACGGTGAATTTTTTATAACCCTTTTTGTTCATCTTTACAGGGGGGGCCAATAATAGTGGCCGCAAGTGTATACAATGCCCTCCACAATTATTGGCATCCCTGGTAAAGATGAATAAAAGGGTTTTATAAAAAAATCACCTTTTGGTAAATTAGCTTAATCTCACACTGAAAAAAATGGAAAACTCCAACCTTTAATTGAAGTAAATTTACTCTGAGAAAAAAAAACCCTCATCAAGAAACAATTATTTTTAACAAAACCATGTGTGCCACAATTATTGGCACCCCTAGAAATTATTATGAACAAAATGTAACTGAAGCATTTTTTCCATTCACATTTTACAGAGGCCATATTCCCTTATTCATACATCAACATGGGAAAGATAAGAGAACACACAAATGAAATGAGGGAAAAGTGTGTTGAGCTTCATAAGTCAGGAAATGGCTATACAAAAATAGCTACTCACCTGAAAGTGCCCATATCTACCATTAGGGCAATACTTAAAAAGTTCAAAGAAACTGGAACTGTTACAAACTTGCCTGGAAGAGGACCCAAGTTTGTTTTGCCCCCACCCACAATTGAGGATGGTAAGAGAGGCAAAAAAAATCCCCAAGGACCACTGTTGGAGAATTACAGAGGAAAGTAGCATCTTGGGGTCATCTAGTCTCCAAACCTTCGTCACCTCCATGCCAACAAATTATGTGGAAGGCATGCCAGAAAAAAGCCTTTCCTGTCATTTCACCACAAACGTAAGTACCTGGAGTTTGCTAAACGCTACTGTAACTTTGACTGTAACCGTGTTCTATGGTCAGATGAAACGAAAATTGAGCTTTTTGACAAACAACACTCAAGGTGGGTTTGGCGTAAAAAGAAGGATAGCTATACCGAAAATAACCTGATCCCCACTGGTAAGTATGGTGGAGGTTCTGTGATGTTGTGGGGCTGTTTTTCCTCCAAAGGCCCTGGGAACCTTGTTAGGGTACATGGCATCATGACCTCCATGAAATACCAGGAAATTTTATATCTGAATCTGGCTGCCTCTGCCAGGAAACTAAAACCGGGTCGTCTTTACCAGGGGTGCCAATAATTGTGGAGGGCACTGTATACATAGTTCAGTCAGGACCACTGTTGTTCAAGTAAGCTTTATTAACATTCTTAAAACAATACATTTTAGGTTTGGCGGTATGGTTCTGTTCAAAAACCCTCCCGCTAATCAATGCGAGCAAGCATGTTATGGCGATGAGGGCAGCAGCAACAACCGCCCAGTAGGTTTGCACTTAGAACAGAACCGGCAGCACTGAGAATGTTTTTTTTTTTATAGATTCCATTCAATCAGTTGTATGTATATGGCACTTTTAAGTGTCGTTATCACAACAATTTACAAGGAACCGGGCCTGAACCCCCGTAGAGCATGCCTAGGGTGACAGTGGCAAGGAAAAACTCCCTGTTGTTAGCAGGAAGAAACCTTGGGCAGAACCTGACTCTGAGGGGGGAGTCCATCTGCCGCTTACTGGCACCGGTTAACTGAATAGCTGATTACAGAATAGAAAAATGCAAGACAGAACATATGAAAATGTCAATATATAATGAGCCGGTGGTGGAAGGCGGATTGAAGGCCAGCAGGTGGCATCATCAGCTGGGGACGGCGTGGAGCTGGAGCTGACTGGCTGCTTCTGGAGAACGATGTTTGTTGATCTATAGCTACCGCTCCGGCGGTTGCCGAAGAGGGAAGGAGAGAGGAAAGAAATCAGTAGGCACCCAAACATATTAGTGAGCTATGCAGGAGCGATATAGGCTAGGTTTCAGTGGGGGAACTGAAGAGGATGGACCTGGGGTGGAGGGGGGGGGGGGGGGTTTGTGTGCAGCGGGCGTGCATCAGAGGATCCACCATGTTAGGGCGAGGCGGGTTAAATAGACCGCCTTGCTACTTGAATGGATTGATAGGTGAATCGTCACTACTCAGCTGAGCTGTCAGCTGATTCACCTATGGCCGGGATTCACTCTCGTGGCCTGCCTGAACTAACGCTACACTCGATTTAAGACACATACATTATGTACTTATACACTATATGGATATATTTTTTATAATTATTATGATATATTTATTTATACATTTGTTTGGACGTAGTCCGTATAATCTATTGAAACTGTATAATGACACATGATCGCCCAAGTGAATAAACCTAGCCCAAAAGCAATATGGAGAAACAACAAGGAGATACACAAAAATACATAAAGGCAACATCCAAAGAGAAGGCTTTATGTCATAATCCTCATTATACGCATTCACAAACCTCCTGTTTGCATGTGTACAAAATTAAACTGATATGTAATTATTTCCCAAGTCCCAGGAGGGAATGTGAAACAGTGTACGTTGGTGTCCAAAAATCTATCCAAAATGGATAATTGTGCATCACAATAATTCAGGAGATACTCAAAATTCTTCAACAGATATACTCTTTTGACTCATTGGAAATATACTTGCATCCATATCATTCAAGAATTTCCAACTTTTGCAAAAGATTTGAGGAAGTGATATAGGTGTCCAAAAACATACCTAAACCTATCCAAACCTATAGCAACCTACCCAAAGCTAACAAGACCTATCCCGACCTACCAAAACATGCATCCACTGTACATAACTATTTGTATGATGAATGCAGACAGGCTCTTTGCTGAAGAACAGCTGGAACAGTTCTAGGGGGCTGTAGTCCTGTTGACGGAACAGCTGTGCTCCAGGGGTCCTCTGTGGACAGAAGTGGAACTGACGGGGCTGCACATCATGCCATCGGTCTTCAGACTCTGGCTCACTTTATCTCTTTTTGGCAGTGGTGTGTAGTGAATGGGATCTACTCCTCTTCAGGCTTGTCACATCATTCCTGTAGGAATACACAGCATTTCTTGTCACAATTGGAGTAGTATGCCAAATAAAGGTAATTTATCACCAACCAGTCAGACTAACAATGTATGAGAACATGCGCACAATTTACAGAGTCATATGCACTATCTATTACATAAACCTACACCAGCCCATGGATTATTACGAGTGACAACTAGCTGCTATGCCATTTGTTTATTTCCCTTTAGCTATGCTGGTGCACCCAACGTAATGAATGGCTAGGCCACACATGGAAGCTTCTACTATAGTGTAGTAGTTCAGCCCTAGTAGATTGAACCATTATATAGCAGACCACCATTTATCATTACTGATGGTATAAAATCCAAGTTGGCGCGCATAGGTACTTTATTACACAGACTCCCCATAGTCTATCAATGACCCTTATTCAAGTTTAGCGTAGATTATAGCTATAGCTATTATTGCAAGCCTAATAAATAGCTAACTGGCTCAAAGCCAATGGTTCACAAACTCGGTCCAGGGGTCTTCATGGCACGCATAGATATTTCTGACATAATGTGGCTTTAGAGGGTAAATAATCCCTCTAAACATGAAAAGCAGCTTGTTAAAATTCTGGTATTGCATTGTGGTTGGAACAGAAAACCAGCATACACAGTGAGGCCCCAGGACCGATTTGAGAACCACTGCTATAAGGTAAGCCTGAATAAGGCCTGCTAGCTGCTGTACCGACTATACTACGATCAATACATAAAACGAACAGACACACACACACACACACACACACACACACAACCACACAACTCTTAGAAACCCTGTAGTGGAGATAGCCAACACTGGTACACTATTGTTGCCAAGTTGTGTCAGTAATAAAGCGAAGGACATAATTAAAGAGGTAAAATGTACCACAGAAACATTACATGCACTAGTACTCACATATTGTCGAGGACCAAATCTTCACCATGCAAAAATCGTGATATTGAATCACAGCAAAAACACAGGTGTAAATATTACACTGCAGGTGAACATTTACCATCCTAGTATGGAAACTCTTGAAAAATCATACTGACTCCGCCTGGTGTTTGAAATCGTATTTACCTTTTAGGGTTGTTTTAACGCACTTGTTCCTAGTTTGAAAATGCACTAATGTATGTCGCTCTGGATAAGATCGTCTGCCAAATGACTAAAATGTAAATGTATAAATGAAAGATCTGGCAACCCTGCCTCCGCTTCGGTCTTAACGTTATTCAGTGTGTGAATGGCGTTGTCTGACACCACCATAAACTGTAAGCGCTCTTAGCTATTGTAGTTCACAGTAAAGCAGGTACCTGCCTGGTACATGCACAGTAGTTAGGGGCTACATCTCTGCTCTCACTACAGGCAGAAAGTTGGTTCAGAGCTCATTTTAATCAGACGGAGAGCTACCTTTCTACAAATCAAACTTCATTTTTTGGTGGAACTCCCTTTTAATTATGAAGAGTTTGGTCAAGAGGTCACCCTGCCGTCCTAAAGGTTACATTTCCTGAAAGAACACCACCCCCCCCCCCCCCCCCCCCCCCGATGTTTTGAGATAAGGTGGTACAAAATCGATCCATTATTATGTGTGATTATTCTCAATGTAAATTATTTATGCAGAACTCCATGTGATTGCAATACATAAAAACAAATGTAGTAAAAATGTAAATGATGACAAGGGTTTATCTTTTGTTGCACCAAGAGTGTTGATTTGTGGAACTGTATCACCCAATAATTTGCCTGTTTGAACAGCCAATCAAATCTGCCGCAGGCATTGTGACCTTCCTACTTTAGTGAGGAAAATGATCAGCTCAAGTGCTCCTTCTCTGTACAGTTTGAGTTTTACTGTGCAGGTACAAGCAGGGTCTCAAAGAGAGGAGAGTTCAGATACAGTGATGGCACCACTCTGTGCTATTCTTGTGTTTTTCAGCGGAGTAACGTAAGTATACAATTGTTATTAAGTTATCAGCCAAAATAACTTTATACAAGTACTATACAGAGGTGTTTCTACAGAGAGTAATGGTTTTTTATTTTGTTTTTTCCCATTGCCAGCAAAGTATAAATTCATTTTTACTTTGCTTTCTGTTGTATTTCAGATGTCCAGCTTGGGAAGAGTGTAGTTCAGCCTAACACGCTGGTGACAGCTCAGCTTGGAGAGGATGTGACTCTCTCATGTTTCTCTCCTGTAATAGAAGCACCCAGTCTGAGCTGGTTTAAGCAACCTCTTGGACAGAAGCCTTCAGCTTGTAGCAATGACAATGAACTACCAAACAGAAGCTATATTTTTAAATGAGTTTAAAAGCAATAAACGTCTCAGTGCTAAGGCAACAAACGAGATCTTTAACCTGACTATCTCACAAGTAGTGCTGTCTGACTCAGCAACATACTACTGTGCTAGTATGCTCTTCAGAGATATCAGCTTTGGATATGGAACTATTTTAATGGTGATGGGTAAGTATGAACATTGATTGATGTTTTACACTTGTTTTTTCATTTACAGCCATAATATACTATGCTCAGTGACAATTTACCAGTGATACATATTATACTTTTTTTTGTTCATTGAAAAACTTTCCTGAAAAGTATTTTAAGATTAACAACGGTGAGCTTTTTTCAACGTGAATTAAATTATCTTTAAAAAGCTGGTGTTTTTCTTAGGGTAGGGTCATTCAACTCGGCTTTGTGTGTCCATGTATTGGTTTAGTGTTAAGATATTGAGATATGTTAAGGTATATATTGCTTAAGATACTGTATGTTAAGCCAAATAT
The DNA here is from genome assembly GCA_029718625.1 of Synaphobranchus kaupii. Classification (NCBI taxonomy): domain Eukaryota; kingdom Metazoa; phylum Chordata; class Actinopteri; order Anguilliformes; family Synaphobranchidae; genus Synaphobranchus; species Synaphobranchus kaupii. Next base: position 7,131,524 of record CM056393.1, read on the forward strand.
ACCATTCTAGAAATTAGTATGACAGTTTGAACAAAAAACAAATATGAAACAGTACAGATGTGGGCATGAAAAAACAATACATAAATATGTTAAAGCTTAAAGCTGGCCGGATTTGTAAATCATTATTATGATATGATGCACACTGGTACATAAAACTGAAATCTACAAGAATTACACATACATATTTTGTCTTAAAATATGTTACACTTTATATGTGTTTTGCACGTGGAACTGAGTATATATGCTGGACTTCATCTTCAGCTACAGTATCTCTCAAACCTAAAAATAATACCATATCATATTCATAGGTAAAACTTACACAGTGGTCTGCAATTGACAATTTTGTATTGCACTGTAATGAGTATAACCTTTTACAGGGTCAGAGTCACAGAGCAGGACAGTAGTACTGCAGCAGCCCGAGTCTGAGTCAGTGCAGCCAGGAGACCCTGTGACTCTGCAGTGTACAGTACACACTGAGACCTGTGCAGAAGAACACAGTGTGTACTGGTTCAGACAGGGCTCAGGAGAGTCCCCCTCCAGGAAATCATTTACACCCATGGAACCAGGAGTGATGAGTGCCAGAGGAGCTCTGGGGCTGTGTCTCCCACACAGAGCTGTGTCTAACAATTTCCCCAAGAGGAACCTCAGCCTCTCTGATGCTGGGACTTACTACTGTGCTGTGGCCACCTGAGGGGGAGATCCTGTTTGGGAACGGGACCAAGCTGCACACTGAGGGTAAGCTAAAAACCTATCACATAGTTAAAGCATCGTCTTAGTGAAATCGTTTTTTAAGAGGTTCATGTATTTTTAGGAGGCTAGGGCTAAAAGATGAATCATTTCAACCAGTAGAATGAACAGTACGACTTCAACTGATATTATTGTTATTTTATTTTTTATGTTGTAAGTGTTAATTGTTTGCCATCCCTCATTGCTATTCTCATGCAGATCAGATTTTGGAGAGGTTATTACTGTCACTGTCTTATTATACTCTCATTAATATTACTGGTGAAGGCTGCTGTACTATATCTTGCCTTTATAGTGTCAGGAAATGAAGATCTTCCTTTTTATTGCTTGGCGGAGCTTTGACGTTGAGTGTGATCCTAAATATCGTCCTGATTCTGAACAGGAGAAAACGCAATGAGAATTCTAAAGGTAAGAGACCCAGGGCCCTATCTTACACCCCGGCGCAAAGCGGCGCTAACGCAAACGCAAGTGTCTTTGCTATCTTACACCGGCGCTAGGTCCATAATAGCGCCTAACGCTTAGCCGTCAAACTAGCATGTTGACGGCGTAACTCTTGCGCCATCATTAGTGGAACTGGGCGTGTTGGTCTTAAGATAGGAGTGGCCAGGATTCTTTTGGCGTATTGCTATCTTGAGCCAGCAGAAAGCGCTTGCACTAGAACCACCAAAAACCTGGTCTAAAGTCATGTCGCAGTTGTTTACATGCTATTTTATCGGCGCATATAAGTGTGTCTACATAGGCGTGTGCACAACGCGCATAATTAAAATATCTAGATCACAATGTGAAATATTAGTATTGTGTAGGCTATATCAAAAATGCATAATAATAAAAGGTTCCATAGGTCCACATACCTTTCCATCAGCGAAGGGAAACAATGCCACATTACATTGCTCTCAGCCCACTCCATCAACATCCAGGCGATGTGCGATGGTACGGGACAATGGCTATCCATTAAAAAGGAGCTGATAACACTATAGCTATCAAGCCTAATGCGCAAATTGTCTTTGCACCTAATGCGTGAATTGTCATTCAATGGAAAACTCGCGCACCGGCAATAGACGGACATTTAAGTTCTGAAAATGCGCTTCAGATGTCATTACAATACAGCTCTGTTTATCTATGAATACAGCCTGTAAGTAAATAGAATGGTTTGTGACTGAAAAAAGTTCAAAACCCTTGTCCAGTGAATATTGCATTTATTGTTTTTCAAATAGCCTAGGCTACAGCGAATTCGCAGTGCAATAAGGTTTTTTTCGATAGCCTATGGTTAAAAAACGGAGATGTCACCATGTTAACTAAATTGCAACCTTAGCTATTCTTCGTCCTTCATATTTTTTTAAATGACAGTGACCAGGTTTCCATACTCCCTCACCCCGTTTAAAAACCCAGCTGATTTCACCCGTTATTCCTAACTGAACAAAACGATTTTAAAGAGAACTAAGCGTCTAATTAGAAACTAAAACAAATTTGCAGCACGTTACACGATTAATTCACAATTAATTTTAATGCCATTCTCTGCACGTTTAACGGTCTTCCTGGGAAAGTGGATTGTTTTAAATGAATACGCTACGAGTAAAACAGGTTGGTCACATTTCCATAAACAGGACATTATTAAACAAGGGGAAATATGCGTGAACTTATGGTTTGCGAACCTGACAGCTTTATTGTATGGCTATTTAGTGTCATCATTAAGGCAAAATAATGGTATGTATGTTATTAATCAATATTAGCCTACTATGCAGGTAGCCTAATGAACTTTGGATGAAGCCTGAACTTGAGAACAGCCTCCTTGAATTGATGTTTGACACTTTCATTGCATAATCAAACAAAATTTGCTGAACAAGCAGGCTAATTTGGCGTTTTCTAAGGTGAGACTGAAGCCATTGATAGCTTATTCTCAGCTGTTGCAGGTCCTTTTAACGAAATTTAACCGCACATATTTTGTAAAATAACAGCCCTGTCTGGAATTACCGGGAACTCATAGGCTAATGGTTAGTCCGAATAATATTGATCATACTCCATTTAGCCTATTCCTTGATCACACTAAACACGCACGAGCATGTCTGTTTCGCCATCATAAGCAATCCGCCAAGGTGGAAAAGCAGGCTTTTAAAGGGAATGGGATATGACATTTTGATTGGTTTATTGAATGTCACGCCCAAGACACACATATAATTAATGAAGCGACTAGGTTCAGCCCAGTTGCGCCATGCGCCGTGCTTAGCGCCAAAAAAACACGCCGTTAAAATAGCAAAAGTGGACTTGGACACGCCCTAAATGGACTTAGCGCCATGCGCTTAGACTAAGCGCCAAGATCGCCAAGATAGGGCCCCCAGTTTTCAATGTGGGGTATATGTCTTAGGTATTTAAAAACCTATTTAAAATCAAACTTTTTGTAAATCAAACCAGACTAATATGAAACATACACGATCATACGTTAAAGGGTGCGGAATTTGACAACAAATTTGGCATCTGCATGTAAGGCCATTTCATAAATAGCATGCAGAAATAGTCATGTACAGTCCCTGAACAGTTCTGTAAAACAACATCTGATCAAGTAACTTTTGTGCAGATCGCTGTCTCCCACTACTTTTAGCAATGTGCAACTTATGTACACTATCACATATAAAGGCAAGCCAAATCTCACTTGAATTTATCACAGGTTAGCATCTGATATTGGCCCCGATATTATATATTGGTTGTAATATGCTTTCTTATTTGATTATACTCTGGTAAACCACTGCATACATTTTCCGAGTAATTAATTTCAGACAACCACCAGTGGTTTAACTTTTTATTTTACTCAAACAGGGGCTTCATCAAACAACCAAGTGTCCCAAGAAGTCTTGTCGAGGGAACAGGTACAAATATTATGTTGTGAAAAAACTAAAATAGACAGTAACTGTGGTGAAAATACTGGTAAAATGATAAAAGGAGAAATCATATGTGCTGTGTAATGCTTTTCCTTTTAGCGTCAAGATGAAGCAATGAATTACGCTGCTTTGACTTTCACCACCAAGAAACCCAAAGTGAGGAGGAATAAGAGGGAAGCGGAGAGAGAAACTGTTTACTCAGATATGAGATTTAAAGAGCGTGAGTGAAGCTTTCCATAAAGATTCATCTTCGTCACAAGAACGATCAAAATGTATTGAGAATTTTCCCACTAGCACTGGTGAGCATTATAATATGTGACTGTAAATGACACAAACTTATGGGATTTGCCTTTTTTAAACTAAGAGCCTCATTGTGCTGTTTGTTGCTTTTTTTATTTTTATAAATGAAGTAAAGAATGTTTTATTTATTTCTGCATAGGCTTAGTTTTGCCCATTTTAACCTGTTTTGTAAACATTCTGTTTAAAGCTTTATAAATCCAGAAAGTCAATATTACACAAACACCAGTAATGTGTCATGGTTTCTTGGCAGCCTGTTGTTGTTTCTGCGGTCGTTCTTTCGTTTGACGACATCGGGGCAATCTATCGGATTTTTCCGCTTTCCGTTCGGTGTTTTAATCTCGCCCGGTAATTATTCCTTTCACCTGTTTTGGATTTCCTGCCGGTTACCAGGACTTCCGCATTTCTGATGCTTCGATATTCACTGGCTGTATCCCAAACCGCATACTTCCATACTCTGCACTACCGTGCTCGCCGAGTATGCACTCAAGTTTGGGAGTTTGCACTCTGGAGCATGGAAGTACGGTAGCAGTTTTCTACAGTCGTGGGACGCACTTCGTGGCGACATCTTACCTATAACCCTTTAACCTTTCCCGTAGCTATCGGGGAAATGCGGACGAGTAAGTAAGGTAAACCTGAGAGGCATAACGTCGTTCGCTGGCATTGTACTGTATCGGCTGTTATTATTTATATATTTGTGATATAACCAGCAATATCCGCAACAGTTGAATTATACTTTTTGCTAGCGTTCTTATTCCAGAAAAGTCAGTGGAAAAGCAACCATGGCTAGGAAGACAGCCTATTCATTACATCATTGGATACCTTTAAGTAAACAATCAACCCCATTATAAAATTGTCTTCGCATTGTAAGCAATCGTCTGTGTTTTGTATTATTTTCACGCTGTTTACCAGAGCGTGAACAACTGGGTACGCAGTTAGTAGAAATGGAGCCATGTTTGTGGCGGTGGTGTTGCTTCTGTGGTGGTTTTCCATTGAAATGGAGAAAAGAACGGGCTGCTGCCAGAATAAGACGGCAGATTATTATTGAAAACGGCATCCGACGAAAGCAAGCCATCCGGAGAGCTGGGGTGAAGAGGAGGGCTTCTCTTCGTAGAACAATTGCGCTTGTCAGCACCGATGTAGGTTGTCTTATACAGCCGACTAGCTAGCTACACTGGTTAAACATTACATATCATTAAACTTAAATGTATATGAAAAAAAATATTATTTTACATCGCATATTGTGCTGTTCATTCACATTGTAGCACTTTATTCATTTACAAACTCCTAATGTAGTTTCCCTTTCCCCGTTTAAGTTTCCAATCTGAACCACTAGGTGTGTCAATACTACACAAATAGACAGACGCACTGAAGTTAGGCAGAGTATATTTATTAACTTGGGAAATGTGTCTCTAGGGACAGAGCCTTGCAACCTATGGCAGGATCATTGTCAATGTCCCCATCCTTGCCAAATATTTTGATGACGACCAGGATCTCCAGCCAGTCTTCCGCTTATCCCCGACGGGCAATCCGTGCACTCGTTGGGATGCTCCCCAACAAGAGGGGCCATGGCTGGGGCTACACACGTAATGTTATGTCCCTAGTGTCACAAATGGATAACCAGAAAATATAATGCATCAATACCAAATATATAACATGAGCTAGCATTAAACACAAGTGATGTTAGTGTTAATAGCGAAGTTAACTAACGATAAATAGTGCGACGCTAGCTAGTAAGTGGGTTGATATCCAGCTAGCTAGCAAGTCAGTTATAGCATATGGGAATAAATGCGAATACGAATATTAAATAATGCTTCGTGCTTCGGAATAGCTATATCTACGACTAACGCCATTATCTGGCTAATATAGATATTACGTTAGTACTGTCATTTAATGTTAGCGAACGTTACCTAGCTAGCTAGCTGTTACCGAGCAAATTGCATTGCAAATTACATAACGAAAGCTAGCTGGAAATAGAAGTTATCTTAATTATTGAGCTAGCTCAGTATTAAAACACTAACAGAAATAGTGCTGTGCCAGATGTTTTCAAACTTGTGAAAATGTTCATATAAAAATGTTGAAATGACTTACATTTGTAGAAAGCCTCGGGAGAGGCACCGTCAATGTTCTCAAAGGTCTTGACCTTTTTCTCGAAAGGGATGGGATTTTTTTCTGGTCGGAGCACGCATACTTCGAATTTTGACCAAACGGAGCACGCATCCGGGTATTTTATCCGTGCTCCGTACTACGACACTTTTTGGACTCACACTCCAAGATGGATGCGTGCTCGCTATGCGTGCTCGGAGCATGGAAGTATGCGGTTTGGGATACAGCCGCTGTGTCTGAATTGCGAGGCTGCGACCTACGAAAGGCCTGCATTTCAGGACCACATACGTCAGAAGTAGGGCTTACTGTCCCATTATGAAGACTCCTTGAAATGCGGCCTCGAAATGCAGCCTACTTTTGGCCGATTTTGAAGGATACATCGGTGTATCCTTCGCAGCCTTGGATATCCCACAATTCTTTGCGCAGTTTTCCTGAAAGGACAGTCGATACAGAAAATGGCAGACGAGAGCAGTGATCTGGTGTTTATATGTAAGTTTGTGTAAACTTTTTTTTAAGTTTAGCTATCGGTAATCATGTCGTCATCTGTTGGCTAAAATGTATATTACCTCAAAATAATTAAAATTTTTATATTTCAGTATTTTTTTAAATTTTACTCGCGGTTTTATTTTCTTGTGAGTTCTCACTGGCTTAAGTTCTCACGCGCTGGTTGTTTAGGTCCGAGGACGTTGTGGGCGGGAAACTCCGTGACGTAAACGTGAATTCTTCGTAGACTGTCCCATTTCAGCTGCTGTTCAAAAACCAGCCCAGCCTTCCTCTCTACAAAGGACTGTCCTACGGAGGATGCGGCTACTATAGGTCACAGCCTCGCAATTGAGACACTCTTTGCTTTTGACAATCGGAGTCGGTAAGGTAAAGGATAGCGGTCTCTATGTTTCTGGTTGTGGCTCGTCAGAAACGTAAGTAGTGCCGGTTAAAGAGTTAGGGTAAAGATTTATTTAGTCTTTTTGTTTCCTTTTTCTCTGTTTATCCTTTTATATTCCTCTACCTGTTACCTTTTGTTCAGCTCGTTCACACCTAGAGCTGTCGGTAACAGGTTCTTTTTCTATTACGTTTCTTTCACCCTTGTTACACGGGCTTTCCTTTGTTTTTCTCTGACCTCTAGTTATACGCCTCTTGTGACAGTTGCGTGAGGTTCCTTTGTTGTTTACTACTCGCGATCGCCGAGTTTGCCTTTTTTGGGTTGTTTGCTGTTGGCTTACATTCCCATTATTTTGTTTCATTTCCCTGTTACTGCGTGAGCTGTCCCGCTTAGTGGCGTATTTCTAACGAAATATGCTTTCAGATTCCTTGGTTGTGGCATTTGGTTCTCCGAACCTTACACTCCCCCTTACAGTAATGGCTTAAAAAAACACACTTGTATCATTCATTATCATGCTTTAAATCAATTCATTTTCATAATTCATATATAAATTATTGGCAGGAAAATCCCACCACTCTAGTTTGCTTACGGTGAACCCTTGAATGTCAAAGATGTGAAAAAAGTAAAACTTTTACATTTTACTAGTTCACAAACATGTTTGCGCATGTACAAAATATGAAATGGATATTTATTACTGCTCAAGTCCCAGGAGGCAATTGAAACCTTTGGTGTCCAAAAAAAAACAGATAATGGCATCACAGAAGGTACTCATTTTTTTCAACAGATAAACTCTTTTGACTCATTGGAAGCATAATTTGTATCCATATCGTGCGTGAATTTCAAACTCTTGCAACAATTAGGGGAATGCATGTAGGTGTCCAAAAAACCTACCCAAGCCAATGCAAACCAATGGAACCCTATGGAACCATATCAACCCCTTGAGTTGTGCATATCTATAGTTGCTCGGGCAGAGAATGCAGGCAGCCTCTTTTGCTGAAGAACAGCTGGAACAGTTCTAGGGGGGCAGTAGGTTTCACAGTAGTCTGTGCTCCAGGGGTCCTCTGTGGACAGAAGCAGAACTGATGGGGCTGCACATCAGGCCATCTGTCCTCAGGTCCTAGGGGTCGCTTGGTCTCTCTTTAGCAGTGTACGCAGTGAACGAGATCGCCCCTCTCTTCAGTCTTGTCACAGCAGTCCTGCAGGAACGCACAGCAGCAGGAGCAGGAGCGGGAGGAGGAGCAGGAGTGGCAGGCAGGGGGCAGCGGAAGGACCAGATGGAGACGGTGAGAGAGGAGGAGACTGCTGGGAGATGGCGACAGAGGAGAGGCAATAGGGCTCGTTTATCATTCATGCGTGTGTTCACATCTGATCCTAAAGTGTGCGCACAACCATTTATATGCAAATTTCCGAATTTATCAAAACAATGACGACTCTTGACTTTGTGTACGCTTTTTTCCCAGTGGAGAGGCAACAATTCATGCAATGAAGAGCGAGGGCATTACAGACGTGCAGCCTAAATAATACAAAACTACTTTTGTTCGGAGCACTGTGGAGTCAACAAGTGAAAAACAAAAAAGCTCTCTCTTTTTTTGCTCTTTTGTGAGCTTAAAAATCTAATTTCACCTTAAATGAGTAGCTGACCATGAAAAACGGGCGAAATAACATCCATGGTATTCCGCAGTATTTTACAAACACACTTGACAGAAGTGCATGAAAATCAATGTGTGCTTTGTGGGAGAATTGCCAGTATTGGGCAGCTCAAAAGCAGCAGGTGGTAGAGGGGAGCCAAGGCTGTAACTAGCGCTTACTCTGATGCGTGCAAATCATTGCCTGCCATGGCCCAGAACAGTGAGAAAATGGCATTGGCATGTGCGTTTTAAAACAGGTGGCCTTGTCAAATAATAATGGGCATGGCAGTATGGTACTTCATAAATGATCTGCACACATTCCTAATATACGATCAAGTCTGATCCACCTGCAAACACATATACACACAGATCAGTGGCTTATGAAAGTATGAATGTATCACACGTGATATTTTTGCACGCAACTTAGTACACTCAAATATACTCTCATTTTTAGGATAAGACTGATACGTAAATGAGGCCCAATGTGTCCATTATTGTAAATATACCCAGTTTATGTCATAGTTGGAGTAGTATGCCAAAGAAAGGTCATTTATCACCAACCAGTCAGACTAACAATGTATGAGAACATGCACACAATTTACATGTCATATGTACTAAGCCTACTATGTACTGTTTCTATTACATACAGTAAACCTACACCAGCCCATGGATTATTAAAAAGGATAGCTAGCTGTTATGCCATTTGTTTATTTCCCATTAGCTATGCTGGTGCACCAAACATAATAAATGGCAAGGTCACACATGGAAGCTTCTACTGAATTGTAGTACAAACTTCTAGGCCAGTTCATCCCCAATAGATTGAAGGATCACCACCATTGTCATTACTTATGGTATAAAGTCGACACTGGCAGGGACTTTATTCCACAGAGTCCCCGATACTTTATCATGAAGCCTTATTCAGGTTTAGCTTAGTTTATAGTTACTACCTAACACCTAGCTAGCTAGCTAACTGTAAGCCAGTAGTTCTCCAACGTGGTCCTGGGGGATCCCTGTGTATGCTGGATTTTGTTCCAACCACAAAAGAAATCCCTGAATTTTAACGAGCTGTTATTTTTTTAAAATTAGCTGCTTTTAAAGTTTAGATGGATTATTTACCCTCTTAAACCACATTAAGATATAAATGAAAACATGTTCATTTATAATCATGCAAACATCTGACTTATTTCAATTAAGTTTTCGGTTTGCAAATCCACATTTTGCACATTGGCTGCTTAATAACTCAATATATCAGACAGTCAGGGTAAATAAATGTGATACATTTCGATCCACAAAAATCTCACTGAATGAATACTTTAATTTAAAGTTTTACAGGACATTTTGAAGAAGGCATGTAGAGATAAGTCTGCACATCCATACCTGGGGTTGGTTCTACCAATATATATCTGTCACTACTTAGCCAGGAAAAACTTTGCAATGAATGTCGGTACTATCTTGCATGTGTTAGAACAACTGGATGTGCTTTCTGAAGGCAAGGCCTCTTGCTAGCAGAGCCCTCCCTGTATATTCATACACTTCCTGTATGCACAGCGACAGCTTTCTTGTGTTCTTAGTTATTGATGCTGTTTGGTAAGTTTTAGAGCAACTGGGTACATTTACTGAGAAATGACTCAGTGGCAGATTCCTTCCTGTGTACAGTGGCAGAGCATAAATACTCTCACATATTCATGCACTTCCTGTTGAGAGGCATGTCAGTGTCCACAGGGGCCTATAGTCTAGAAAACAAGGAGAGAGTAATGCCCTTACCCCGACTCAACTTTCTACTGTAAAATATTTAATTTCGACAGCTGGACATGATTACATGGAGAAAATTGCTGGTATATTACCCCTCACTGCATTCAATAAAGGACATCACACAGAAATATAATTAAGATGGCAAACATTGGGATTGCATGTGATTTTAGCACAATGACATTTCTACATGTGTTTGAATGCAGTCTTCATTGGAACATTCTGATATTTGATGCATTGAAGCATAACATCCTCATGAATGTCACCCACTGAAACTCATTAGTCTCAATACATAAGCAAGCACACATACTCAGTTGAGTTAATTAAATGGGTGTTTCACTCCAGAATAGTTTATGCTAGTGTTATAAGATATTGTGAATGATTTTGCCTGGCACTGGGGTAACTTTGATTCCAAATGAGGGGGACATGTTTTTTTGGAGAACCCCCACATTCAATTTTTGATAGCTAGCTCATAGAAACTGGCAAGCTAACATAAACTGGTAAGGCTATGGCACAAATACAAATTCAAAATTCTTAAATTCACACATTTTCATCTAAACTGACCTTTTTTTTTTACAACTACAGCTTTTGTCATTTTACAGTTAGCTGGCAATTCCCTGCGTGTGACCATTTCTCATGAATGACTAAACTGCCTGCTCTTCCCTCAGTAGGCAGTATGAGTGCTAATTAATGCTAATTAAATAATGCTAATTTTTTTAAAATTAAAGGAGAGGCCTAGTCCTAGTGCTGGCCTTAATTAAACTGTTATTTTCACATCATTTCCAATAGAAATATATACACTTTTTATTGAATTTTAGAAAGTGCTAGGGACAAAATCAGCCTTTTTGAAAACATGCTGCACTATATCAAATGTGACGGTCACAATGAAAAAAAGGCGGGAAACGGACAGATAACTTTGTCTGATATGTTGCTGCGCTGAGATGTTTGCGCTGCTTATTGTTGTTTGGAAGCTTTCACACACAGCTCTCTTTTCTTTACCAGCAAAATGTGTTTGTCCGTTTCAGACTGTTCTGTTGTGGTGACAGGGGAGGTGCATCTATTTCCACTCACAGCCTTGTATATTCAGCGCTACAGAGACCAGAGCTGCACAGGAAGACTGACCTGCAGCACAGAGCTGTCTTCACTCCACCCTCTTTCAGCGCTGAAACCACACTGACGCCCCGATCACATTCAACCGCCTCACACCTCAGACCACCTTTCCATTACAGCAGCACCAGATAAGAGAGGCTTAAAAAACAGTGCACTAGTATTCACTGGGTGATGTTTTCACATAAAAGATAATAAAAATCTCTCCCAAAGTTTCCAAGTTTAACATATTTACATAATAAATGTGTAAATATGTAAGCAGTGATAGAATATTTACACATTTATTATGTGAATCTATCACTGTCCCACTCATCACTGATGGAGCAGAGCAACTGAAGCTGAGAGGGAGCCCGTGTGAGACGACAGCACAGAAAAAAAAAACTCACAGAGATGGTGCATATCATAAAAAAAGACTGAAATATACACTTAATAAGTCAAAAAAAAAAATTGAAATACTGAATTGACAAATTTTTTTTCAGCCCAAACATCAGATGCATTGAAACACAAAGCATCTTAATCCCTTTACTGCCCTGATGATACATTCCATGGTCATGTGACCAGCTGTCATGAAAGTGTTCTTGACTCATTCAGGCCATTCAGCCTCATAATGAAAGAGAGTAGTATCCATGCACGTTTGGTTTGATTGGTTACTGGGGGGGGCGAGGGGCGGAGCATTGTTAATTAGTATTAAGTGTATTTCTGTCAGGACAAACTCACATATTCAAATCATATGTTTTAATGTATGTGCTGTGCAATTATTTCAGTCTGGCGCTGAATGGATCTGCTTTAGGTACTAATCTGGAGCACAAGCTTCTCCACGCTAAACAGGAGATAACCAGACCCCCCCCCCCCCCCCCCCCCCCCATGCCAAAGCAAACCAAACAACAGGTTGAAGCTGGGGGGGGCTGATTCTTGGTTTTAAAAAGGTGCTCCATTAAAGGTGTGTGCATGTGATTGGTTGAGTATGAGGTGTGTGCATGTGATTGGTTGAGTATGAGGCGTGTGCATGTGATTGCTTGAGTATGAGGTGTGTGCATGTGATTGGTTGAGTATGAGACGCGTGGTTGCTAGCTGACCGATGGTCGGCAGCAGCAAGAGTTTCCTGACAGACTTTGTTATGTGCACTTCGTTCCAGACGCAATGTTGTTGCTATAATGTTTTTGTTTCCTGTTTCCCCCTCTTACCCTTTGAGAGCATGCTAGCAATCACGCTCTGAGACCATGGTGGGTTTTTCCCAGCGCTGGGGGTGCAGCTATTTCTGTAATTTGGTCTGACTCTCTGGCCATTTACTGAAAACAAAACCCCTCTGCTCTGCCTTTGTGGTTTCCACAGCATACATGCTCTCTCTCTCTCTCTCTCTCTCTCTCTCTCTCTCTCTCTCTCTCTCTCTCTCCCCCTCCCTCTCTCTCTCTCTCTCTCTCTCTCTCTCTCATTTTTATTTTTGGGCAACTTGGCTCAGCAGGAAGAATGAAAGGCTGGGTACCGGGTCTGGTGAGGCAAGTGATGTTTTGAGGGGGCTGGTGGCAGCGAGGCTTCTTTCTTTCTCTCTCTCCCTCTCTCTCTCTCTCTCTCTCGCTCTCTCTCTTCATTCTTCTTCATTGTTCTTTCATTGTTTTAAGTCCCCTAAAGGGACCATTGTGATGTCATCGTGTGACAGAACCTCAGGCCTCTGAAACAGGTGCTTTGTTATGGATAAATTACATTATGAGTAGAATTTCTAAAGTTATTACAGGTTCATTGCTTATGTTCAGAAATGCTTATCTTTTGAATTATTATTCATTAGATTACTTGTTTTAAAGACATATCTCCCTTGTTTCAGTGCAATGTAACATTACAGCCTGCACACTGTTGTGTTTACCATAAGAGGGGCGCCCTTACAGAAGTAATATTTTCTAAATCAAATGTCGAGTGTTCATGTTGAAATATTAAACATAACTGACTGAACCATAAGAATCATACACAGTATATTTATTTAATGTTTATTTGACAGGGACAGCTACATTCGCACATTGATTATTGTAAAACAAAATCCAAAACAATGTGTCACAGCATTCATAGCATGTGCTAATTTACTATGCTTGTCCTTAGATGGGCTATCCAGTATTACATACGCATGTGGAATCACTGCTTTACCATATCACATACAGCATGGCACAACAGAGGAACATTTTCCCCTTTGAACATTGAGTGAGCACTGGGATATTTAAATATAATTCAAAATTAAATCCTGCTAATCTGCACAATCCATTTGTATCATTTTTTTGTAAATGCCCTGGGAAACCAACTTGGGTTAAATCAATTTGAGTCCTCAGATTTAGCATTCAGATAAGAGATGTGAAATTGACGTGTATTTTGACAAAACAAGACAGTCGTACTCTGTGCTGTGTCTCTAGACTTCTCGGGCCTTATACATGGGCATTTTGCAGCATTAAGGATCACATTGTTCCGTATACAATTTTAATACATTTTTTTGTCTTTTTTTATTTAAAATATTTTATTTTAAAAAATGTCTTTTTTTATTACTGAACGTTACAGTGGGCCTGTGACATCAAATTGTATGAATGGAAAACTATGGCAAATATAATCCTGAATTTTATTCTATTATTGCTTTTTTTCTTAATAATTTGGAACCCAAAGCTAGGCTCTCCAATTGTCCCCCCAAATTTGCCCATGGCTACCCATATGCAGCTGCATGCAGACCACAGGCTTGCCCATGGCCACCCGTATGCAGCTGCATGCAGACCACAGGCTTGCACATGGCCACCCATATGCAGCTGCATGCAGACCACAGGCTTGCCCATGCCCAGCGGGGTTGCCAGGTTGCGGGCTGACTGAAACCACCCATACCCTGGGTGACGCAATAGGCAATTGTGCGTCATCTCGCATCACAATGGCCTGATCCGGATTCCAAACTAGGCCATGGAGCACATCCATGCACCACAGCCTGAAGCCTTAAAGGGGACATGAAGCACTCGGTAAAGTGGCTCTGGTTCGTTAGCTTTTTACTTTAAATTAGATATGACCGTGTGTTAAAATCTCAAACCGACCCGTATTTGCTGGAAAAAGAAGTTGAAATTCGCTTTTTTTCCACGAGAGTGCAGCCATCTTGGACCAACTGCGGTCGTGACGTCACTAGGTTGGTCGGTCTCTGCTGCTCAATGTATTCCTATGGGAAAATAGCTGACTTTCAGTGAGCTCAACGATGTATCGTGAGGAAAAAATAAAACAAAAAACACACAGACGGTCTTTTTCTATTGCCCCCAGATGCTCAAATGAGTATTACCGAACAAAACTTAATTTAAAACTTAATTTCCATGAACTGCTTCTGACCATAGCTACTAATGCTGAGGCCAGCCGGCAACTGCAGCGCCGCTGCATTGCCTTGATATATTAGTTAACAGTCTGCAAATATATACCTACCGCAACCTAGCATCACAAGCTAACGCTTATTTTATATAGGCAATATTAGCTAGACACGACTTTAGCTCCCAAACCATTTATCAAAGGCAATGCAGCTGCGCTGCAGTTGCAGGCTCGCCAGGCCACAGCATTAGTAGGTTATGGTCAGAGAACGGGTCAGAAGCAGTTCGTGGAAATTAAGTTTTAAATTAAGTTTTGTTCGGTAATACTCATTTGAGCATCTTGGGGCAATAGAAAAAGACCATCTGTGCGTTTTTTGTTTTATTTTTTCCTCACGATACATCGTTGAGCTCACTGAAAGTCAGCTATTTTCCCATAGGAATACATTGAGCAGCAGAGACCAACCAACTTAGTGACGTCACGACCGCAGTTGGTCCAAGATGGCGGCGCCCTTAATTTCTTAACTTCTTTTTCCAGCAAATACGGGTCGGTTTGAGATTTGAACGCACGGTCATATCTAATTTAAGGTAAAAAGCTAACGAACCAGAGCCACTTTACCGAGTGCTTCATGTCCCCTTTAACGTAATGAGCCACACAGCAGCCCCGTTCAGTTATGGCTCAAGGTTACAGTGGAGCTGTGACATCACAATCTGAACGTTCCGCTGTGCTGTCCATGGTTCTGAACTCAGCAGCGTCACCGCCATGCTACATTTTTTAGGTCATTTAGGAAGTAAAAACCACAGATTGTTTTGCCACTTCTTTTTCAGAAGTACAGAAAAACAAAAAATGCCTGTGTATGAGGTATGAAAACAAAAACTTGCATGAAATTCAAAATAGGTGTAACGTTCAGTCCTTCTGCAAAATAAATTGGTTGTTTGTAAAAAATAATTTAAGGTGTGTAAGTCACTCTCAATAATAACAGCTGCTAAATGCCTAAATGTAAAAAAAAAAAAACACAGTTAAAATTATTCTAGATATAGAATTGCTGCTTCTGTTAACCTCTATACATTAACATTCTGTGTACACAACTCGAGTCCACAAGTGTAGACCAAAGGATCTGAAGGATTTTAAAAGATTTTGTGGACCACCACGGCACATCCGGTCACTTGACGGTCACGGTTCACGCCCCTCTGTGGGGGAATACAACGGGAAATACATCCATTCAACCCAACGGGATTGCCCTGAGACACAACAACAAAAATACCTGTATAAATAAAAAAAGACAAACAATTAAATATATGTTTTGTATTGTATATAACTAAAATGTCAACCAATTACATTACATCACTACCCTGCATCGAGCTGGCAACATACAATGTTAAATTTGACTTCATTGGTCTGGAGACATGCCACTGACTTCAGTCTTCCCAGTTCCAGCAAAATAAACATCAACAAGTGTCCTATTCTCCGACATTTCAGTGTGGTAACGTTACTGAGATCACAAAGTAGTTATTTCTTAAGTTACATATGTATTTGTTACATATTGCAATACTGAGAAGTGTAAAACAGATCTCACTTATGTGCTAGTTTTCGTTAGCGCGTCTATGGGGTTTTCCATAGTTGTTAACATTAAGCTAATGGGGAGTTGAACAGCAGTTAAGCTAACTGTATTTCTGTGTTGTTTGAGTACAGAGAGGAACAGCTGGTATTGTGTTGTATGCCAGTGATCATCAGTAAACATGTAAAATGTACCGTCTGCCTCTGGATGCTTCTGAGTTAGCTATCTGCCTAGTTACAGACGTGCTCAAATGTTTTGGTACCCCTGGTGAAGATGGGAAAAAATGGTTATAAAAAATTCACCGTTTGATGAATTAGCTTAATGCGTAGAAGGTGACGCCGGCGGAACCTTTTTGCTCAACTGAGACATTCGTTGCTGCTGCAGCCAAACTATTATTGGAAATCACGAACTCGATTTCTGCCGAATACAGTTTCTAAGTGTCACTATTTCCCCGTAGCAAGTCCATTTAACAAGCAACCCCCCACCTAGGCTATACCTACCCATGCGTGACATAGTGGACAATAGCATCTATGTTTGAGTTCATAAATATATTTATTCATCATATAAAATTAGAATAACGTCACAGCAACGAGATAAACCCAACAATAGCCTGATCGTATGCCATAAAAGCCGTGAAAAGCCCTGCTCACTCAAATTCCAAATAAACTGTGAAAGTAGCCTACTGTCTCATTCTACCATGTATTCTACTAGCAATATATGCTACTAAATATGAAATAAATATACAATCCTACCATCGGTTTTACACATCGAGATGCTCCTTTCAAAATTCAGTGGCCATTTATTGTCTGGTACAATCGGTTTGAGAAATATACAACACTTTATACCGCTATTACACTATCTGAAACGTCGACGCGTAATACCCCCATGCCTGTCTCATTCATTACAGTTAATTCTGGTTTAATTGTCGGCTTTTTTATCCAATAGAGTACATTATAACCTTAGCAATGGTATATGCCAAGTCTTTTTGGGTGCTTTGAATATTTTACTACAGCCCAGCGTAACTGCAGTTTTCGTTTTAACGGTCTAGTATTACGCAAGCTCTATAGAAGGCGCATTAGGGAGGGGAGTTTCCCTTCTCCGATATGTAAGTATTTTTGCGTCTAAAATGCCGTTGGTCTCGCTGGCTACATATGTACGTTCGTGTTTCCACTCGAGCACTGTCTTTCCAATATGTTTGATAGCCCTATTGTTATTTTCGCATTTTGAGTGCATTTCACATACTGTAGTGCAATCGTTAAATGCATTTTTAATGTAGGCTACCGATGTTCATTGAAGATATAACATTTGGCAGAATTTTGCAGATGGTGGAATACTATTTTATGTTCATGTTATTGTATATAATATAGGCTATGGCGTAATACTTGTCTCTTCGGGCATGACAAATGCTCATTCCAATTTACTGTGCGCTGATATGGTAGATTAAGGTAAACAATTTCCTTCGAGTCATTATGAATAGGAAAATGTAATTAAAAATTAACAGAAAAATGCAATCCCAGGACAAAAGTATACATACTGTAGAGTACAGGGACAAGTTATGTTTTATTGAGGTACAAGAGTGAATGATTAGGCAACATATTTAGGTGCATGTAACACTGTGATATCAATGTTTTTCATCTTAAGCCATCAGAAGGAGCAAATGTATAGCTTTATAATGGACAAAACTAATTTTATTCATTTTATGACATGTTTTGCATAGGGGTTTTGGACCCATAGATATCTACCCCCCCTATAGTGATGGAAATGTAGTAATTCCCACTTGGAAATTATGCAAAAGTGAGTTTTATGAGCCAAAACTGTTGATTTGTAGTTAAATATATCATAATTTTGATCTATTTACAGCAGTGCACAATTTAGCCATTTGGATAGATTTGGAGACACTAATGGACAACAGGGTACACTGCTATATTTTGCATCATAGACCTTTAGTAGTTCTGCATATCATCCTCAGATTTAGCAAAACTTGTGGACATGGAGTTTATGATCCAGGAAATGTATATATATTACTTATGTAGCTCTCAGCAAACTAAAGAAAAACAATTTTCAATTTTTTCCAAAGTTTCTTTGCATTTGTGGCACTTTATTTTGACTTAAATTATGAAAAGTCTTTTGATGTTGTTGGGTCACAAACATCAGGAAGTCATGGCATGCAAAGATATGCGACCAAATATTAAAAATTATTACTTTATTCAATATATAAATGCAGGGGTACCAATAATTGTGGCCAACGTGGTTTTGTTAAAAATAATTACTTCTTGATGAGGGATTTTTTTTTCTCATAATAAATGAACGTCAATTAAAGGTTGCATTTTTCAAATTTTTTCAGTGTGAGATTAAGTTAATTCACCAAACGATGAATTTTTTATAACCCTTTTTTCCCATCTTTACCAGGGGTACCAACACATTTGAGCACGTCTGTATATCTCCAGCTAGGCTACATTTAGCCTCATGTAAGCGCAGCTGGCCCGATCGGAACAGTGAGCTCTCAAGTTTCGGGCCACCATAATTGTTGAACCATGTAGTTCTAACTATCCATATTGTGTTTGACGTTTCCACAGACATACAGTACATGGAGATGCGGAATCCTAATTTCCTTCCACCTGCTCTCTCCTAATAGCCTGTAGCCACACAGGGCTCTTTTGGGATCTCTGATCGGACATGGAAAAGTGGCAAACGTGTAAAACGCAAATCGGTTAAAAAAAAAAAAATACATTGGATGTGCAGTTCACAACGCAACAGTTTTTGGGCATTTTGTCTGTTTTTTTTTTGTTTTCCCGATCTTTGGGTATTCTCCTGTTTAAGTATGGTGATACACTCTCTAGACAAATGTAGCAAAAAGTGATTGTATACTTCTTCTGATAAGGTTTCAAATTGTTTAAATAAAAATAGCACAGAGTCTGTTACCCCCTGTGTGAAATTAAATTATCTTTATTTATCTTTTATCATTACAGGTAGTCTGAACTCAATATCTCTTTTACAAGAGAGACCTATGAACATGTATTAAACATTTGAGAGATAAGTACAATGAAACATTGCGCAGTCAAACAGCATAGATGGATATATCAGAGGAAATAAGTACATACAACATCCATGTATTCCATGTATAAGACTTTTCTAAGGGAACAAAATATTCTAATTTCAAAGTTTTTTTATAATTCAGTCCAACTCTGAGGGGCATACTATTGAAAAACAGTTTTTTTCCAGCACAGTGTTTATATGTGGTTTATCTATGGCTAAAGAGTCCTGAGACCTGGTACCATAGTCACTGGATTTAAAAGTAATTAAAGATGAGAGATAATAGGGAAGTTTCTGAAGTAGAGCCGTATAGATAAACAAAATGGAAAGTTGTTCCCTTCTCTTCATTAAAGAGGACCATCCTGCTTTTCCATACAAAACACAATGATGGGTGAGAAATGTATCCCCGGTGATAAAACACAATGCATTATAAACTGCAGCGTTTCTCCATGATCAAATTCAAACAAATTCAAAAATAATAGTTTTCTTATTAACAAAAGAGAAACATGCTTTATTTCTGTCCAGGAAACCAATTTTAGCTTTTGAGACAGGTGTTCCACATAAGTCTTAAAGCAAAATCTACCATCCAGCCTAAATATTTATAAGATTCAACAGTTTCAATGTTGGTACTATGAAATGGATGAATGTGGACATTAGAAGTATTCCCCAATAGATTTTTTTTTAAAAATAAAATTGACACTCGACACTGTATAAAATACAGTATGCACTAAAAACCGATCACCGTAATTGTACACTGTACAAGCATGAATGCAGCTTACACTCTGGGCTTAGCTTGTCCTTCTGAAATGGCAGAAGATGACACACATGGTCACAGTGCAAACGATGACTCCAGTCCTCAGGATGGACAGCCAGGCAAGGATGGTCACAATTCCTGGGAAATGGCAGTTAAGTTAAGCTGTGCTCACGGCAGGCTGGTGCTTTTATTGTTATTGTTACTTAAATAAAAACAGTGTGTGAAATGTGACTATGATATCATGCAACATCTGGAGTGGGAAATAGCACTACTGTGAGCATATGCAATTTTGGAAGTAGCATTACTGTAAATATATTTAAATCAGCTCACCCTCAATGTCCAGCTTGGTTCCGTTCCCAAACAGGATCTCCCCACAGGTGGCCACAGCGCAGTAGTAAGTCCCAGCATCAGAGAGGCTGAGGTTCCTCTTGGGGAAGTTGTAGACACAGCTCTGTGTGGGAGACACAGCCCCAGAGCTCCTCTGGCACTCATCACTCCTGTTTCCATGGGTGTAAATGATTCCTGGAGGGGACTCTCCTGAGCCCTGTCTGAACCAGTACACACTGTGTTCTCCTGCACAGGTCTCAGTGTGTACTGTACACTGCAGAGTCACAGAGTCTCCTGGCTGCACTGACTCAGACTCGGGCTGCTGCAGTACTACTGTCCTGCTCTGTGGCTCTGACCCTGTAAAAAGTTAATACTCATTACAGTGCAATACAAACTTGTCAATTGCAGACCACTGTGTAAGTTTTACCTATAAACATGACTTGGTATTATTTACAGGTTTGAGAGATAGCTTAAGATGACTCCAGTGAATATATTCAGTTACACTCGCAAAACAGCAGAGCGTGTTTTAATTCAAAATATGTACGTGTAATTATTGTAGCTTTCATCATTATATATCAGTGAGCATCCTTCAGCAATTGAGATAAACATATAACAGTATAATATATTTTTCCTACATTATATCATAATGAGGAATTATAAATATCATTATGCGGTGATCGGCAAGCTGGTCACAGCAGACACTCTCTACCTCTGCTCTATATAGTTATTCAGGCTCGTTTTTTATGATCACGTCTCTACTGTTTAACATTTGTTTTTTGTTCAAAAAGCAAGAATAATTTGCTTAAGCTTAAAAAGCCGAGGTCAATTCAATCCAATCAATTTTGCAGCCTCCCTTAACATGATGAAATGAGTTCATATTCCCTAATATAGCAGCTAAAAGGAAGGTTCTTCCAGTTGCATGAAAATGATGACTGCTTCAATTTTACGACAGTCTTAACATGAACCAAATCAAACTGTGGCATTGTTGGAAACGGGAGTCTACAATGTCAAAACTGTTAGACAGATACAAAAGCATACTAAAGATGAGACTGGAAAGGTTCTGACGGTTGAGTCGGCGCTTAAATTAAAATAATTTCTTAAATTGATATAAGATGCAAAAGAAATGGCCCATTAAAGGATTTGTGGATTTTTAAGATTTGTTTCATAATTTAATCAATACTTTTTTTTTTTTCTTTGCCAGTCTACAAATGCACATACCCATACCTTGCACAGTATACTACAGAATGGCAAATTACAATTACACATTTAGCTGTGGCAAAAGGAGACATGGTTCATATTTACCCATCACTATTAAAGTAGTTCCATCTCCAAAGCTGATGACATTGTAGCGTGACACAGTGCAGTAGTACGTTGCCGAATCAGACGGCTCTACTTGTGAGACAGTCAGGTTAAAGGACCCCTTTGCTGCCTTAGCGCTGAGACGTGTATTGTTTTTAAACTCATTGAAATATAGAGCATCTGATGCAGAGTTCATTATTATTGATATAAGCTGAGGCTTCTGTCCAAAAGGGTGCTTTAACCAGCTGACACAGGGCATATCATCTTGAAGATAGAAACATGAGAGAGTCACACTTTCTCCAATCTGAGCTGTAACCAGTGTGTTAGGCTGAACTGCACTCTTCCCAAGCTGGACATCTGGAAAAAGTACAGAGTATTCAAATTATTTCAGTTTCCATTCCATATGACATTTTGCAATACAATGCATTAAAAGTTACATGAAAGAGAATCTCATCCATGAGCAGGAACGCTAATCATTTATCACTGGCCTCTTAAGAATTCTCCCTCTCTTGAAATATATCGGCATTAAATATCATTCTGGAATACAAAGTTTAGAAATAGTCTGTGCTATGTTTTTTACATATAAAATATCCTGTCATTTAGATTTTGCACTTACACAATTGAGAGAGGTGGAAAAGGGTTAAGCAGAGAGACCTCATCTTCAAAGCTGGCCTTTTTTTTTTTTTTTTTTTAACGCAGAAGCTGCACTCAAAGCTCACAGCAGTGAGAAATGAGGAGAAAAATGTCTACATATGTGAATATCAAAGGGAAATAGGTTCTCAAAATATATGTCAGAACCTGTGACCATCTGATGATTGGCTGATTTAACAGGGAGGGGTTTGAGACTTTCAAACAAGGAAGAGAAAAATGAAAGAACTAAAGTGAAAGTTGCCATGTAAATAAGTTTATATATTTAAATTGCCTTTGCCTGTCAGGGGAAAAATACAATAAGAATCAAAAGAGACATCACATGCCTTTCTTCAGTTGGGAAAGAGTTACATGTATAAACGGGCTTATCTACAGGTTTTGTCCACAGTTCTCTTTTGTGTAATTAACAGATTTCAGTACCTCTGTATGCCATCTTATTCCTGTTAACTGTCTGGGTCCCCAGTGACACTCCTAGTGCTACTTCCACCACCATGTACAGCTGGCAGGTAGAATGCCTAGTATCAGGTCTGGCCAATGGAAACCAACCCAGGATGATATCATGTGGATAAGCCAGTCATGAAAAGACAGAGAAGTGCTCCGCCAATCATGGAGTACATTAGTAACAACCAGTCGAACAACGCTCACATTGATTGGTGGATACTCTTTGGCTACTCTTTTGCAATTCTCATAGGTATTCCAGAAACAAAGCCAGAAAGCTTCCACCAATCATTGTTGTATAACTGCTGACAACATACTCTGTGATTGGTGGAGCTCCGCTATGTCTTCTTCCAGGATGATGACATCATGACTCTCACAAACAAGGAGGGGACACATTTCTATACCTGTCTGTGGACTGTCCATTCCTGGCCCCTGCGGACAGGAATAGAGACCTTCTCCCCGTACTCACCGTCGTCTATGCTGGATTAGCTCTCACTGACATGTAGCTTAAGGGTATGCACATACAATACATGGCCAGGTATGGACACCTGCTCATCCAACATCTCATTCCAAAATCATGGCCATTAATATGGAGTTGGTCCCCATTGCCTGCTATAACAGCCTCCACTCTCCTGGGAAGGCTTTCCACTAGATGCTGGAACATTGCTGCATGGATTTGTTTCCATTCAGTCAGAAGGGCATTAGTGAGGTCGGGCACTGATGTGTGGCTTTTATGCCTGGCTCACAGTCGGCTATCCAATTGATCCCAGTGGAATTGGATGGGGTTGAGGTCAGGGGTCTGTGCAGGCCAGTCAAGTTCTTCAATACCGATCTCGACAGACCATTTCTGTATGGACCTCTATTTGTACACGGGGGCATTGTCATTCTGAAACAGAAAAGGGCCTTCCCCAAACTGTTGCCACAAAGCTGGAAACCCAGAATTGTCTAGAATGTCATTGTACACTGTAGTGTTAAGATTTGCCTTCGCTGGAACTAAGGAGCTTAGCCTGAATCATGAAAAACAGCCCCAGACCAAGGGGTGTCCAGATACTTTTGGCCATATAGTGTACGTAGCCATATATATTTCCCCAAAATTCATAAAATATAGGTTAATTATTATTATTCTTCCACAGAGAATATAGGGCAGCACAAAGTAAAGGATTCAACGATAGTTTGACTTCAAAAACGATGGTATAAACACTCAAATTAACCCTGACTGTCGTCGTATTTTATTTGCTTTGGGTGCACTGTGGAGTGTTTAAGTGCGTTTGGTAGTGGATGCTACCGGTTACCATAGAGTTGCGCTAGCATTGGCAACGTGTTTTTGTCCACAAGAAGGACAGCATGGAATCAGCTGAAAATGGTATCCATCAATGAACAACATCATGGGGAAGTCGTAAATGAGACATTATGTCCAAAATTCCGAATTAACCCTTTAATTATTTGCCTGATATAGAGCTGTTTGCCCTTTTGTGTGCCTGACCTTTAGCTGTTTCTTCTACATCAGTGTTCCCCTCTCCTCGCTTCTGCCCCGGCCCACTGTTAACCTAAGACCTGTCTGCCATCAGTACAGGGAGATGATAGCTTTGAACATCATGTACGTATATCCAAGTTACTGAGGGACTTGTGTTGACTGGATAAGATCCCTCTGGCTTGCTTTTAGGGACAGTGATTGTATCATACATATAAACTCATACATATTGGCTACTTGTAGTTCATAATGCTGTCTTTGTCAACCTAGCTAAGGGTTTTTCCCATAAGAAAAATAAAAAAGCAAAGTTCCCAAACTATCCCCACCTCCACACTACCCTCCTGCCCTTTCTGTTCAAAGTGTTTGACTTTTTGATTAATATTACAATGTGAATCCTGCTCACACTGTCAAAGAATGGGTCCAATGTGTTTTTATTTTTATTTTTACACAGTAGATAAATACATGGTCACCACCATTCCTCAGAGAGAGGGTGCATTCCCACCACCTGACACATGGTGGCGCCGTCTGTAGAGCACCGTCCACATGCTCACTGCGAGCCACGACGTTTACGGTCACTGGCCACTCCCCTCCTTAAGGCTCAGCAATAGCAGGCTGCTGGTGAAGGGGATGTGGATGTCGCCGGCCCATTTGGATAACGCAAATTAAGCAACGTCGTACGTTGAAATGAATAAGCAGAAGTGCAGTGTTGACTCTAAACAGCACACTTGAAAAGCAAACCTCCTCGCTGCTCAGTTCACTGAAGTTTCTGATGGAGGTTCTGTTTGATCTCAGGGGGTCACGCTCAACGCCGCCCTGTTATTTCCTCTGCCTCACGCCACAGGAAGTCACAGGTCACCTCCGCTAAAATCGGCACCTGTCTCAGCTTTACTTAATAAGGTCATTTTTCTGTGGTGGGGCTGTTTTGAGCATGCAGATTGACCGGAGTGGTGATGGCTTTCTTCAACAACGCATTGCACATTGCAGTACATTGCAGCACATTGCAGCACATTTGAGTACATTTGCATAAAACCAGCTAAACTATTACCTTGCTTGGGGGTGTTTAATTCAATATTGAATTAATCTGTAAGACAAACTAAATATAAATGTAAGACTTTATCTTCTTTATCCACACCCACACAAATGTATTTCTATACAGTATATATATATATATATATATATATATATATATATATATATATATATACGTATATACAGTGAGCACCATAATTCATTGGACAGTGACAAATATTTTTGTTATTTTGGTTCTGTACTCTAGCACTTTGAGTTTGAAAGGATACAATGACAATGAGGTTGAGGTGCAGACTGTAAGCTTTAATTTGAGGGTATTTTCATCCATATCGGATGAACTGTTGAAATCGGATGAAATTATAGAGCCTTTTGTACATAGTCCCTCCCATTTTCAGGCATCAAAAAATATTGGACAGTTTAACAATGTAGAATAAAGTAATCATTTTTAATAGTTGGTCGCATATCCTTTGCATACCAATAGCTTAAATTAATTCCCAGACACTAGTATCAGGTTTCTATCGAAAATGAGATGCACACCAGAAAGTGTTTACATTGAGTTTACAAAGCCTTTCTGCTATAACTGTCTCTGTACAAAAAGCTAAGAGCATCATGAACATAATCATAACAATTTCAAATTAATGCAATTCACTTGAATTGTATTCCATTGTTTGAGTTAGGTCTCTGGTGTTACAAAACCAGAGTTTTGCCAAAATTATCAGAACAGCACATTAGGATCAATAAACTATTATGAATATGACTCACTAGCTGATTTAATGATATGAAACCCCATATTAGCATTATTATTTATTACATTACATTACATTCATTTAGCAAAGCGACGTACAATAAGTGCATACAGAGACATCATCAAGATCACTACAGAACAGACAAGACAAAGCACATCCTTCCCATAATGTAGCAGCTATCCCTAGTAATGAACGTTGACTGTAAGCTGTGGGTAAATCAGCAATACTACACTTTTCTAAATACTATTATAAACTATAATAAACAGACAGGAAAACACAGGGAACTAGTAAACACAGGGAACTGATATTCCTAGGTTAGAATATCAGCCAAGGTGGAGTCTGAAGAGGTGTGTCTTCAGGCCTCGACGGAATGCAGGCAGGGTTGGAGTAGAACGTAGGGGAATGGGAAGTTAATTCCACCACTGAGGAGCTAAGGTGGAAAAACTCCGCAGTCGGGACGAGCGAGAGCCTTTGACAATTTATGCCTTTTGCAATAGATCAGGACAAATATGAGCAAGATGCAACACAGAACTCCAGTCCTTATGATTGAGAGCCAGATAAAGATGGATAACTGTGCAGCAAATCCACCTCCTGAAATATTAGAATTCATTTTATAAATTAATTAGTGATGTAATTGCATTTACTAAAGTAACAAGTGAAATATTTTACATGGTAATTATTGTTTTATATTACAAACGTGAATCAATATTAAGTGTGATATTAAACACATTTAAATGAGCTTACCCTCAATGTCCGGCTTGGCAGTATGCAATCTCAAACCTGTTAGACAGACACAAAAACATGTAAAGATGAGAAGGGAAAGGTTCTGACGGTTTAGGCGGCGCTTAAAAGGATATAAGATGCAAAGGAAATGCCCCATTAATTGGACCTGTTTGACCCACTCTTTACCATTAGCTATGAAAAAGCATCAGAACTGCCAGTGAATACAGACTTCAACTAGAATGATGAAGACACCCACATGATTGGGCAAAGCACTGAACTCTATGATATCGAATGGACGTAACCGCTTACTTCTATTGGTAAAGTTTCAAACAATATGCCATCCAGTGTACCGCACCTATCTATTTCCCCTTAGGCCAGGGGGTCTCAATCTTATCCATTCAGGGCCGGTGTGGGTACAGGCTTTTGTTCAAAGATGAAAAAACAAAGGGCCAAGTTACATTAAATAATTTAGGAAAGATTGGGTAGCATTGCTTTGGAATAGAGCTAGTTTAATTCGTGTGAGCTACGATAGCCAATGTTGTTTGTTGTAACTTGGCCTCATTTTGATATCAAAATGGCAGGCCTTGTTTTTGCAAGTTTTAATGAATGACTTACAGACAGTGCTTTGTAGGATGTGCGTGAGTAATTTGGAATTTCTGTACGTTGAAAATGTTTTTTGTTGAAGTATACTGTACTGTGCGATTGGTGAGGGTCCAGTCGGATAGGGTTCCGTGTTCAGCGCTATCTAGCGACCCCTGCAGGTCGATCAGGCGCACTGCAGTCCAAGCCTCATATGAACGACCTGATCCATGTCTCCCCCTCTCTCTCTTGCTCCCCATTCTTCCTGTCTCTTTACACTGTGCTGTCCAATAAAGCTGAAAATGCCCTAAACATATATTTAAAAAAATGATGCATCAGCTACTGGCCCATCTGCAGTCACTGGCCACTCCCCTCCTTAAGGCCTAGTAGTAGCAGGCTGCTGCTGAAGGGATGTGGATGTCGTCGGCCATTTGGATAACGCGAATTAAACAACGTTGTACGTTGAAATGAATAAGCAGAAGTGCAGAGTTGACTCTAAACAGAACACTTGAGGAGCAAACCTCCTCGCTGCTCAGTTCACTGAAGTTTCTGATGGAGGTTCTGTTTGATCTCAGGGGTCACGCTCAACGCCCCGTTGTTATTTCCTCTGCCTCACGCGACAGGAAGTCACTGCCTCACGCCACAGGAAGTCAAAGGTCACCTCTGCCTGAAGTTGGCACCTGTCTCAGCTTTACTTAATAAGGTAATTTTTCTGCGGTGGGGCTGTTTTGAGCGTGCAGAGAGACCGGAGTGAGGATGGCTTTCTTCAACGCCACATTTGAGCACATTTGCATAAAACCAGCTAAATTATTACCTTGCTTGGGCGTGTTTAATTCAATATTGAATTAATCTGTAAGACAAACTAAATATTAATGTAAGACTTTATCTTCTTTACCTTCAACCTCGACAAGTGTTGCTTTGTCAAAGATCAAGTAGTCTTGTGGCATTTTTCCACAGACGTACAGTCCGGAGTCGGATAAATCCACATTTATAAGTTCACACGTGCTGTTGGTCCTATGCAGTTTTATATGGTCTTGCGTGAAATGGTTGTGATACGAAACTTCTGCTTTAGTATCATCATACACTGACAAGATGGTCAGAGGCCCTGATTCATTTGGCCCTAGCCAGAACCAGGACAGGTAGCCTCCCACTGAACCAGGCAAGAAGGAACAGGGCAGCAGGACGTTGTCCCCGGGATGCACTTCCCAGGAGGGGACCTGAGAGAGCAGAACCGTGGTGATCACACCTGAAACACAGAAGAAAAAAAAAAAAAAAACTACTTTACTTATCTGGACTTAGATCTATGCAAGTGCTTGCATACCATGCCATTACTTCCATTTAGCAAATGCTCTTACCCAGAGCGACTTATAGAGCTTACATTCTTTTTACGTAAAATACATTCAGATAGCTGGGTCAGGCATGTGTGTGAGGTGGGGGTTGAGGGGTGGGAGGGGGTGGTAGTTGTCACTGTTTCCGATGTGCTCTTTTGATTTAATTAAAAAATAAAAATATTATATTTGTATTATTTTAGTTTCTGTCATCATGTGTTATTCCTTCTTTTTGGCAAAATATATTCTGTACGAACTTGGTTTGGTGTGCCTTTTTCACGATTTTTGCACCCGCCCCTCAAAAGATCTCTGCGTGGCCCTGAACTAGATATTTCCTGAATAAATAATATTCAGTAAATTTTGTGAATGTATCAGAAGTGTTTGCTGATATAGCTTCATAGCTAAAGGTGATAGCCACGTGACATTTTCAGTGCTCAAAGAAGTTGTGTTAAAACGTTTGACATTCATTTTGAAAAAGAAGGAATCATGGCTAGAGGTTGACCTAGTATCAAAAAAGTAGGGGAGAATGGGCCCTTTCACTTGGCAAATGTTTTCACCAACCGCCTATCCCACATGGTGATATGAAGAAAGTACAGAAATATATTTTCTGAGAGTTCTATGACGAATTATCAGAAAACAGATTATATGTACATGCTACCAATGCCTGCTTGTATTAGTCTAGGCCACAGACATTACACTGGTGCAGTTTGAACATTGATGCTATGATATATCCCGTGATATTGGTAGCAAAGTTGGTTGTAGAAAAAATTGAGTTGAATGAAATTGAGATTCTGGCTTGAAATTGTGAGAAGAGTTATGCATGTAAAATAGATCTGATATAACTCCAATGTATCTTTGAGCCCTGAAAATTTTATGTGGCTAGCACCTTTGGTTATGAAGCTATGCGGGCTCAGAAATTACAGAAAATTGAATGCAAAATAAAAAGAGCCAGAATTTGAGTTACCCCTTGGTACTTCAAGGGGCCACAACTCGCAAGATAATCATAGTATAATGTTTAAATTTTGCAGAGCTTCGTTGAATAGATTATAGTTAATGTACCAAAAGAATCAGGTGATTTTGAAGGGGTCAGGTGGGAACTTTTCCCAGAATTGATTGATTTAATATGGAATGGCCCATATATATATATATATATATATATATATATATATATATATATATATATATATATACACAGTTGTGTTCAAAAAAATATCAGTACAACATCTGTAACCTGATGAACCACTGTTATTAGTACGCTGCTTGTTCTGAGTAATTGACTCATTCATTGAAAGGGGTGTGTTCAAAATAATAGCAGTGTGGAGTTTAATTAGAGAATTAATTCATTCTGTGAAAAAACAGGTGTCATTAATTGTCCTTTATTAAGGAAGAAGGGAAGCAAATGTTTCACACATTGTTATAAAATATATTTCCTTCTGAATTGCTAAGTAAAATGGGCCGTTCCAAACATTGTTCAGAGAAACAACGTCATTTGATTAAAAAGTTGATTGGAGAGGGGAAAACTTATAAAGAAGTGCAGCAAATTATAGGATGCTCAGCTAAAATGATCTCAAATGCTTTAAAATGGCAACAAAAACCCGAAACACGCGGAAGAAAACGAGCAACTACTGTTAAAACGGATCGAAGAATAGTCAGAATGGCAAAGATTCAGCCAATCATCACCTCCAGAAAGATCAAAGATGATCTAAAATTACCTGTAAGTGCTGTTACAGTCAGAAGACGTTTGATCGAAGCTAAGCTATCAGCAAGAAGCCCCCGTAAAGCACCATTGTTGAAAAAACGGCATGTGCAGAATCGGTTAAAATTAGCCATGAAACACATCGATTGGCCCAAAGAGAAATGGCGTAACATTCTGTGGACTGATGAGAGTAAAATTGTTATTTTCGGGTCTAGTGGTCGTCGACAGTACGTCAGACGACCCCCCAGGTACTGAATTAAAGCCACAGTACACTGTGAAGACAGTGAAGCATGGTGGCGCAAAAATCATGGTATGGGGATGTTTTTCATACTATGGTGTTGGGCCTATTTATCGTATACCAGGGATCATGGATCAGTTTGAATACATCAAAATACTTGAAGAGATTATGTTGCCGTATGCCGAAGAGGAAATGCCCCTGAAATGGGTGTTTCAACAAGACAATGACCCCAAACACACGAGTAAGCGAGCAACATCTTGGTTCCAGACAAAAAGGATTGAGGTAATGGAGTGGCCAGCTCAATCCCCCGATCTGAACCCCATTGAAAACTTGTGGGGTGACATTAAAAATGCAGTTTCTGAAGCAAAACCCAAAAATTCACAGGAACTGTGGAATGTAGTTCGTTCATCCTGGGCTGAAATACCGTTTCTAGGTGCCAGAAGTTGGTTGACTCGATGCAACGCAGATGTGCAGCAGTTATCAAAAACAATGGTTATGCAACTACATATTAGTTCAGTAATTTAAAGTGAAGTTAAATTTTGAAAAATTTCTTCAGTTTATACAGTAAGTGTTTGAGTTTGAAGAGAAAAATGTTGACACTGCTATTTTTTTTTAACAGATTAATATTCCTTTTCTTTGCTTCCTGTAAAAGAATAACGCAGACTTGATAAAATGTGTTAATGCTTTGATTTGGAATTGAATGTGTAATGTTTCCACTACATTTGAAATATGGAACTAAATGCTATTAAAAAATATTTGCACTTTATTCACTTTTTTTAAAGCACTGCTATTTATGTGAACACAACTGTATATATATATATATATATATATATATATATATATATATATATATATAGAGATAGATAAATAGATAAATATCAGTAAATATTATATATATCAACTGAATATATAATATTGAATATATATATCTTCAAATATTTAATTTATATTTACTGATATATCAGTAAGTATTGGTAATTTGAAAAGGATGTATCAGGACACAAAAAAATCACTTCATGCCCAGGAGCTCTGAGACCAGCTGTGTATTTACAGTAAGAGTCTAGTTAAAGGTGTCCTATGACAAAACAACTTGATTGTAAAGCCAATAGTGGTTCATCCAGCATGTTTTACGCATTCAGAATATGACTCCCACACTCAATATAAATCTAAAAACCAACTTAATTACCACATCTGCCATGCATTGGATAAAAATGCACTTACTTATACTGTACAACATCAGACCACAGGTGTAGGTTTGTGCCATCCTGTACCTTGCTGTAGTCTGCCAGTCTCTGAAGCGTTCACAATCACATGCAAATAAATGAAAAAGCTCTTCATTATGATCATAACCCTGGAACTAAAGAGCCATCAGTGACTGCACAGACTTTTTTTTTATTTCACCACAAGCTCACACCCTTACGGAAGCCCTGAAGCGCAAAGTGAAAAAAAATACTGCCTGGCCAAAAAAAAAAGTTGCACACTCTAATATTTCGCCACCTTTAGCTTTGATTACGGCGCCCATTCGTCGTGGCATTGTTTCGACAACCTTATGCAACGTCACAACATTTATTTCCATCCAGAGTTGCATTAATTTTTGGCCGAGATCTTGTATTGACGACGGGAGAGTCAAACCACTCCATAAAGTCTTCTCCAGCACATCCCAAAGACTTTCAATGGGGTTAAAGTCAGGACTCTGGTGGCCAATTCACGTGTGAAAATGATTCCTTAATGTCCCTGAACCACTCTTTCACAATTTGAGCCCGATGAATCTTGGCATTGTCGTCTTGGAATATGCCCATTGATAGGATAACCTGGTCATTCAGTACATTCAGGTACTCAGCTGACTTAATTTTATTGCTGCATAACATTGCTGAGCCTAGATCTGACCAATTCTTTATCTTTATCTTTATGATCTTTATTGTCATTGTACAGGTACAACGAAATTGAAATACAGAACCCTAGGTGCCTAAATGTAACATAATACTAAACAATATAAAAACAATAAGACATAAATAGACATAATAGACATAATTAGACTATAAATAGACAATAGATAAATAGAGAATAGAATTCAATTCTCTATAAATAGAGAATTGAAGCAACCCCAGATCATAACACTGCCTCCAGAGGCTTGTACAGTGGGCACTATGCATGACGGCGACTTTTTTTTTGGCCAGGCAGTGTAGTAAGTCGTTTATACGAGTTATTATCTCGTTTATACGAGATATTATCACGTTTATACGGGTTATTATCTCCTTTATACAAGTTATTTTACGTGCATTTTAAGTGCATTTTAAGTGCAATTAAAGCCATTTTTGAGTCATTGCTTGTGTAGGCTACTTCGTGCGTCATTTGAACATGGGGGCAAAACACTTTAAAACATAGGCTTATGTTACTCAAAAACCCGTTTTTAACTGCGTTGTCTATTGGATGAATGATGCATCTGTTATAGAGATACTATTAGTTGGCAACATGTGGTGGTGTTTATAGTGTTTTATTACAGATTAGGCTACAATTAATCTACAAATTGATATTTTACAGTGCAATTGTATCGTTTATAGGAAAGATGTGCTCATTCTCGTCAGGAGAGGGCGGTATGGTTACGCGAATGATTGATTAGTTTTTTTCTGGGTGCGGGGATTTGGAAGACCAAATTTGACACAATAAAATAAATAAATAAGAAATTAAATAGATAATGAAATAAATAAATAACTATTCATCATTTTACGTCTCTTTTATTTCATGGCGTATTTATTTCCTGTCAACATGAAAGGGACAGGGTCAGCTATGATCATTGGTGATCAGTCCATAGAAACCTAGACACTGCTCAGATTTCTGCGCGTCCGCCATATTATGCGGTCAAGATCAGCGTATTTTGGTAGTGCATGCAGACCTCCCCTGATGAATAAGAATGAACTCGCTTAATTCTCAACCAATTTTCGTAAAATTTGACTTGTTATAAACGTGAGAAATATCTGCATAACAGAGATTACCTTATTTCCAAATTCCCAAGAACAGCTATCCTATTTGTAAAATGCCCTTTTAACTAGGCTAGCCTACAGGAGTTGTCACAATGTATTAATTATTTGTAGGCCTAAATTAATTTAAAATTTCAAAAAAATATGAATAGGCTACTATAATTGGGACGTCAACGAGTTCCACTAGGGGGCCACCACGGATAGGGTACGCGTATTTGACAGGGTAATAATGAACGCAGACCCATAGTTTTATTCCAGGACATCACATTCTGCAGCCCAGCTATAATTACAAAATGAGATTGAATTCTTATAGCAAGTTGCAAGTATTCCACTTAGATACCTTCGCTTTTCTTAACAACTCGTAGCCTACGTATGCAATTTTACTGGGGCTAGCCTACTCGTAGCTGGGGGAAAAATGCTTCCTTATCCAGGAGCTCAGCTTCACCGAGAATGTAGTGTCATCCACCGTATAGAATTAGATGTGCATATGACATACCCAAGTCATATTATATACCAAGTCATATACCATTAAAATGAGGGAGGTTTAGCACTAGGCTACGAGTTGGTAATAAAAGCGAGGGTACCGAAACGTGCAAAAATCCACTTGCATTTTGCTCTAAGAATTCTGGCTCATTTTGTAATTATAGCCGGGCTGCATTTCTGCATATTATCTCTACAATCGACGAATCACTCATCCAATACACAACGCAATTAAAAACGCAGACGACAATCGTGTTTTTGAGCAACGTTATCCTATATCAGGGGTAGGGAACCCTGGTCCTGGAGAGCCGCAGGGTCTGCTGGTTTTAGCTGTTACTCGCCACTTAATTGATCAATTAAAGCAGTGGATTACACCGTTAACTCACCTCACCTGGTTTCTTTGATCTAAGTAGTTGCTGTATTTAAGGTGAAAACAAAAACCAGCAGAACCTATGGCTCTCCAGGACCAGGGTTCCCTACCCCTGTCCTATATTGTAAAGTGTTTTGCCCCCGCTCCCCATGTTCAAATGACACACGAAGTAGGCTACACAAGCAAGGACTCAAAAATAGCTTTAATTGCACTTAAAATGGGTTGAAATCAGAGTTCAGAGCGGAGTTATATCTCATACAAACTACTTACTATCTCGTATAAACAAAATAATATCTCGTAAAAACTACTTACTATCACGCAAAAACGAGATAACTGGTATAAACGACTTACTATCTCGTTTAAACGAGATAGGGCTTCCGTAGTAAACTATACTTTGAGTGTGATTTTAAATATTATCATCGTTTGCATCCTGACCAAGAGAAATGTATGTGAGAATTGCAAAGGCCTAGTATAATTGATATGTCATCTTATTAATAACACTAGGCCCCTTACCTTTGCAATTCCCTTTTATACGGCAAAGCCACACCAATTTACCTGCTGCCTCTGTCACGTCTAAATGCCTACCTCGATGAGCTTAAAGCTTGAATGACAGCTAACTTCCTCCAACTCAACAGCAGCAAAACAGAGATCCTCCTGGTCGGCACCCCTCTCCAAACATACAGACGTGCTCAAATGTGTTGGTACCCCTGGTAAAGATGGGTGAAAAGGGTTATAAAAAAATCACCGTTTGGTGAATTAGCTTAATCTCACACTGAAAAAATTAGAAAAATCCAACCTTTAATTGACGTTCACTTATTATGAGAAAAAAAATCCCTCATCAAGAAATAATTATTTTTAACAAAACCACATTGGCCACAATTATTGGTACCCCTGCATTTATATATTGAATAAAGTCAGTGGTGCCCCCAGCTGTACGCAGAGTACGCAGTCTGCGTACCTTAACAACAGCAAAATGAGTAGTTCCATTAAAACTGACGTGAATTGTCAAAGTCTTTCCGTCTCTGTTTCTACGATGTTGAGGAATGATATTTGCTTATTGTCTTCGTTGTATGGCCTGGTACTTGCCTGGTGCCTGTACTTGCCTATTTTCCAAGTTTTGCATATTTCAAACATTTGAAAGTGATTGGAAGACACAGTTGAAAAGTGATTGGAGGACCACCTTTTTCTTTAAACCGGGAAAAGTTTAGAGTTGCCTTTTTACTTGTCAGTCAAGATAACTAACTTAAACGAATACAGTAATTGACGTTAGCCAAATATGTCAAAGAAAAGAAAGCAGCTCAGCATTGTGGAACTGTTGAGTCTGAAAAAGAATGAAAATAACAATTCGGAGAATCAGCTTTCGGAGAACCAGTCCTCAGCTGAGGATGAGTTAGCCCCACCGGGAGACGAGCTACTCACCAAAATGTTCTTTTATTTGCAGTGACTTGCTCTTGCTCGTGCTCTCTCTAACACACACACAATTGGCGTGCATATAATATTTTATTAGAAATGTAAGCAGTGAATACATTTTGTTGAGCATGTTCGATAGTTACATTGACTTGTCAGAAGTGTTTTCATTGTGTTAACATTAACTGTGCTGTATGTCGCGTAACAGCTTGTTGCGCGCAACATTTCCATTCTATTGTGAGGTCTCTCCGGTTTTCCTGATGAAATATCAGGCTACTGTAAGTCACGTAACATCTTTTTGCGCGCAACATTTCCATTCTATTTTGAAGTACGTCTCTCCGGTTTTGCTGATGAAAGATCAGTCTTTAATGTAGGCTAGGCCTACTCCTACGTTAGAACTAATATGCGACCTTATGAGTGCAAAATATATCGGTAAATTACGTTGTAACGTTAGTCCTAAGTAGTGGCTTTGTTTTCATGTAGCCTATGGCTTGGCCTACTCTGTTGCGTACCCCGGGAAGAAATCCTGCGGGCGCCCCTGAATAAAGTAATAATTTTTAATATTTGGTCGCATATCTTTGCATGCCATGACTTCCTGATGTCTGTGACCCAACAACATCAAAAGACTCCTGATATCTTATTTTCTGGTACTCTTACAAGCGATACTAAATGTCTCTGCATTTGAATGGATCTCTATGGGAATTGGGGGGTGGGACTACATTTAGCTATAAATTACACTGGAACAGTATGGAACACATGGTTGGCTAAATGGCTCTAAGTCATCAAGGGTCTGACGTATCAAACAAGCCTTAAACCATCACTTTGCTGCCATAAATACAGTAGATATGGATGGATAACTTGAATGGTTTCTTCTCCTGACTTATTTTTCCATAGAGTTCAATAGGAAAATATGTCAGGAGAAACAGCCCTTAAAGTGATCCATCCATATCTACTGCATATCTGGCAGCAGAGTGATGGTTTGAGGCTTGTTTGATACCTCAGACCCTTGATGACTTAGAGCCATTTTACCAACCATGTATTCCATACTGGTCCAGCATAATTTACAGCTAAATCTAGTCCCACCCCCGAATTCCCATAGAGACCCATTCAAATGCAGAGACGTTATAGTATCACTTGTAAGAGTACCAGAAAATAAGACATGAAGAGTCTTTTGATGTTGTTGGGTCACAGACATCAGGAAGTCATGGAATGCAAAGATATGCGACCAAATATTTAAAATTATTACTTTATTCAATATATAAATGCAGGGGTACTAATAATTGTGGCCAACGTGGTTTTGTTAAAAATAATTATTTCTTGATGAGGGATTTTTTTTTCTTAGAATAAATGAACGTCAATTAAAGGTTGGATTTTTCTAATTTTTTCAGTGTGAGATTAAGCAAATTCACCAAACGGTGAATTTTTTATAACCCTTTTTACTCATCTTTACCAGGGGTACCAACAAATTTGACCACGTCTGTAGCAACACCACAACCTCCCTTACTATTGGTGACCTTCGCATCACTCTGTCAACCGTTGCCAAACTCCGCCCTGCTCTAACTACCGCTGACACTGAGAAGCTCATCCATGCCTTCATCTGCTCAAGGTTGGACTACTGCAATGGTCTCCTGGTCGGCCTTTCAAACAAATCACTCCAAAACTTGCAATACATTCAAAACAGCGCTGCCTGGATTCTGAGGAGGGTCCAGAAATATGAAGGCATCATGCTTATCCCGGAGTCCCTTCACTGGCTACCAATCACACAATGCATCAATTACGAAATAGCCCTGCTCTCCTTTAAGACTGTATACTAAGGCCCTACCTACCTCAAAAGATCTCCTACAGCTCCCCATCCCGCAGACTGAGCTCCAAACTACTCCCCATCCCGCAGACTAAGCTCCAAACTGCTCCCCATCCCACAGACTAAGCTCCAAACTGCTCCCCATCCCGCAGACTAAGCTCCAAACTGCTCCCCATCCCGCAGACTAAGCTCCAAACTGCTCCCCATCCCGCAGACTAAGCTCCAAACTGCTCCCCATCCCGCAGACTAAGCTCCAAACTGCTCCCCATCCCGCAGACTAAGCTCCAAACTGCTCCCCATCCCGCAGACTAAGCTCCAAACTGCTCCCCATCCCGCAGACTAAGCTCCAAACTGCTCCCCATCCCGCAGACTAAGCTCCAAACTGCTCCCCATCCCGCAGACTAAGCTCCAAACTGCTCCACATCCCGCAGACTGAGCTCCAAACTGCTCCCCATCCAGCAGACTGAGCTCCAAACTGCTCCACATCCCGCAGACTGAGCTCCAAACTGCTCCACATCCCGCAGACTAAGCTCCAAACTGCTCCACATC
This sequence comes from Synaphobranchus kaupii, assembly GCA_029718625.1. NCBI lineage: Eukaryota > Metazoa > Chordata > Actinopteri > Anguilliformes > Synaphobranchidae > Synaphobranchus > Synaphobranchus kaupii. Next base: position 7,169,660 of record CM056393.1, read on the forward strand.
CCGCAGACTGAGCTCCAAACTGCTCCCCATCCAGCAGACTAAGCTCCAAACTGCTCCACATCCCGCAGACTGAGCTCCAAACTGCTCCCCATCCCGCAGACTGAGCTCCAAACTGCTCCCCATCCAGCAGACTAAGCTCCAAACTGCTCCCCATCCCGCAGACTAAGCTCCAAACTGCTCCCCATCCCGCAGACTGAGCTCCAAACTGCTCCCCATCCAGCAGACTAAGCTCCAAACTGCTCCCCATCCCGCAGACTAAGCTCCAAACTGCTCCCCATCCCGCAGACTAAGCTCCAAACTGCTCCCCATCCCGCAGACTAAGCTCCAAACTGCTCCACATCCCGCAGACTGAGCTCCAAACTGCTCCCCATCCAGCAGACTAAGCTCCAAACTGCTCCACATCCAGCAGACTGAGCTCCAAACTGCTCCACATCCCGCAGACTGAGCTCCAAACTGCTCCACATCCAGCAGACTAAGCTCCAAACTGCTCCCCATCCAGCAGACTAAGCTCCAAACTGCTCCCCATCCCGCAGACTAAGCTCCAAACTGCTCCCCATCCCGCAGACTGAGCTCCAAACTGCTCCCCATCCAGCAGACTAAGCTCCAAACTGCTCCCCATCCAGCAGACTAAGCTCCAAACTGCTCCCCATCCCGCAGACTAAGCTCCAAACTGCTCCCCATCCCGCAGACTAAGCTCCAAACTGCTCCCCATCCCGCAGACTAAGCTCAAAACCATGGGAAACCCTGTCTTTTGTGCAGATGCCCCCCCCCCCCCGGATTTGGAACTCCCTTCCTGACCACCTGCGAGAGTTCCAAACTCTCTCTAACCTCTTTAATTATGCCTTCAGTCTGTCCAAGCCCTTTCCCCCTCCTCTCCCAGTCTGTCCAAGCCCTTTCCCCCTCCTCTCCCAGTCTGTCCAAGCCCTTTCCCCCTCCTCTCCCAGTCTGTCCAAGCCCTTTCCCCCTCCTCTCCCAGTCTGTCCAAGCCCTTTCCCCCTCCTCTCCCAGTCTGTCCAAGCCCTTCCCCCCTCCTCTCCCAGTCTGTCCAAGCCCTTTCCCCCTCCTTTCCCAGTCTGACCAAGCCCTTTCCCCCTCCTCTCCCAGTCTGTCCAAGCCCTTTCCCCCTCCTCTCCCAGTCTGTCCAAGCCCTTTCCCCCTCCTCTCCCAGTCTGTCCAATGTTTTACCGGTTATATCTAGTTTTTACACTTCTTAAGTTTTGCACTACCCCCTTTTTTTTGTATTTGATTATTATTATTATTATTATTATTATTATTATTATTATTATTATTATTATTATTATTATTATCATTCTAATTATTATTATAATTATAATAATAATAATAATAATAATAATAATAATAATTATTATTATTATTATTATTATTATTATTATTATTATTATTATTATATTTTTTCTACAACTTATTTAACCATTATCATAAACTATTTACTAGAAGCAAAAAGTCTGGTATGATACACTGCCTGGCCAAAAAAAAAGGTTGCACACTCTAATATTTTGTTGGACTGCCTTTAGCTTTGATTATGGTGCGCATTCGTCGTGACATTGTTTCGACAACCTTATGCAACGTCACAACATTTATTTCGGTCCAGAGTTGCATTAAGTTTTGGCCGAGATCTTGTATTGCCGACGGGAGAGTCGAACCACTCTGTAAAGTCTTCTCCAGCACATCCCAAAGACTTTCAATGGGGTTAAGGTCAGGACTCTGGTGGCCAATTATTGAGTGAAAATTATTCCTCATGCTCCCTGAACCACTCTTTCACAATTTGAGCCCGATGAATCTTGGCATTTTCGTCCTGGAATATGCCCATTGATGGGATAACCTGGTAATTCAGTACATTCAGGTACTCAGCTGACTTCATTTTATTGCTGCATAACGTTGCTGAGCCTAGACCTGACCAATTGAAGCAACCCAAGATCATAACACTGCCTCCAGAGGCTTGTACAGTGGGCACTATGCATGACGGGTGCAACGGCGACTTTTTTTTTGGCCAGGCAGCAAATATTTCAGAGTAATTTTTTGTGACTAGCCAAGGGAAGCAGCACGTCCTCAAAAAAAATGTAATAAAATTCCGTCAAAACAACATTTTTGCATCTCTCTAGAGGCAAATTAGCGTATAAATAAATAAATCTTACGGTTAAATTGTGCTCTCATGCTTTAGCACCCCAAAAATAAAAGGCGTCATAAAATGTCAACGTAATATGCGGGCAATTTGTGCGACTGAGCTGAAAAATATCATGTCCATTTGGCTTACCCCTCCCGCTCAACTAAGTTAAATTCAACCACGGCAGTTTGTAATTTTTTTTCCACACGTGTGATGGAGAGCAATTAGCAAGCAACAGATGAGTTAATGAAAGCTCACAGAGAGTGTAATTCCGGAGCGCGTTGTGTATCTAGAGTGTGTGCATTTTCATTTTTCCCAACTTCCGAGTGCAAGTGTTGAGTGAATTTAGTCTTTCATTTAGCTTTTCCGTGTTGCTCCACATGAAGAAGGCATGTTCCAAGAAGGTCCATAGCAGGGGTGGATCTGGCATACTGTACCTGGTGATATACACGTATATCAGCCACTGCTTTGCCAGGGAAGAAATAGCTGTGATCTTGCATGTGTTAGAACAACTGGATGTGCTTTCTGGAGGCAAGGCTTCTTGCTAGTGGAGCCCTCCCTGTATATTCATACACTTCCTGTTGAGATGGCTGTCTGGGGTCCACAGGGGCCTATAATCTAGAGAACAAGGAAAGAGTAATGCCCTTACCCAGACTGGACTTACTGCTGTAACATATTTAGTTTTGAAAGCAGAACATGATTATTGTGCCCTTTGACTCTTACATGGACAAAATTATTGGTATATTACCTGTCACCACATTCAATAAATTATAGTGCGCAGAAATATAGCTGGCATTGGGGTAACTTTGTTTACAAATGTGGGGGACTTTTTATCTTGAGAATCTATTTTTGATAGCTAGTTATAAACTGGCAATCTTACCTCAGTTGGCTGTACAATAGAAAAATATAAATTTTATTGGCTTTTATAAAGTGTTAGGGACAAAATCAGCCTTTTTGAAAACATGCCACCCTATGCCACCCTGATATGTTGCTGTGCTGAGATGTTTGCGCTGCTTATTGTAGTTGGAAAGCATTTACACACGGCTCTCTTTTTCTTTACCAGCAAAATGTGTTTCAGACTGTTCTGTTGTGGTGACAGGGCAGGTCCATCTATTTTCCACTCACAGCCTTGTATATTCAGCGCTACACAGACCAGAGCTGCACAGGAAGCCTGACCTGCAGCACAGAGCTGTCTTCACACCTCCCTCTCACAGCGCTGAAACCACACTGACGTTCCCATCACATTCAACTGCCTCACACCTCAGACCACCTTTCCATTACAACAGCACCAGAAAAGAGAGGCTTAAAAAACAGCACACTAGTATTTCAAATTAAAAATAGCAAAAATCTGTCCCCACATTTTCAATAATAGTACATAATTTGCAATGACCAAATGTCAGTATTGCTCACTATAATTAAAAAAACCTTTCTCTCATATATTCATCATCTTTCACATGTTTTATGCGTTTGCCTATTAATTGCCTTAGATGCACTGCAAGGACATCATGACCTTCTTTTCTAATGTGTGTAGTTCAGAGGTTTACCAGTATGGAGCAGCACAGCATAGTACTTATATTATTTACAAATGTGACATGATGGTAAAATATGACATTATGATCTAAAAGTTTTAAGATCCACGCCATATTCATCTGGTTTTCTTTTTTTTGGACATATGTTTCATTTTGGCTTGTGTGCACGTTTTGCTCTGATTTTGATATACTACTTGCAATGGCCATTATAATTGTGTGTAAAATGCATCTTGTAAAAAAATTTAAATACACTTGTGGAAGGGCTCAGTCCAGCATAGGGACACAGAGCAATCTGGGGCAACTCTTACTGGTTAAGTAGGCACACACACCTGGGTTGCATTAACTAATAAGCCCTGGGCTTAAAGGTATGCTTCTTTCCACAGTAGGTGGAGGAGACCAGGGAATCCCTGTACAGAGAGTGAGAGTGAGAGTGAGACAGAGGCAAACACTAAAACAAACCAACATGGCTGAAAAGTTTTGTTTTTTTCCTGGAACCCTTGAGGGGGAAAAGTGAAGATTTGCATTTATTAGTTTTCTTTATTTGTTTGAAAAGTTTTCACGCAATGAAATTGTGAAATTATTGCATTTCCCAACACCCTGCTAGCCTGTCCCTCCCAGGGGCGTCACCTGGTGTGTGACAGCACTCAGAAAGTCACAAAAAAGAAGGAAGTTACTGCAGTGAAGTGATGATTTTTTTTTCAGCCCAAACATCAGATGCATTTGAAACACAGAGCATCTTGATCCCTTTCCCCTCCCTTTACTGCCCTGATGATACATTCCGTGGTCATGTGACCAGCTGTCATGAAAGTGTTCTGGGCTAATTCAGGCCATTCAGCCTCATAATGAATGTATGTGCTGAGTAAGGTGTGGAGTAGTATGGACTCATGAGAAACAATACCTGAATCATGGGATTATGTCTATAACAGGGTGCGAGTGCATGGGTGTGGGGGAAGTGTGTGTGTGTGTGTGTGTGTGTGTGTGTGTGTGTGTGTGTATGTGTGTGCGCGTGTGCATGTTTTAAATAAACTTACCACCAAAGAGAGTTGTATTCTGGCAAGTTGGGTTCCTTGGAGTCCTGGGGGCTGGGGGGCTGGGGTGCATTGTCAGTATTAAGTTTAGACCGGTAATGTTTTGGTTTCCTGTTTACCCCTCTTACCCTTTGAGAGCGCGCTAACAATCGAAAAGGTCACCGATTTTTTTTTCTTCTTTTCTGATTGCATGTTGACATCGGAAGAGCAAAAGCACCTAAAAGTAGGTTTGATATGTTGCGACCGCTTCAGAGGACATTGTTGATCATCTCTAGGCAGTCTTCTTTCCCCAAAATATGCTACCGCTGGATTATCTTCTGAGAAAATTAAACACTTCGGGCCTGGTTTACTAAAACCTTTAGCATGTGCAAAACCTTTTTAGCACACGCAGAACCAATGACATGACCAATGATTGGTCACGGCACTTGTTTAGCATCAATCGTTGGTTTTGTTCTTGGTTTTACACACGCTAAAGGCTTTAGTAAATCAGGCCCTTGATGCGTTCCTAGTGCTACACCACCGAGCAAACCATGCCGCTTTGTTTGGGGATGTGACTTCATTTTGATTGAAACTATGAAAACAAACTGTTGTGACCACCAGTCACCACAGATGTCGCCAAATCCAGCAAAACTGAAAAATTATCAATTACCGCTTTTAGGCAATAGGTTTTTCGAAAAGATCAGATTTAAGGTGGTGCCAACACACATGAGCAAGTCTAAACCAATCAATGGCTGATCCGGGAGTGCAGGAAATCTTCAAAAGGCAACCAGGGAATGGAAGGAGAAGATAATGTGGGGGAGGAGTGAGGCCACAACTGGGAAGGTTGACGCAGTTCGGTGGATCCGTTTCGACAGTGTACAGAGACCGCAACACTGCGTGTATGGAGGAAAATTGTGGAGGCGCAGTTTGTGTGTCGGACTGCTTTATGCCACTGGACATCTCGGGACTACGGGGGCTATTTTTAATCATGGCAGCATGGCTGTATTCCACACTGATGTGTGGTGAGCATTCGGGCGCAAAATGGCTGCCGCTGCATCACCCAGGTGGGTGCTACACATTGGTGGTGGTAGAGGCGAGTTTCCCCCTCATCACTGTAAGCGCTTTGAGTATCGAGAAAGGCGCTATATAAAAATGCAAGGTATTAGTATTATTATTAATTCACTTGATTAATGCAATGATTCTATTGAATTGATATGTTTGTTTGTGTGTTATGGGTCTGCCCCACTGTCTATGTCTTTTTGTTGTTGCTGGGGCTACAACTGAAGTTCCCAAACGGGAAAATAAAAGTTATTCTATTCTATGGCTTAAATTTAACTTGTACTGAGACCTGCGTACTCGGCCTGTGGGTTTTGGCAGGATGTGCCCTCATGATTTCTCAGAATTTGTCCATGATTTCAAAAATAGCACAGAGCCAGGCTGTGGGCAAGGCCACGAGGGTAGGAAATAGAGCCATTATAAATTAATGAATGATTTGTAAATGTATTGTCTATTGCACTTGTTCATTTCAGGTTTGGGAATTTTATTTATGGAAGAAAATCTATTTCATTTTAATCAAACATCTACAGACACAAAAATAAACACACACACACACGTGCACGCACACACACACACACAAACATACAAAGAACATACACAAACACACATACGGAAACAAACACATGCCAACACATAAAGATACTGCCACCACCCCAACTGTCTAGGGGTATGTGAAGGGGGGTGTGAAACATTAAATAAAATCATTAAACACCGGGATAGGGGAAAAGATGTAAACTTCTAGGAAAGCTGATGGGGGAGAATAACACGATGCCTGAAGGGTACAGGAAAAAGTGTTAACTTGTGACAGATAGTGACAAAGGTACACACAGGTGACAATCCACAATACAAGGACACGTACAACCGAGGACTGGAGCCCCGAATGTTGCCCCCTCATCTTATAGGAGGACAACTATTTATGCCCAGTAATACCAAATCCTTATCTAATCTTATATGGAAACAAGTGTATTAAGGATGAGCTATATTCCTTTATCATTTCAGTCTGCAGACTCAGGGTGAGGGGCAGGGCTGGAGCAGTCTGCAGCTCAGGGTGAGGGGCAGGGCTGGAGCAGTCTGCAGTTCAGGGTGAGGGCAGGGCTGGAGCAGTCTGCAGCTCAGGGTGAGGGGCAGGGCTGGAGCAGTCTGCAGTTCAGGGTGAGGGACAGGGCTGGAGCAGGCTGCAGACTCAGGGTGAGGGGCAGGGCTGGAGCAGTCTGCAGACTCAGGGTGAGGGGCAGGGCTGGAGCAGTCTGCAGCTCAGGGTGAGGGAAGGGCAGAAGCCCCAGGGAAAAGAAACAGGAAAGGGCTAGGCACTTATAAAATTAGAAGAGTAACAATTACAAATGGGGAGGCCTTGAGTGTAATATGAAAATGTGTGATTATTCTCAATGTATTATTGTCAATGTAAAATAGTTTGAAATTTTATGAAGCGCTCCACAATTGCACTACATAAATAACAACTGTATAGACAGAACACATCTCATAAAAATGTGAATAATGAAAAGGGTTTTCTTTTGTTGCACTGAGCGTTGATGACTGAGCGAAACTTTGTCACCCAATAATTTGCCTGTTTGAACAGCCAATCAAATCTGCCCCTGGCATGTGACCTCCTACTGTAGTGAATCAGTGGAAATGATCAGCTCAAGTGCTCCTTCTCTGTACAGTTTGAGTTTTACAGTGCAGGTACAAGCAGGGTCTCAAAGAGAGGAGAGTTCAGATGCAGTGATGGCACCACTCTGTGCTATTCTTGTTTTTCAGCGGAGTGTGTAAGTGTTCAATTGTTATTATCTTATCAGCCAAAGTAACTTTACACAAGTATTGTATGGAGGTATTTCTACAGAGATTATGAGTTTTTTTTTCCATAATTTTTGTCACATTGTCAGTTAAGTTGAAATACAGATTTGTTTTGCTTTCTGTTGTATTCCAGATGGCCAGCTTGGGAAGCATGCAGTTCAGCCTAACACGCTGGTGAAAGCTCAGATTGGAGACAATGTGACTCTCCCATGTTTCTATCCTGAAGAGTTTACGGATTATGTCAGCTGGTTTAAGCAACATCTTGGACAGAAGCCTCAGCTTGTAGCATTTACACTCAGCTTGTCAGCATCAGATGCTGTATTTTTAAATGATTTTAAAATCAGTACACGCCTCAGTGCTAAGGTAACAAAGGGGAACTTTAACCTGACTGTGTCACAAGTAGAGCCGTCTGATTCTGCAACATACTACTGCACTATTACGCCATACAAAGACATGAGCTTTGGAGATGGAACTACTCTAATAGTGACAGGTAAATATTAAACTTATTTTAATGGTGTGGGTAAATATGAATCTTGTTTCCTTTTTCCATAGCCTAATGTGTAATTGTAATTCGTGTAATTCTATGGTATGAAGTGTAAGCTAGTTGAGAGAACTAAAAACCTGAACATTTGCCTGCCCGACAACCCAGGGACAAATGTTTATCTTTCATTTCAATGTCCTTTGAATCTCCCTTTTTTATGTTTTTGTGATTTTTTTGTATGTGATGTTTCTTACTGTGGTGTCTTGAATGTTGTATGTTTATTTTAAAAAACCAAAAGGGGAAGGGAAATAAAAATGTCACGCAACTGAAAACAATAATCTCAATGTCCACACGGCGGCAATTCCATTTATATTGGAAATTTATTGCTGTTTGCGGGGAAAAAAAGGTAATGTTTAGCGGGAGTGTCAGCCAGTCCGTAATCCGGGAGAATCGTCGTTGTCCGATGCCAGGGTTCGGTACACTTAGACGGGTTGTCCTACGGTCCAGGGCTGATGCAGGCGGAGAGTTGTCAGACAGGCGGGGCTCGGTAACGGGGCGGGTTCTCGTACAATCCGGGGGTCGGGCACACAGCAGACTTCTCCTGGCAAAATAGATCATAAACAGCGCTTTTATTTCTCTCTCCAACAAACTCCAAAACTCCAAACTCTCTCTGCCAATGTTGTTTGGCAGCCCCTTTTCTAGGGCGCTGATTAGCCCGGTGATTCGCCGCAGCTGTTTTACTCTGAGTCTTCTCCAGGTGCCGGGGATTCCCTTGCTGAGGCGGTGACGTCATCATAACTCCTATTATGGGCATGCAATCTTTCCACCTCAGCCTGACATACCTTCCTTCTATCACTTCACCGTGGTTTCGTCCCACCGGCTGCCACACACCCCACCCCCTCAGCTCCGACCGGGAGGGCGGGGTGGCCCAGGAACCCAGGGCGTCTCTCTGCGACAGCGCGTCCACGTTCCCATGGGCAGCTCCGGACCTGTGGACGACGTCAAAGGCGTACGGTTGCAAAGAGAGGAACCAGCGAGTGACCCTTGCATTAATGTCTTTATTCCTAGACATCCACACATCCGCATGGTCTGTTACCAGGGTGAAGTGCCGTCCCAAAACGTAATACTTCAGACCCTCTGGGCCCACTTGATAGCCAAGCATTCTTTCTCCACCGTGGAATATTTTTGCTCTCGGGGTAGTAACTTGCGACTTATGTAGGTGATCGGATGTTCTTCACCTTCATGTAGCTGGGATAGGACGGCACCCACCCTGGTTTCCGATGCATCCGTCTGCACCACTAGGGGTTGGGAGAAGTCGGGGGTCACCAACACGGGTTCTGAACACAGGGCGTCTTTGATGGCTCCGAAGGCTGCCTCTGCCTCGGTCGTCCACAGGACTCGGTCTGGCAGCCGGCTTCGGGTCAGGTACGTGAGGGACGCTGCTAGGGAGGAGAAATGTGGGACAAAACGTCTGTAATAGCTGGCAAGCCCAATGAACACTCGTACCTGCTTCTTGGTGCGGGGACGGGGCCATTCCCGGATCGCCTCGACCTTTCCTGCCTGGGGTTTGACGCAGCCGCGCCCGATTGTATACCCCAGGTAATCTGCATCTCGAAGGCCGAGGCGACATTTATTTGGATTGGCTGTTAGCCCCGCCCCCCGCAGGGCTTGCAGTACGGCGTCGATCTGTTGCAGGTGGGTCCCCCATTCCTCCCCGTGTATTACTATGTTGTCCAGGTAGGCCGCGGCGTATACCCGGTGGGGTCGTAGGACCCGGTCCATTAGTCGCTGGAAGGTGGGTGGGGCCCCGTGGAGCCCGAATGGTAGCATCTTATAGTGGAAGAGGCCAGAGGTACCTGCCAGTATCCCTTTGTCAGGTCCAGCGTGGTGATTAAACGGGCTCTTCCCAGGCATTCAATGAGTTCATCTATCCTAGGCATAGGGTAGGCGTCAAATTTAGATATAGCGTTTAATTGTCTGAAATCATTGCAGAAACGGATCGACCCATCTGGTTACGGTACCAGCACAATTGGACTATACCATTCACTATTGGATTCCTCAATGATTCCTGCACTTAGCATAGCTTTTACCTGCACTTAGCATAGCTTTAACCTGCACTTAGCATAGCTTTTACCTGCACTTAGCATAGCTTTTACCTGCACTTAGCATAGCTTTTACCTGCACTTAGCATAGCTTTTACCTGCACTTAGCATAGCTTTTACCTGCACTTAGCATAGTTTTTACCTGCACTTAGCATAGCTTTTACCTGCACTTAGCATAGCTTTTACCTGCACTTAGCATAGCTTTAACCTGCACTTAGCATAGCTTTAACCTGCACTTAGCATAGCTTTTACCTGCACTTAATCAATCAATCAATCAATCAATATTTATTTATATAGCGCATTTTACAACAAGTTGTCACAATGCACTTCACAGCAAAACAGCAAAACCCAGCATAAACTCCCCACAAGAGCAAGCCAAAGGCAACAGTGGCAAGGAAAAACTCCCTGGTGTAACTAGGAAGAAACCTTGGAAGGAACCAGACTCAATGGGGGAACCCATCCTCCTCTGGTCGGCTCAGGGTCTAGGGCTTAAGGACCAACATGGTCAAAACAGCCAATGTCCATGATAATACAATTTGCAGCAGCTAGATGACAGTCCAGATGTGGCGGCAGTGATGGTGGGGAACCGGGCGCCGATGGCGGCGGGAGCAGCTGGCAGCGGTGGTAAGGAGGGAGGGGCAAGCGGCAACGGACAGGAAGCCGGACAGCAACTCTCGAGATGCGGGGCATAAGCCCCGCCGGCAGAATGTAAAAAAAAAAGAGAGAGAAAACAGTTAGGGGAAGTGTAATAGAGCAGCAGGAGCACCAACTGGAGGGGTGGGGGGTGGGGAAGGGGTGGGAGGGTTGGGCAAGTGCCCCCGCCAGGAGTAATCTATGGCTGCATAGCTATGAAGACAGAGTTTGAGGAACCATGCAGTCATGAGAGGGAAAACAGTCCTACCCACCTACCAAGAGCCAGCCCAGGAAGATGGGGTCACAGCTGTTGACAGGTGACAGTAAGGAAAGCCACCCCACATTACTCTATGGCTAAATGCTTCTCTGGTCCTGTCTCCAGACTATAGCTCATTATAAGCCTGATCATAGAGGTGCGTTTTTAATCTAGACTTAAATATTGAGACAGTGTCTGATTCCCTTATAAGTTTTGGTAGGGTGTTCCACAGTAGTGGCGCTCTGTAAGAGAAAGCTCTACCACCCGTCAAGTTTTTAGATATTCTTGGGACTACTAGGTAGCCTGCGTCTTGGGAACGGAGTGATCTTTTTGGCTTATATGGTAAAAGCAGATTACATATATACACTGGCGTAAGTCCATTTAAGGCTTTAAAGGTCAGAAGCAAAATCTTAAAGTCTATCCTAAACTTAATTGGTAGCCAATGAAGCGATGCTAGTACTGGGGTAATATGCTCATATTTCTTAGTTCTAGTTAAAATGCGAGTGGCTGCATTCTGTAAAAGCTGGAGATTATTTAGCAAGGACTTGGGGCAGCCAGATAGCAGGGCATTACAGTAATCTAGCCTAGACGTAACAAAAGCATGGATCAGTTTCTCTGCGTCCCCTATTGATAGGAAGTGCCTTATTTTAGCTATGTTTCTTAACTGAAAGAAAGCTACTCTAGATATGTTTTTTATGTGCGCGCTAAATGTTAGATCTGGGTCTATAGTAATGTAAATCCCGCGCAGCTAGACCAATGAGGGAATAGCCCGGAACGAAGGTTTAAACGTGATATTTTCCGCTGTTGCTGTGGGAAAAGGTAACAGTGTTTTTATTTATTTATTTATTTCGGCATATGAATGTTCACCTTACATCACATTTCTGACTTATTCATTTAACACATACATTTCCAGCCGAAAAGGGATACGGGAAAAAAGCAGCCTGCTTATCAATGTCCCGCCCCACTTCCCTCACGATTTTAAATGATCATATTATACATTTGATTAAAACTGATATATTTAGAATCACAACAGCATAGCTAGGTTTTCGTTATAGCAAAATTGATCAAGAAGGAGAGAGAAAGAAAAAAAAAAAAATTTTTACAAATAAACTAAAATACTCTAAAGTAAAACAAACCAGTTTTTTAAAGTCAGATTATTAAAGTCCAATTAAGTAGGTTTAAATGTGCATGTCATACATTGGTCAAACAATACGTTTCAGTGTTCATATTATACATTTGATTAAAACAGATATATTTTGTATCATAACATCGTAGCTGAGTTATCTTTATAGCGAAGTTGATCAAGAAGGAAAGAAAAAAATAAAATAAAATAAAATACTCAAAAGTAAACAAACCGAATTTGTACTGTCAGATTATTAAAATCCAATTAAGTATATTTAAATGTGCTTAGCATCTTTTTAATATCATAACATCATAGCAGGGTTTTCTTTATAACAACTGACCCGTCAGGAAAGAAAAAAATAAAATAAAATAAACTACTCTAATGTAAAACAAACTAGATTGTTAAAATCAGATTATTAAATACCAAAATAGTGGGTTTATGTGTGTCTGTCATAATTAGGTCAAAACAATTTGTTACATTTCCACGTCCAACAATCTCAGATTTTGTTCAGCTAATGTCCAAATTAGACGTGTCTGTTTCTACGTTTTAATGATGATCTGTTGTCCCTTGTAAATTCCGTGCAGTTAGCCTGAGTTGGTATGATGCTAAATTTCAGAGTTCATTACTCATCGCTATTGTCTGCACAGTCCTCCGTTGTCTTGTTGATTTCTGCTTGCATTATGGCAATTGTTCCCTTGATTTTGTTGATGTCCGATCTCAAATTTCTCAGTATGATCAGTAGTTCCCTGTTTCCAGAGACATCACACCCCATTTTTCTCTGCTGTCGGTACATCACGTACTGGCCAAATCCTAGGCCGATTAGACCGACCATCATGAATCCAAGCAGGTACACATCTTCCACATCTTCTATATCTAATACTGCCAGACACACTACACGCCATTTGTCCCACCCATCCATGGTGTATCCTGCCAGAAAGGTCCCATCTGGACATGACGGCTCTCCAGTGCCCACACGCCTTGTCGAGAATATTTTGTCAATAGCGTTAAATGTCCAGTTTAGAAGCTCCATCCTGAGAGTTTGTGCGCCCAATGTCTGTTGTCTTTTGTTGCAGGGTCTAGGATCCTGTATGAACCGCATGCTGTGGTTTTTTTTATTTTATTTGTTTTATTTATTTTTTTTTTAAATGTTTTTTTATAGTAAAGTACATCATGACATTGTTTTCATTTCATGATAACCCCCTATTTTTCAGACATGATAGTTTTCTACCATCTTACATTTTATCTTACCCTTGAAAGTCTTTAAATTTGTAGACATTTTAATCTCATCATTTAAACTGTTCCAAAGTTTCACCCCTACAATGGATAATGAATGGCCTCTGAATGTTGACTTTATAGATTTTTGTTTATAAATCATATTTCCTCTTAGGTTATGCATGTCATCTCTCATTAGAAACAGTTTCTGTATATTTATGGGTAAGAGGTTTTTAGAGGCTAAGAATAATATTTGTACAGTATTATATTCAATTATATCCTGCCACTTGAGAAACTTTGCCTTAATAAACAATTCATTAGTGTGTTCTCTATATGGTACACCATATACAACTCTTATTGCCCTTTTTTGAAGTTTGAACAGTGGCTCTGTGGTGTCTTTATAAGTGTGTCCCCACACTTCGACACCATAGTTTAGGTGAGGTGTTATGAGTGCCGAGTAAATTGTCTTAAGTGAATGTTGATTGAGTAGTTTCTGCATTTTCCACAAAATAGACACGCTTTTGGCTAATTTACATTGAACTAGCTTCACATGTGGTTTCCATGTCAGGAGGCTATCTACTGTAACCCCCAGAATCTTGTGTTCGTTCACTCTTTCAATGTCAATACCATTGACTTTTAAATTTATCTTTTCTTTCTGTCCTCTTTTCCCAAATAATATAAATTTTGTCTTTGAAAGGTTTAATGATAGTTTATTAATATTAAACCACGTGTGGAGCTTTGCCATTTCATTATTAACTGATGTGACCATTTGTTTAAGATCAATTCCAGAACATAGGATATTTGTGTCGTCCGCGAATATAATTAATTTTAAAACGTTGGATACTTTAATTATGTCATTAATATATAATAAAAATAATTTTGGTCCTAGGACTGAACCCTGCGTGACCCCGCAGGTGATGTCCAGACATGTTGACATATTATCCCCTAACTGAACAAATTGAACTCTGTTTGATAGGTAGCTCTTTATCCATTGTAGTGCTATTCCTCTAACTCCATATCTATATAATTTTTCCATCAATATGTTGTGATTTATCGTGTCAAAAGCTTTTTTCAAGTCTATAAATATGCCAATAGTGAATTGATTCCTGTCTAATGCGTCTTTAATAAATTCTATGGATTCTGTTAAGGCCATTGCTGTTGAATGTTTTTTCCTGAACCCATATTGGTTGTCACATAACAGTTTGTGTTTATCAATGAATTTATCTAATCTTACATTAAAGAGCTTTTCAATAATTTTCGAGCACTGTGGTAAAATCGAGACCGGACGATAATTTGAAAACTCTTGTTTGTCTCCATTTTTATATAATGGAAGAACTTTTGCTATCTTCATTTTGTCTGGGAATACGCCATTACAGAACGATAGGTTACATATATGTGTTAGTGGAGGTATGATCGCCTTTGATATCCTTTTTAACAAGGTCATGTCTATCTGATCTGCGTCCGTGGATGTCTTGGCTGTGCAGATTCTCAGTGTCTCTTTTATTTCTTTTTGTGTAACAGGATATAAAAATAATGATTCTTGTTTTGTCTCACTGCCCCTATCAAAGTGATCCCACGGTAGGAGGGTGGAAGGAATGGCCTTGGCTAGTTCTGGACCGACACTAACAAAGTATTTGTTGAAATTGTCTAATGTCGACTTTTTTTCTTCTTCCCTCATGTTGTTTATATTGAAATGATCCGTGAATGTCCTCTTGACCTTACGCCCAGAAACGGAATTAATTATCTTCCATAAGTTTCTGGTATAATTAATATTTTCTGATAATAACTTATCGTAGTAATCTTTTTTCTGTTTCCTCAACTGATCAGTCACTCTGTTTCTGCAACGTTTGTACTTTGTGTATGCTTGTTCGCTCCTTTCCTTTAAAAATTGTTTATATAATCTGTTTTTTTTCCTACAGGCGTTTTCTATTTTCTTGGTAATCCATGGCCTTATTTCTTTGGTTTTTTTGCCTTTTCTCGAATTTTTGACTACCGGGCAGTGCTTGTCATATGTTGAATTTATTGTGTTTAAGAAAGCCTCATACGCTTTGTTTGTGTCTCTTTCATACAATACATCATTCCACTTTTGCTTTATCATGTCTTGTTCAAAATCTTTTAGTCTCTTTTCATTTCTAATTCTTTTCAAACTTTTTGACCCAGGATTTTGATCCAAAGTTTGTTTCCAGTCACAGATGGCGAAGACTGGAAGGTGATCAGAGATATCGTTTATCAAAATACCACTTGTTATTTTTGTGTCCAGTATATTTGTATAGATGTTGTCAATTAGCGTGGCACTATGTTTAGAGATTCTGCTTGGCTGAGTAATTAATGGTCGCAGACCCCACGCATACATTGTGTTTACGAAATCCTCAATTAACTTGCTATCGTTGGGATTTAATATGTCTACATTAAAGTCCCCACATATAAAAACCTTTGATTGTTTCATTTTTGATATTATTTCTCCCATACAATTTTTGAAAATGTCTATTTTTGAGCTAGGAGCTCTGTAAACATTGCATAAAACAGTTTTTTTACCTTTTAACGCTGAGAATTCAATTGTTATACACTCCATTACATTTTCAACGACAGTTGACAAGCTTTCCAATATCTCAAAATTTATACTCTCCTCAATAAACAGTGCAACTCCTCCACCAGCTTTGTTGGTTCTGTTCTTACAAACAAAATTATATCCTTCCAGGTGGAAATCCATGCCTTTCTCAACGTTAATCCAAGTTTCCGACACCGCAATGATGTTAAATGGTTTGGCAAATGTACATAGATACTCCTGTATCTGTTCAAAGTTTGCGTATAGACTCCTGCTGTTGAAGTGGATTATTGACAGCTTTCCACCCATACTAATGTTCTTATTGAATTGGTCTTCCAAGTAATATCCACATTTGTTTGTTTCATTATAAAAAAAGTGTCTGTCTGGATCCACTTCTTCATTCGGGGCTTTTGATCTTGGGTTCTGGTTAGATATCGTACTCCTTTTTTCATGGTCTGCAATTTTATCCATCAATTCATTTAATATAATCCGTGAAGTTATACTTTTTGGTTGTACTGAGTTCATGACGTTTTCACATTGTTTTCACGTACCTTACTATTCATATTTCTCCAGCTCCTCCAGCGCCCTGATTAGTACCGGTCTGGTGTTTTCTGAAGACCCAATAGGTTTGATAAAAACTTTGCAGTTTGCCGTCCAGGTGTTTTGTATTTTTTCCCCTTTCTTTAATTGACGCGCTTTCCAAGCGATGGTGGCGTTTACTTTGGTGAGATTTTCATTGATGAACACGTTGGATCCTTTCAGATTTTTGCCCTGTTTCAGTAGAGCAACTTTGTATTTCCTACTTATGAATCTCAGCACCACGGCGCGGGTTTCGTTTTCCCTACCTTCATTATTTTTTCTCTTGGGCAGCAGATAACAAGAATCCACATTTGTTAGATCCATATCGATTTTTTTGGAATCAAGAAAATCCCACACTTGTATTTCCACTGATTGAATGTCTGCCTCGTCTGGCTCCTCGTTGGACCTCGTTGCCTTGGCATAGTTCCTTGGTTTGATTCTGAGCCCTGTGATGATCACATCATTAAGTTTCCCATGTTGTTCAAGCTCCTCCACTCTGTATGTTAGTGACTTTATTTGTTGGTCTTTCTTGACATTTTCGTCTTTAAGTTCTTTAAACTCCTGCCTCATGTCTTTGAGTTGAATCTTGATATCTTCCAGTTTTTCCATAATTGTTGTTGCCAAGTCCGCTGGAATAGAGTGACTTGTTTTGGCTGACTTATCTGGCTTGACCATTTTCTTGATTTTCTTGGTTTCAGTGATTTTTAAACGATTAATATGACATTTGCTATATTTGCATTTGTTATGTTGATTTATTGTTTTGTCGAGTTTATCATTCCATTCATTTTCTCCCCCAGTTCCCGTTGCAGCTGTAGCCTTGAGCTGTTGCCTTGAGCTGTTGCCTTGAGCTGTTGCTCCTTCAGCAACCATAGAATATCTAGAATATAGTCTGGTCTGCAGGCTGACTCCAGCTTACCCAAAAAGGCAGCCTGTGTATATTATATTAACGGTCAGCCACCAACGCTGATTTCATACTCGTATAAATCTGACTCCAATTGAATTATTAATATATAATTTCAATGTAGAATTTATAATTGATTTGTTAAGGTACTCTCGTACTCTTGAGCCTGTTCTCTGAACTGGATGCGCCGGTTCCACCGGGTGCTACATACGGCCGTTTATGTACACCACTCACGGCTGACTAGATGTCTCCATTTATCTCAGAGGTTGCGGAAGAGGCCACTTCATAAGGTATAGCCTACCCTAAAGGCTCAGGGACCCGAGAAGATAATATTGACAACGCCCGTTCTCAACATGTATAAAAGGCATGCGGAGATGATCTAACTTAAGACAGAGTTCTACGGGTGCAATACTCCGTGATACATTAAGCTTAACTAGTCAATCTCCCTAGATCAGCAGAGGGGGAAATCCAGACTGAGGAAATCAATCAACTCATTACCGTGTTAACAGAGATAGAATGTCTTTTTCAAAGAAACCACACAAATCAAGTTTAACAGTTTACCAGGTAGGTTCTTTACTTTAAAATAATCAAATCATAGTTACAAATTACAACACAACATATTAAAAATAGAGTATAGAAAAATACTAAATCATACCTGGCAATTCACTACACACAATACACAAAGTATGTGCGGGAGAGTCTGACTACAGCTTCCCCGAGTTCTTTGCTTCCTTTGATTATATGCCCAAACTCTGTGTTTGATCTGGCTGTGGATGATTGTAAAACCATAAACTGGCCAGAAGGCTAATATTGCACCTTTCGTCCCTCCTTCAAGGGGGGTTTGGTAGAAAGAGTTTCCTGTGGTATAATTCCACAGCGGCAGTTTACTCCTGAGTTATGAAATATATATTTCCTCCATGTTGACCATTGAGGAAATATAGGCTATTGCACCACACACACCAAGACCATCAAAACGACATCAAACATGAATAGGTCTACGTTCGTGTTGTCATGAGAATCCCATCTCTGCATAGTTTTCAAATGTGATTAATATTAATGCCACAAACAGTCCCAGGATTCCTGTTGAAGAACATTCCATTATACCCTAGTTTCCCCTGTTCAGTCAGGTACATTAACTGTGTGTATTTATTAATGTAACACTGAGAAACTGAACAATATATACTTATTCCTCTGGAAAAAGAGTGTACAATGTATGTTCCAGTGTCAGGACTATTTCCAGTATATACTGTACAATGTAGCATAAATATTCATCACATTTTAAGGTTTTTAAGCTTTAGGAAGACCAACGCAGTCTGTACTGTTATACCATGCTGTGTGGACATAATTTGAATGAAAGGGATGTGGTCTGCCTCAGTGACGTCAGGCGGTGGCAGTCTGGCATTGTCCGTGCGCGGGAGTTTCAAACAGATCAGAGTCTCTCCCAGGATCATAAAACTGTAGGACATTCTCGGACACCGTAAACCTGAGGCCAGATGGTCCCAGCAAACATCCCGGCACCAGAAGCGTGACTTTACAGCTCTCAAAGATTACAAAGATTGTCACTTCCCGGTATTGTGTTCTCTTTAGGTGCTCTGGGCGTTAATTCCTGTCTTACAGTAACACCTAGGTCTTTCACAGCTGAGTTTGGAACAATTAAACAACCATCGAAATTTAAAGTAGATGTACCCAGTTTCTCCCTTTGTTTTTTTGGACCTAAAACCAGCATTTCGGTCTTTTCTGAGTTTAGGAGCAGGAAATTGGAAAGCATCCAGGCTTTAATATCTGCAATACAAGCCTCTAACCGAGAAAGTGGTAGTGCCTCACCGGGTTTCATGGAAATGTATATCTGCGTATCGTCCGCATAGCAGTGAAAATCTACCCCATGTGCCCGAATAATATCACCAAGGGGTGGCATATATAATGAAAAGAGTACTGGGCCTAGCACTGATCCTTGTGGAATACCATATTTCATTACTGAGTAACTGGATGATACTTCATTTATTTTAACAAACTGCTTCCTATTGTATAAGTATGATCTGAACCATGCAAGAGCTTGACCATTTAGTCCAACACAGCCCTGGAGTCTGTTCAGTAGAATCTCGTGATCTATTGTATCAAAAGCTGCACTTAGGTCAAGAAGTACAAGAACAGACACAGAGTTTTGGTCGGCTGATAATAGTAAATCGTTAATAACTTTAACAAGTGCCGTTTCAGTGCTATGGTAGGGTCTAAATCCTGACTGGAACATTTCATGGATATGGTTTGAGCTAAGGTATGCACCAAGTCACTTAGCATAGCTTTTACCTGCACTTAGCATAGCTTTTACCTGTACTTAGCATTGCTTTAACCTGCACTTAGCATAGCTTTAATCTGCACTTAGCATAGCTTTAACCTGCACTTAGCATAGCTTTTACCTGCACTTAGCATAGCTTTTACCTCGGCCGCGATGGCTTCTCTTTGGGCCTCTGGGATCCTGTATGGCCTCAGTTTCACCCGTTTTCCTGGCTCCGTGACGATCCGGTGCTGGATTAGGTCGGTGTGCCCCGCCTCGGCAGAGAATACGTCTCTATTCCGGTTGACCAGGTCCTGGGGGTCCTGTCGCTGGCTCGGGGTCAACTGCTCTCCCATCGGGACTTGGACGGGCTCTGTTTTCACAGCGACCTGGGGGGGTGTGAGAGAGAACAGCACCTCGTGGGCCACCCATTTTTTTAACAGGTTTACGTGGTACACCTTAGTGGGGGGTCGTCGTCCGGGCTGTCGTACCCGGCAGTTGACGGTACCCACCTTTTCTATGACCTCGTAGGGACCGTTCCATTTGGCTAAGAATTTACACTCTGAGGTAGGCACCAAGACCAGCACTTTGTCCCCGGGGGCGAACTCCCTGGGTTGGGCCCCGCGGTTGTAGACCCGCGCCTGTGCAGTTTGGGCCTCCGCCATGTGTTCTCTCACCATAGGCCAGATAGTCGCCATTCGTTCGCTTACCTCCTCTACGTGTTCCACCATGGTTCGATGGGGTGACGGTTGCTGTTCCCAGGCCTCTTTGGCCAGGTCCAACAGCCCTCGGGGTCGTCTCCCATACAACAGAGTCTTCTCCAGGTGCCGGGGATTCCCTTGCTGAGGCGGTGACGTCATCGGAACTCCTATTATGGGCATGCAATCTTTCCACCTCAGCCTGACATACCTTCTTTCTATCACTTCACCGTGGTTACGTCCCCGCCGGCTGCCACAATATGTTTTAAAAATGTGAAATGAAATGATGATGATTATTGTAACAAAACAAAATGTTTTTATTGGAAAATGAAATTTAAAAACCAATAAAGACAAGTTTTATACATGTGGCCCCTGATGTTGCATGATACACACACTGCATTTCACACACTGTTTTTATTTAAGTAACAATAACAATAAAAGCACCAGCCTGCCGTGAGGACAGCTTAACTTGTGACATAACAGCTGGAAGTTTTTCCAGGAATTGTGCCCTTCCTTGCCTGGCTGTCGATCCTGAGGACTGGAGCCATCGTTTGCGCTGTGACCATATTTGTCATCATCTGCCATTTCAGAAGGACAAGCTAAGCCCAGAGTGTATGGTGCATTCATGCTTGTACAGTGTACAATTACGGTGATCTGTTTTTAGTGCATACTGTATTTTATACAGTGTTGATTGTTAATCTTATTTTCAAGGACTCTATTGGGGAATACTTCTAATGTCCACATTCATCCACTTCATAGTAACAAAATTGAACAATCTGTAGAATCTTATGAATATTTAGGAATTTGGCTGGATGGTAGATTGTCATTTAAAGAGATACTGCAGTTTTACCGCTTACATTTGAACTGGAACTCGTGAGTAGGTGTGGTCATATGACGATGATGCCACATAGTCATATTCTGAATATTCATATGGTCAAGGAGTGAAAGGGTGTGTCGATATAAGTCGTAATATTAACGTTAGCAGTAATACAAAGCAATTTGAACTTGAACTAGCTAGTTAGCTGTACAAGGGTCTCAGTCTCAAAGAGGAAAAAAAAAAAAGCGTTGGTCTCTGCTTTTATACCACGTGCCCAGTCGAGACCACCCTAGGATCACCTCAAATCCACCCATTTTTATGTTAAGGATCTTGTGACGTCACGAACCCCCAGAAAGGAGCGTATTGGTAAGCCTACACAGAAACTCAGAAAACACCCATTTTGACTAAACATGAGATTTTCGGACAAAAACAGTTGTGTATGATCATAATCTAACCTAAAACATCGGTTTTCAACGGGAAAAGTCGTTTTTGACTGCAGTATCACTTTAAGAAGACTTCTGGAACATCTGAACATAAGCTAAAAACTAATATTGGTTTCTTGTACAAAAATAAAGCATGTTTCTCTCTTGCTAATAGGAAGACTATTGTACAATCAACCGTCTTATCTGTATTTGATTATGGAGACATTCTGTATATGCACGCTGCCTCTTCCACTTTAAAGCGCCTTGATGCAGTTTATCGTAGTGCATTGTGTTTTATCACTGGGGATACATTTCTCACCCATCATTGTGTTTTGTATGGAAAAGCAGGATGGTCCTCTTTAACTAAGAGAAAGGAACTACTTTCCATTTTGTTTATCTAACGGCTCTACTTAAGAAACTTCTCTGTTACCTCTCATCTTTAATTACTTTTAAATCCAATAAGTATGTTACTGTTATGATCCCAGGGAAGGTTTTGGACCTAAATGCACGACTGAGGCAGAATCAAAGGAAAGGAGTATTTATTAAAGCTAAGTGTTGGGGTAGTCCCAACACTGTACAGAAATGGCAAAAACACAATATTACACAGGATCAACAAGGAAGCCCGGGACGGGCTGCTCCAAGCCGGAGCTGGGCTGGCAGGTCTGGAACGTTTCGTTCCAAGCCGGAACTGGACTGGACTGGAACTGGACCGGGAGGTCCACACTGGAATTAGGGTCTGGAACGGATTTGTTCCAAACCGGAACTGGACTGGAACTGGAACTGGACCGGGAGGTCCACACTGGGAACAGAGTCTGGAACGGATTGTTCCAAACCGGAACTGGACTGGACAGGTAGGTGCACGGCTCACACCTGGACTGGACTGGAACTAGCTGGGGAGCGCCTCACTACGGCAGGACAGGAACTGGACCGGAATGACTGCACCGGTACAGAACAAAACAAGCAGTAGGGGTTAGTGCAAGGGAAGGCACGGAAATGACCGGGAGGTTCTCACGGAGGAGCAGGGCTTGATAGGTAGGTGGTTGGTGAAGCACGGCAGGGCTGGGTAGTGTGGCGTAGCTGCGGTAGGTCCGGAAGGAGCTGCCTGGTCTCCAGAGCTCCAGGAGCCGGCGCCGAAGAACTAGTTGGCTTCTTCGGTCGGACAGGAACAACTGGAGGGTAGCCAGGTAACAAGCCAACCCGGAGCCTACACGAGCTGGAGGTGGAGGTACCGCAACACACACAACGAAAACGGGGGGAAACGAACACTGCCACGGGAGAATGGGAGCTGGGTTAGATGGAGGAGAAGGGAAACAGGTTAGCTGCATGCACCACAGGAATTGATGAGGAGGTAAACTACCAGACTGTAGTTAGGAGCGGAACCCAAGCTGCAAGGGGATAATATCCCACAACCAAGCGAGTAGTTCGTAGTACACGACCAGGGAAACAACGAGCATTAACACCGCGTGACGATAGTTAAGCGAACAGTAAACAGGGTCTGAAGGGTTAGACATGTAATGAAGCGACAAAGAAGGGGAGACAGCAGGTGGGTTAAATAGGGGAGTGAAATTGGAATTAACAAGGCACAGGTGTGGAAAGTAACTGGGAGTGCTTGCTAATTAGACAGGTGAGGAATGCAAGAAACGAGAGGGGAAGGTGATAGGCGGAAACTAAAGTGGGAAACAGAGAGCCAAACAGAGGGGAAACGCCCAGCCTGAAGCAGAGGGGAAACACGGACAAGGAATCCAACAAGACACGGAGGGACAAGACAAAACCGGGAAAACGGACTGGAAGGGAACGGAACGTTACAGTACCCCCCCCTAAAAAGGACGCCTCCTGGCGTCCAACAGAAACACCACCGGAGGAAGAGGGCAGGAACGTTCAGGAGGTCGGCCACAGTGCGGACTGAACCGTACAGGAGGCCAGACGTGGCGCGGGTGGAGCCGCTCAGGAGGCCGGCTGTGGAGCGGGCGGAACCGCTCAGGAGGCCGGCTGTGGCGCGGGCGGAACCGCTCAGGAGGCCAGCCGCGGCGCGGACGGAACCGCTCAGGAGGCCAGCCGCGGCGCGGACGGAACCGCTCAGGAGGCCAGCCGCGGCGCGGACGGAACCGCTCAGGAGGCCGGCGGCGTAGCGGGACTGGAAGAGAGGAACGGGGCGGGACTGAATGACAGGAACGGGGCGGGACTGGATGACAGGAACGGGGCGGGACTGGATGACAGGAACGGGGCGGGACTGGATGACAGGAACGGGGCGGGACTGGATGACAGGAACGGGGCGGGACTGGATGACTGGAACGGGGCGGGACTGGATGACTGGAACGGGGCGGGACTGGAAGACAGGAACGGGGCGGGACTGGAAGACAGGAACGGGGCGGGACTGGAAGACAGGAACGGGACGGGACTGGATGACTGGAACGGGGCGGGACTGGAAGACAGGAACGGGGCGAGACTGGGGGACTGGAACGGGGCGGGACTGGGGGACTGGAACGAGGAGGGACTGGGGGACTGGAACGAGGAGGGACTGGGGGACTGGAACGAGGAGGGACTGGGGGACTGGAACGAGGAGGGACTGGGGGACTGGAACGAGGAGGGACTGGGGGACTGGAACGAGGAGGGACTGGGGGACTGGAACGAGGAGGGACTGGGGGACTGGAACGAGGAGGGACTGGGGGACTGGAACGAGGAGGGACTGGGGGACTGGAACGAGGAGGGACTGGGGGACTGGAACGAGGAGGGACTGGGGGACTGGAACGAGGAGGGACTGGGGGACTGGAACGAGGAGGGACTGGGGGACTGGAACGAGGAGGGACTGGGGGACTGGAACGAGGAGGGACTGGGGGACTGGAACGAGGAGGGACTGGGGGACTGGAACGAGGAGGGACTGGGGGACGGGAACGAGGAGGGACTGGGGGACTGGAACGAGGAGGGACTGGGGGACTGGAACGAGGAGGGACTGGGGGACGGGAACGAGGAGGGACTGGGGGGCTGGAACGAGGAGGGACTGGGGGGCTGGAACGTGGCGGGACGGGGGGGCTGGAACGTGGCGGGACGGGGGGGCTGGAACGTGGCGGGACGGGGGGGCTGGAACGTGGCGGGACGGGGGGGCTGGAACGTGGCGGGACGGGGGGGGCTGGAACGTGGCGGGACGGGGGGGCTGGAACGTGGCGGGACGGGGGGGCTGGAAGGGGAACGGACGGGAGGGCTGGAAGGGGAACGGACGGGAGGGCTGGAAGGGGAACGGACGGGAGGGCTGGAAGGGGAACGGACAGAAAGGCTGGAAGGGGAACGGACAGGAGGGCTGGAAGGGGAACGGACAGGAGGGCTGGAAGGGGACTGGACAGGAACAACGATGATTACATCGCCCTGAAGGGTGGCGACAGCGACTGCATCGCCCAGGAGGTCAGCGACGACATCATCCCGGAGGCGGGCGGCTGGAACGGGACCGGACAGGAACGGCGATGAACGTATCGCCCTGGAGGCAGGAGGCGGCGACGACTGCGTCGCTCTGGAAGCAGGAGGCGGCGACGACTGCATCGCCCTGGAAGCAGGAGGCGGCGACGACTGCATCGCCCTGGAAGCAGGAGGCGGCGACGACTGCATCGCCCTGGAAGCAGGAGGCGGCGACGACTGCATCGCCCTGGGAGCAGGAAGCGGCGCCTGCATTGCTCTGGGAGCAGGAAGCGGCGCCTGCATTGCTCTGGAAGCAGGAGGCGGCGACGACTGCATCGCCCTGGAAGCAGGAGGCGGCGACGACGGCATCGCCCTGGAAGCAGGAGGCGGCGACGACTGCATCGCCCTGGAAGCAGGAGGCGGCGACGACTGCATCGCCTTGGGAGCAGGAGGCGGCGACGACTGCCTCGCCCTGGGAGAAGGAGGCGGCGACGACTGCATCGCCCTGGGAGCAGGAAGCGGCGCCTGCATTGCTCTGGAAGCAGGAGGCGGCGACGACTGCATCGCCCTGGAAGCAGGAGGCGGCGACGACTGCATCGCCTTGGGAGCAGGAGGCGGCGACGACTGCATCGCCCTGGGAGCAGGAAGCGGCGCCTGCATTGCTCTGGGAGCAGGAAGCGGCGCCTGCATTGCTCTGGAAGCAGGAGGCGGCGACGACTGCATCGCCTTGGGAGCAGGAGGCGGCGACGACTGCATCGCCCTGGGAACAGGAGACGGCGACGACTGCATTGCCTTGGGAGCAGGAGGCGGCGACGACTGCATCGCCCTGGGAACAGGAGACGGCGATGACTGCATCGTCTTGGGAGCAGGAGGCGGCGACGACTGCATCGCCCTGGAAACAGGAGGCGGCGACTGCATCGCCCTGGAAACAGGAGGCGGCGACCGCTGCATCGCCGAGGAAACAGGAGGCGGCGACTGCTGCATCGCCCAGGAAACAGGAGGCGGCGACTGCATCGCCCTGGAAACAGGAGGCGGCGACTGCTGCATCGCCCAGGAAACAGGAGGCGGCGACGACTGCATCGCCCTGGAGGCAGGAGGCGGCGACGGCTGCGTCGCCCTGGAAACAGGAGGCGGCGACTGCTGCATCGCCCAGGAAACAGGAAGCGGCAACTGCTGCGTCGCCCTGGAAACAGGAGGCGGCGACGGCTGCGTCGCCCTGGAAACAGGAGGCGGCGACGGCTGCGTCGCCCTGGAAACAAGAGGCGGCGACGGCTGCGTCGCCCTGGAAACAGGAGGCGGCGACGGCTGCGTCGCCCAGGAAACAGGAAGCGGCAACTGCTGCGTCGCCCTGGAAGCAGGAGGCGGCGACGGCTGCGTCGCCCTGGAAACAGGAGGCGGCGACTGCTGCGTCGCCCAGGAAACAGGAGGCGGCGACTGCCGCGTCGACCTGGAAACAGGTGGCGGTGACTGCCGCGTTGCCCTGGAAGCAGGAGGCGGCGACGGCTGCGTCGCCCTGGAAGCCGGCGGCGGCGGCTGCGTCGCCCTGGAAGCCGGCGGCAGCGGCTGCGTCGCCCTGGAAGCCGGCGGCGGCGACGGCTGCGTCGCCCTGGAAACAGGAGGCGGCGACGGCTGCGTCGCCCTGGAAGCCGGCGGCGGCGGCTGCGTCGCCCTGGAAGCCGGCGGCGGCGGCTGCGTCGCCCTGGAAGCCGGCGGCGGCGGCTGCGTCGCCCTGGAAGCCGGCGGCGGCGGCTGCGTCGCCCTGGAAGCCGGCGGCGGCGGCTGCGTCGCCCTGGAAGCCGGCGGCGGCGGCTGCGTCGCCCTGGAAGCCGGCGGCGGCGGCTGCGTCGCCCTGGAAGCCGGCCGGGGGGGGACGACGACGGCGTCGCCTAGGAGACTGGCCTGTGTTGACAGAAAATGCCTCGCCCTGAAGGCCGGCGATGATTGCATCGCCCGGGCCTTGGTTCCCACCCCGACAATGGCTCAGGTGCTCGTCCAGAGCATCCTGGCGGGCAAGTTCGTGCTCGTACTGCCTTACTGCATCGCCGAAGGCGGGGTGGATCAGGGACAAGAAGTCGGCTAGGCCCTTATCTGGTCGCTTCATTCTGTTATGATCCCAGGGAAGGTTTTGGACCTAAATGCACGACTGAGGCAGAATCAAAGGAAAGGAGTATTTATTAAAGCTAAGTGTTGGGGTAGTCCCAACACTGTACAGAAATGGCAAAAACACAATATTACACAGGATCAACAAGGAAGCCCGGGACGGGCTGCTCCAAGCCGGAGCTGGGCTGGCAGGTCTGGAACGTTTCGTTCCAAGCCGGAACTGGACTGGACTGGAACTGGACCGGGAGGTCCACACTGGAATTAGGGTCTGGAACGGATTTGTTCCAAACCGGAACTGGACTGGAACTGGAACTGGACCGGGAGGTCCACACTGGGAACAGAGTCTGGAACGGATTGTTCCAAACCGGAACTGGACTGGACAGGTAGGTGCACGGCTCACACCTGGACTGGACTGGAACTAGCTGGGGAGCGCCTCACTACGGCAGGACAGGAACTGGACCGGAATGACTGCACCGGTACAGAACAAAACAAGCAGTAGGGGTTAGTGCAAGGGAAGGCACGGAAATGACCGGGAGGTTCTCACGGAGGAGCAGGGCTTGATAGGTAGGTGGTTGGTGAAGCACGGCAGGGCTGGGTAGTGTGGCGTAGCTGCGGTAGGTCCGGAAGGAGCTGCCTGGTCTCCAGAGCTCCAGGAGCCGGCGCCGAAGAACTAGTTGGCTTCTTCGGTCGGACAGGAACAACTGGAGGGTAGCCAGGTAACAAGCCAACCCGGAGCCTACACGAGCTGGAGGTGGAGGTACCGCAACACACACAACGAAAACGGGGGGAAACGAACACTGCCACGGGAGAATGGGAGCTGGGTTAGATGGAGGAGAAGGGAAACAGGTTAGCTGCATGCACCACAGGAATTGATGAGGAGGTAAACTACCAGACTGTAGTTAGGAGCGGAACCCAAGCTGCAAGGGGATAATATCCCACAACCAAGCGAGTAGTTCGTAGTACACGACCAGGGAAACAACGAGCATTAACACCGCGTGACGATAGTTAAGCGAACAGTAAACAGGGTCTGAAGGGTTAGACATGTAATGAAGCGACAAAGAAGGGGAGACAGCAGGTGGGTTAAATAGGGGAGTGAAATTGGAATTAACAAGGCACAGGTGTGGAAAGTAACTGGGAGTGCTTGCTAATTAGACAGGTGAGGAATGCAAGAAACGAGAGGGGAAGGTGATAGGCGGAAACTAAAGTGGGAAACAGAGAGCCAAACAGAGGGGAAACGCCCAGCCTGAAGCAGAGGGGAAACACGGACAAGGAATCCAACAAGACACGGAGGGACAAGACAAAACCGGGAAAACGGACTGGAAGGGAACGGAACGTTACAGTTACCAGGTACCATAGGTTTTCAATACTATGCCCCTCACAGTTGTAATGCATTACAAAAACTTTTAAATTAGAATATTTTGGTCCCATAGAAAAGCCTTACACATGGAATACATGGGTGTTGTATGTACTTATTTCCACTGATATATCGCTCTGATATATTGCTGTTTGACTGCTGAATGTTAACTTGTGACTGAATTGAACTTGTCTCTCTAAGGTTTTATACATGTTTTTATTTGTTTGCTTGTAAAAGAGACCTTGATCCCAATGAGACTACCTGTAGAATAAAGGATAATAAATAAATATTATTTAACACAGGGGGTGGTGTAACAGGCTGTATGCTATTTTTATTTCAACCATTCACCTATTTTTTTTAGCTTCGTAATAAAACCTTATCAGGAGACAATCGCTTTGTGCTACATTTGTGTAATGACTTATACAGCAGAATACTTATACAGTAGAATGCCCATTTTGTTATGTACAGTACAACTTCTTCACTCAAAGACAAAAAAAATCCAAACAAAACATCTGCAAAGACAAATGTTACCTCAAATGCAAAATCATAAAGTAATCAAACTTTGTGTCATCCCATTTTAAATGTTGATTGTATCTGCTTCTTCTATTCCAAAAATCAATTATAGGCACAGGAAAATTTTATTTTGTATGTTTAGTTTGTAAAATAAAGTATTTTATAAAGTTTCTGGATCAATGGTTTTATTACACTGTAAGAATGTTTATTCTTCAGTCGACAAAACATGTTTCACTGAAAATGTTATTTGTTGCATTTTTATTATTTTATTTAGATTAAATGTCCCTAGTGTAGGTTTCAGCACAGTAGAATATATTGTTCTTGAGATTACGACTAGCCTTATGTATGTCCCCTACAGGGGACATACATTAATTATTGGTCTTAGGAGGATATAGGAGTTAATACCTGTTGAAGTGATTCCACATGTGTAATACTGGATAGCCCATCTAAGGAGAAGCATAGCAAATTAGTACATGCTATGAATGCTGTGACACATTGCTTTGGATTTTGTTTTACAATAATCTATGTTTGAATGTAACTGTCCCTATAATATAAACATTAAACAAATAGACATATTGTGAAGAATGCTTATGGTTCAGTCAGAGATGTTTGATATTTCAACAATGAACACTGGAAATTTGATTTTGAAAATATTACTTCTGTAAGGGCGCCCTCTTATGGAAAAACATAGCAGTATGCAGGCTGTAATGTTAGAGCATTGCACTGAAACCAGGCTGAGGTGTCTTTAAAAAAAGTTCTCTAAAGAATAACAATTACACAATTCATAATTCAAAAGATAAGCATTTTCTGAGCATGCCATAAGTAATGAGTGAGTAATAACTTCAGCAATTCTACCCATAATGCAGTTTGTCCATAACAAAACACCTGTGTCAACATCCGAGGCCTGAGGTTCTGTCACTCGATGACATCACAATGGCCTCATTAAGAGGACTTCCTCGTTCATCTCTACTGGCTTTGTCTCAAGGAAGCACCAATTCATTGCGCATAAAGCATGAAAACAATAGATGTTTTAAAAAATGAATACATGCAAGAATTTAAAATTGTAGACACACTTGAACAAATTGTGTGTTTTGAAAGGATATCTAAGATTTACAAATGCAGGGTTTCAAATTGATATCAAACTTATTCAAACGTCTGGCTACGATAATCATCCTGAACAATTACAATCAGCACACTTGTTTTAAAATCTTTAAGGGCAAAGGAATGATAAAGATTAATTTTAGGATACTAATCCTTATCATGGATTTAATCAAAATCTTTACATTTGTAAATTTTAAACACAGTATTGTAGAAATATGTCAAATGGTGGTTTAATCTCGGTGACAGTTCACAATATGGCTAAAGAAAGAATATGTATTGAAAGAAAGACCTCACAAACAGTTTAAAAGCTGTAAAAACATAAGCACAAGAAAGAGAGAGAGAGAAAGAGAAAGAGAGAGGTACCATGTAACATATCAAAGAGGTGTATGCTGTGGAAACCACAAAGGCAGAGCAGAGGGGTTTTGTTTTGAGTAAATGGCTAGAGAGTCAGACCAAACCACAGAGATAGCTGCACCCCCAGCATTGCGCAAAAACCCAGCATGGACCTGCAAACAGCTCTCAGAGCATGACCGCTAGCGTGCTCTCAAAGGGTAAGAGAGGGAAACAGGAATCAAAAAAAGTACCTGTATGTGCATCGCAAACGAAGTGCGCATAGCAAGTTAGCCGACCTCACGTCTAATTCTCAACCAATCACATGCACACACCTCTCCTGTAGCACCCTTTTAAAACCAAACCTAACCCTCCCTGTTTTGCTCACTGCTCCCCTAGCACTAACCTTCCCTGTGCTGCTCATATACACACACATACACACACACACACACACACACACACACACACACACACACACACACACACCCCCCACACCCATGCACTCGCACCCTGTTACAGACAAAATCCCATGATTCAGGGATTGTTTCACATGAGTCCATACTACTCCACACCTTACTCAGCACATACATTCATTATGAGGCTGAATGGCCTGAATGAGTCAAGAACACTTTCATGACAGCTGGTCACATGACCATGGAATGTATCATCAGGGAGGGAACGGGATCAAGATGCTTTGTGTTTCAATGCATTTGATGATGTTTGTGCTTAAAAAACATTAATGAATTCAGTATTTTTTATTTTTTTTGTGACTTATTAAGTGTATATTTCAATCTTTTTATGATATGCACCATCCCTGTCAAGCCTCAGGTTTTACCAGTGAGTTTTTTTATCTGTGCTGCTGTCTCACACGGGCTCCCTCTCAGCTTCAGTTTCTCTGCTCCATCAGTGATGAGTGGGACAGTGATAGATTCACATACTGAATGTGTAAATATTTGATCTCTGCTTACATATTTACACATTTATTATGTAACTGTGTTAAACTTGGAAACTTTGGGAGAGATTTTTATAATATTTTATTTGAAAATGTCACCCAATGAATACTGGTGCGCTGTTTTTTTAAGCCTCTCTTATCTGGTCTGTTGTAATGGAAAGATGGTCTGAGGTGTGTGGCGGGTGAATGTGATCGGGGCGTCAGTGTGGTTTCAGCGCAATGAGAGGGAGGTGTGAAGACAGCTCTGTGCTGCAGGTCAGTCTTCCTGTGCAGCTCTTGTCTGTGTAGCGCTGAATATACAAGGCTGTGAGTGGAAAATAGATGCACCTCCCCTGTCACCACAACAGAACAGTCTGAAATGGAAAAACACATTTTGCTGGTAAAGAAAAAGAGAGCCGTGTGTAAAAGCTTTCAAACAACAATAAGCAGCGCAAACATCTCAGCGCAGCAACGTATCAGACAAAGTTATCTGTCCATTTCCTGCCTTTTTTCATTGTGACTGTCACATTTGATATAGTGCAGCATGTTTTCAAAAAGGCTGATTTTGTCCCTAGCACTTTCTAAAAGTCAATAAAAAAATGTTGATTTTTCTATTGGGAATGATGTGAAAATAACAGTTTCATTAAGGCCAGCACTAGGACTAGGCCTCTCCTTCAATCTTTTTTAAAAAATTAGCATGAATTAATTAGCATTAATTACCTACTGCCCGCTGAGGGAAGACCAGGCAGGGGTCACACGCAGGGAATTGCTAGCTAACTGTAAAAAAATTAAAGCTGCATTTGTGAAAGATTAGTTTAGATGAGAATGTTCGAATTTAAGCATTCTGAATTTGTTTTTGTGCGAACTAAAAATGTTATAAATGTTTTGTTTTTGTGACGAAGATGAATCTTTATGGAAAGCTTCACTCGTGGTCTTTAAATCTCATATCTGAGTAAACAGTTTATCTCTCCGCTTCCCTCTTATTCCTCCTCACTTGTGCTAAAATCACATGCACATCACATGCAATTGCATCTGTGTGATGTCCTATTGAATGTGGTGAGGGGTAATATACCAGTAATTTTCTCCATGTATAAAAGTCAAAGTGCACTATAATCATGTTCAGCTGTTGAAATTAAATATTTTACAGCAGAAATTCCAGTCTGGGTAAGGGCATTACTCTCTCCTTGTTCTCTAGATTATAGGCCCCTGTGGACACCTGACAGGCAACTCAACAGGAAGTGCATGAATATGTGAGAGTATGTTTATGCTCTGTCGCTGTACACAGGAAGGAATCTGCCACTGAGTCATTCTCTCAGTAAAATGTACCCAGTTGCTGTAAAACTTACCAAACAGCATCATTAACTAAGAACCCAAGAAAGCTGCTTGTTTATTGAAGGTACAGGGAGGGCTCTGCTAGCAAGAGGCCTTGCCTTCATAAAGCACATCCAGTTGTTCTAACACATGCAAGATAGTACCGACATTCACTGCAATGTTTTCCCTGGCTAAGCAGTGGTAGATATACGGAGGTATGCCTGAACCACCCCTGATCCACCCCTGGTATGGATGTACAGACATATTTATACATGCCTTCTTCTTGTGGAGAAAGATTTCCTGTAAAACTTTAAATGAAAGTATTCATTCAGGAAAATTGTTTGTGATCGAAATGTATCACATTTATATACCCCGACTGTCTGATGTATTGAGTTAAGCCGCCAATGTGAAAAATGTGGATTCGCAAACACAAAGCTTAATTGAAATAAGTCTGATGTTTGCATGATTATAAATGAACATGTTTTCACATGCCCATGTATATTCATCCATAAAGACTACTTCTACAACTCAGAATAGGAACTATACAAATTGCTGAATATTCACGTAACCTGATGTACTGTTGAAACAGAAGTGTTTGTATCCCAGGGAGCAGTAGTGTTTTCTGTACAATTTTAGGAACATATATTGTTTCAAATATATACAGTGGTATGCAAAGGTTTGGACACCCCTGGTCAAATTGTATGTTTTGTGGATTTTATAAGTGAAAAGAGGCTAACACAATTTCTACAGTGAACAAACTTATACATTATATTTTTCTGTAATAATGCACAATTACCTTTTATTGTTGAATTTACTGTAAGGGATTGGGGGGGGGGGGGGAATTAACAGTACATGTGGCATATGCAAAAGTCTGTGCACCTTATCAGTCGGTACTCAGTAACACCTACCTTTGGCAGAAATGACGGCTTGCAGATGTTACTTGTAGGCAGCTAACAGTCTTTCTATTCTTGCCTTTGTACATTTTCCTCACTCTTCCTTGCAAGGATATCCTCTGTTCTTCTTGCATGCACTGCATGTTGCAGGGATATTTTCTGTTCTTCTTGCATGCACTGCATGTTGCAGGGATATCCTCTGTTCTTCTTGCATGCACTGCATGTTTGAGATTGGGGGCCAAACTTTTGCATACGACAGCATATGATGACCATGCTATTTTATGATGTGGTAGGAGCAGAATTCAACATTTCATAATGTGCTGGGGGAAAGTCCCCAGTGCCCCCAACAGAAACTCCTGTATGCCCATGAACCCCCAAAATAAATTGATCTAATATGTACTACTATTTTCATGGGACTTTTATTCTTTATGGCATGCATAGCCATTTCTGACATAATGTGGTTTAAGGGGGTAAATAATCGCTCTAAACGTAAAAAGCAACTAATTAAGAAAAATGCATAGCTATATTACTAACATAACGTGGCTTAAGAGGATAGATGACACAATAATGCACAATGTACGTCTAGAGCTGTGACATATAGGTCAAGTGTGTTACTGCAGAAACGGGTATTCATATTTTCAGAAATAGAATACCTTGGATGTTATTTTGCCCTTTTTTATGATCGGCTACTCATTTAAGGTGAAATCAGATTTTTAAGCTCACATAACCTAAGTTTTCCAAAGATCACCCTTTTGTTTTTCACTTGTTGACTCTGCAGTGCTCCGAACAAAAGTTCTTATTTTCATTATTTAGGCTCCACAACCATGAATCATAAATGAGGCCTAGTGTATCTCCTCATTCCTCTATCTCCCAGTGACCAACAGTCTCCTCCTGTCTCACTGTCTCCATCTGGTCCCTCCGTTGCCTCTGCTGCCCCAGAACTGTTCCAGCTGTTCCTCAGCAAGAGACCGTCATTATTATTATTATTATTATTATTATTATTATTCTCTGCCAGAGCGCCAATAGATATGCACAGCAGATGCCTGCTCAAGGGTTGCACACGGCATGTATCGAGGTGGATGCATTTTTGGCAGGTTTGGATAGGTTTTCATAGGTTTCCATTGGATTGCATTGGTTTGGGTAGGTTTTTGGACACCTATATCCATTCCCCTAATTGTTTGCAAAAGTTAGAAATTATACGATATGGAAGCAAATACACTGCCTGGCCAAAAAAAAAGTCGCTGTTGCACCCGTGATGCATAGTGCCCACTGTACAAGCCTCTGGAGGCAGTGTTCTGAGGTTGCTTGCAGTGATCTGGGGTTGCTTCAATTGGTCAGGTCTAGGCTCATCAATATTATGCAGCAATAAAATGAAGTCAGCTGAGTACCTGAATGTACTGAATGACCAGGTTATCCCATCAATGGGCATATTCCAGGACGACAATGCCAAGATTAATCGAGCTCAAATTGTGAAAGAGTGGTTCAGGGAGCATGAAGAATCATTTTCACGCATTAATTAGCCACCAGAGTCCTGATCTTAACCCCATTGAAAGTCTTTGGGATGTGCTGAAGAAGAGTTTACAGAGTGGTTTGACTCTCCCGTCATCAATACAAGATCTCAGCCAAAAATTAATGCAACTCTGGACGGAAATAAATGTTGTGACATTGCATAAGTTTGTCGAAACAATGTCACGACGAATGCATGCCGTAATCAAAGCTAAAGGTGGTCCAACGAAATATTACAGTGTGGGACTTTCTTTTTGGCCAGGCAGTGTATGTTTCCAATGAGTCAAAAGAGATTATCTGCTGAAAAAATGAATATCCCCTGAATTACTGTGATGCCAAATTATCTGTTGTCGATAGATTTTTGGACACCAAGGTACACTGTTTTATATTGCCTCCTGGGACTTGAGCAGTAATACGTATATATCCATTTCATATTTTGTACATGTGCAGACAGGAGGTTTGTGAACCAGTAAATGTACAAGTTTTAAATTTTTCACATATTTGATGCTCAAGGGTTCGCTGTAAACTAGAGTGGTGGAATTTTCCTGCCAATAATTTAAGTATGAATTATGAAAATAATTAAATTTAAAGCATGATGTTGAATGATACAAGTGTCTTCTTTAATTTAAGCCATTATTGGTGTTTGTAGAATGTCGACATCTGGATTTATAAATAAAGCTATAAACAGAATGTTACAAAACAGGTTAAAATGGGCAAAATTAAGCATCTGCAGAAATAAATAAAACATTCTTTACTTCATTTATTTGAAAAAAAGCTGAATTTAAGAAAATGCACAAATAACCACAGCTCAACAAGGCTCTTAGTTAAAAAAAAGCAAGTCCCATAATGTTGTGTCATTTACAGTCACATATTATAATGTTCACCAATGCTAGTGAGGAACAATTGTAATCATTCTTGTGACGAAGATGAATCTTTATGGAAAGCATCACTCGCGCTCTTTAAATCTCATATCTGAGTAAACAGTTTCTCTCTCCGCTTCCCTCTTATTCCTCCTCACTTTGGGTTTCTTGGTGGTGAAAGTCAAAGCAGCGTAATTCATTGCTTCATCTTGATGCTAAAAGGAAAAGCATTACAGAGCACATATGATTACCCATCATTCCATTCACCATTTTACCAGTATTTTCACCACATAAATCATCTATTTTAGTTTTTTAAAAATGCTTTCACAACATAATATTCGTACCTGTTCCCTTGACAAGACTTCTCGGGACACTTGGTTGTTTGATGAAGCCCCTGTTTGAGTAAAATAAAAAAGTTAAACCACTGGTGGTTGTCTGAAATGAATTACTCAGAAAATGTATGCAGTGGTTTACCAGAGTATAATCAAATCAGATCAAAAACGTCTACGATGTAAAAAAAGCCAAGTTACTCACACATAGCCTACATAGTGCTGTCTATAAGTTCTTAATTCCAACTTGCAAAAACTAGGCCTGCCTTTAAAAGTCTTGATATCAAAATGTGGCCAAGTTACAACTAACAATATTGCCTATCGTAGCTCACACTAAATAAACTAACTCTATTCCAAAGCAATGCTATCCAAACTTTCTTAAATTATTTAATGCAACTTGGCCCTGTGTTTCTTCATCTTTGCATGTGAAGAGATTGTGCCTCATGGAACAACATATGTTTTCAATGAATGTTTTTAACAGTTGATGAATAATTACACTCCAGAAAGGATATGGTTGTACTTTGTTGGCAAGTTTACTTTGGAAAATGTACAGGTTTTAAAATGTTAACTGCTGCTACAGAATTCTTTACAATTCACAAACAGACATTTATATGAAGAAACATCATGTACAATAGAGAAAGGGGTGATGAATAAATAAATGCAGAAAAAAATGAGCAATATTTTTACCTAGAATATAGCGTACATATAGCATTTTTACAAACGTATCCAGACATGTTTGTGGGTCAGATGGTGGCAAATAAGTAATAGTACCAATTTTCTTAACATAATAGTATTTATGATATTTGCAAACATATTTGAACACAAGGATATCTATGCTCTGTAGGACCACACAGGTTTTGATATAAATCAATAAATACATAATAATAATAATAATAATAATAATAATAATAATAATAATAATAATAATAATAATAATAATAATAATAATAATAATATTACATTTTATTCATTCTGTGCTTTTCAGACCCAAAGCAGTGGATGCAGACAATTGTTCAAACATGCCCTATAGTGCAGTAATTTTTCTGTTTAATTTCTAAGTGCAACACATCTGAATCAGAGTATTTCCACTATAAATTATTTTCATTTTGCAGTTTGATGTGGCACATACAGTTTCATTGAGCACATTTTCTTGAGATGGTAAGAAGAAGAAACACAGGGCCAAGTTGCATTACATAATTTAGGAAAGTTTGGATAGCATTGCTTTGGAATAGAGCTAGTTTATTTAGTGTGAGCTACGATAGGCAATATTGTTAGTTGTAACTTGACCACATTTTGATATCAATACTTTTAAAGGCAGGCCTAGGTTTTGCAAGTTGTAATTAAGAACTTATAGACAGCACTATGTAGGCTATGCATGAGTAACTTGGCTTTTTTTCACACAGACTTTTTTGATCTGATATCACTTATTTTTTATAGCTAACTAATGATGAATAATGCATGAAGATAAACACGGAGAGAGAGATGCATTCCAAAGAAATGTATGCACACATTCGCGTAACCATAACGCCCTCTATTGACAAGAATGAGAACAGTTATCCTATTACAGACAGCACACAATTACATTAAAAGAGTTTGTAGATGAGCAGTATTTAATGTGTAATGAAATACAATGAACAGCACCACCTGAGCTATGGATCATGAAGAAGCATGTAAATTAATGAACCAAGTCTATATGCATGCATGCACAATGGGCTAGACGCAAACACATTCTAGCTGAAAGTCATAGCTAGTACAGCCTAAATAGTTTGCATCAGTAAAATATGGAAATACAGTTTTAAAATAGGGCTATTAGTATTCTATGAAATACATTTAACATTAGGCTATTCAACACTGGATTGCAGGATGTGTAACTCCAACCTTCCATGTGTGGGCTACGAGCTAGCGAGCGAGCTAGTGAGTTCATAAGCACAGCAGACTTAGGCTATTCAACACTGGATTGCCGGATGCGTAACTCCAACCTTCCATGTGTGGGCTACGAGCTAGCGAGCGAGCTAGTGAGATCATAAGCACGGCAGATTTTTTTCCGGTAGTGTAGAACGTTACCTGCGGGAAATGTTTTGGTACCGGACCAGCTAGGTTTAGTTTAGTTTTCTGTAGTGCAATGAATGTAGGCTATAATGCATGTTGATTCGCTTTGTAGAAACCAAGCTTGTATCTGCTTCCTGACGAGAAGCAGACTGATGTTTCTCTGGCAACAGTAACAGTAACAAGCTTAATTGGACAACGCATAGACTAGAGACTAGAGCCACATTCGGAAGCTATTGTTTTTTTGTTTTTTTAAAGTGACTAACCATGAATCAGATATGTTTGGGGAATTGGCGGTTTATACATCCGATCTCTTAAAGGCTTGCAGCTTAAAGGAAGCTTTAATCAATTCTTAATGTAGGCTATTATCGTAAATTCTTAATTTTCCTAGTAGTTAATTTTATGGTGACATTGTGTTATGTGTGAAAAGGATAAAGTGAACAGAGCTGAAGTGAAGAAATTAATGAATAAAGAAATGTTGGCCGAGGCAAGGGTACGTTTCCACAGTCAGTCAGTCATGACCGCAAGAGCAGAGCGTAACACCCTCCCCAAACCAGACAAGAGCGAGTGTCCGATTTGGGGAGTGTGTAATATAGTAGAAGTGAAATACAAGTGAAACATTGAACAGTTAATATTGGAAACCTCTTTTGCCTTTGCAATAAAAATACGTTAATGTGAAAATAATAACAGTCTAAGAAATGAAAAGTACTTAACAGTTGCACATTGTTTTTGTGGAAAATAAGCATGTGCCCTGCTGGGCTGAAACCCACAATCCACTGTGTAAGAGACTGCAGTTCTAACCACTAGGCCATCGTAGCTTCTTGGAAAGCATGAAGCCATTAGCTACATTAACATTAAAAAACGTTAGTATGAAGCCTTTTTATTGGACGATAAGCTTGATGAGCAGGTATACGGACCATACCCTCAAATAATAATTCTCCCCATTGGATAACTTCGCGACGGAGGCAGGCAGTTTGGCAGGAAAAATGGGAAGAAGAATAAGAAGAAGAAGAAGAAGCGGAAGAGGAAGGAGAAAAACAGCAAAATAACCCAAGTTTGGGCCTTTATTGTGTGGATGTGTGAAGTTGTATCTGAATGCTGTGTGGTTACATGAGGTCAGAACATACAGAAGTTAATGTTTTTTAGGGCTGAGAGTCTATGGTTATTGTGGTTACTTCTGTAGGAAACCCTGAAAAGTGCCAAACTCTCTGTGCTGTATAGGTATGGGGCATGCCCCACCAAGCCGTAACTTGGCGGATGGCATACCTGCCATCCCAATAAGAAAGCTATTCTTCTTCCTTTGATTATTATTATTATTATTATTATTATTATTATTATTATTATCATTAAGAGTAGTAGGTTCAGTAATGGTAGTAGTGCTTTTCATATAGTCAGTTATATATATAATTATATAATTGACACTGGACATCTCAAGACAGCAAAGGCAGATGAGGAGCTATTATTGATTTTGATGCTCAATTTTTCATCATGACGTATTGCTGTATTTCACTCATATACCTTCACTTTAATTCACTTGATTAGTTCGATTAATTAAATTATTCTATTGAATATCTTTATTCTGCCTGTCTATTATGTTGTTGTTGGTGGCTACAACTGAAGTTCCCTTACAGGAAAATAAAAGCAAAAGTTTTGCTTACTCTGCTCTTTTTACAGCCTTTGATGTGTTTGCAGTGTTTTATTGCAATAAGAGTAGTTAAGTATGTGTGTATTTTATTCGGGTAAGACGTAAGATGTAAGAGCGTGTGTTGTTTGTGACCAAAGCATATGCCATCCCTATACACAGGGATAGGCGCTCACATATCGGCCCAAATATAAGGCAGGTGAAGATAAGGTGCAGATAAGGTGCAGTGCAAACTTGTGTTCTGTTCCAGCGATCTTCCCGCTGGCCAGTGTGACAGTAACATACAGTAAACCTTTACTTTCTGTTGTCAAGGGTTTGTTGTCATGATGAAGTCTTACGTTGTCCTGACTCTGACTCTATGGAAAACCCTTGTCAAAAACTATTTGGTTTCTAACACCTATTTCCACCATTTTCTCTTGAGAAATGTATTTTTATAATCGAGGGATAGTCACATTACAGCTCTGTCTTAGGCATGTAGTGGTTATAATTTAGTACCAGCTGGATGCCAAACACAAATACATAAATACTAGAACCATTATATAATATCTGGGCCAATATTAGAAGCTAAAGTGCGTTATATTTACATGAGATATGTGTGCATAAGTTGCACATAGTGGGAGACAGTCAGATACACATGTGGAGTTATTTTACCTGATGTGGTTTTACAGAACTGTTCAGAGGCTCTACATGACTATTTCTGCATGCTATTTATGAAATGGCTATAAATGCAGATGACAAATTTGTTACTTTACTAATTTGTGACAAATTACTTTACACAATCACTTCTCACAGCCCACATATTCTCACAGGCCTCCACACCCTTTAAGATATTGAGTATATTTAGGATCTTGTATGTTTCATAGTAGTCTGATTTATGAAAAGTTTGATTGAACATTCGTCTAAAACACCTATGAAATATACCCCGCATTGATAGCGCGGTCCTCTTACCTTGGCAATTCTCACTACGTCAAAGCTCCCGCCAAGCAATAAAGAGGAAGATCTTCATTTCCTGACATTATAAAGGCAAGACTTAGTACAGCAGCCTTCACCAGTAATATTAATAAGAGTATAATCAGTACAGCACCTTCACCAGTAATATTAATAAGAGTATAATCAGTACAGCACCTTCACCAGTAATATTAATAAGAGTATAATCAGTACAGCACCTTCACCAGTAATATTAACAAGAGTATAATCAGTACAGCACCTTCACCAGTAATATTAACAAGAGTATAATCAGTACAGCACCTTCACCAGTAATATTAATAAGAGTATAATCAGTACAGCACCTTCACCAGTAATATTCACAAGAGTATAATCAGTACAGCACCTTCACCAGTAATATTAATAAGAGTATAATCAGTACAGCACCTTCACCAGTAATATTAATAAGAGTATAATAAGTACAGCACCTTCACCAGTAATATTAATGAGTACAATCAGTACAGCACCTTCACCAGTAATATTAATAAGAGTACAATCAGTACAGCACCTTCACCAGTAATATTAATAAGAGTACAATCAGTACAGCACCTTCACCAGTAATATTAATAAGAGTACAATCAGTACAGCACCTTCACCAGTAATATTAATAAGAGTATAATCAGATAGTACAGCACCTTCACCAGTAATATTAATAAGAGTATAATCAGTACAGCACCTTCACCAGTAATATTAATAAGAGTATAATCAGATAGTACAGCACCTTCACCAGTAATATTACTAAGAGTATAATCAGTACAGCACCTTCACCAGTAATATTAATAAGAGTATAATCAGATAGTACAGCACCTTCACCAGAAATATTAATAAGAGTATAATCAGATAGTACAGCACCTTCACCAGTAATATTACTAAGAGTATAATCAGTACAGCACCTTCACCAGTAATATTAATAAGAGTATAATAAGACAGTGACAGTGATAACCTCTCCAAAATCTGATCTGCATGAGAATTACAATGAGGGATGGCAAACAATTAACAACTTAGAACATAAAAATTAAATAATAATATTAAGTAATAAACAATAATGTCAGATGAAGTCAAGTACTGTTTGTTATACTGGTTGAAATGATTTAATGCATATTTTAGCCCTAAATTTGCAAAAATGAATGAATAAACCTTTTAAAAACTGAATGCACTAAGACGATGCTTTAACTATGTGATAGATTTTTTGCTTACCCTTAAAGTCCAGCTTGGTCCCGTTCCCAAACAGGATCTCCCCACAGGTGGCCACAGCGCAGTAGTAAGTCCCAGCATCAGAGAGGCTGAGGTTCCTCTTGGGGAAGTTGTAGACACAGCTCTGTGCGGGAGACACAGCCCCAGAGCTCCTCTGGCACTCATCACTCCTGTTTCCATGGGTGTAAATGATTCCTGGAGGGGACTCTCCTGAGCCCTGTCTGAACCAGTACACACTGTGTTCTCCTGCACAGGTCTCATTGTGTACTGTACACTGCAGAGTCACAGAGTCTCCTGACTGCACTGACTCAGACTCGGGCTGCTGCAGTACTACTGTCCTGCTCTGTGACTCTGACCCTGTAAAAGGTTAATACTCATTACAGTGCAATATACAATAGTACACTTTTGTTTAAACCGCAAGAATAATGTCCCTAAGGGGCTAAGGACAAGGTCAATTCAGTTCAATCCAAGCATATCAATTTTGGAGCTTCTCTTAAAATGTGTGGTTACACAAGTTTGCTTATTCTCTAACATGGCAGCTAAAAGGAAGGTTCTTCTATTGGGTGTAAATGTTCCCTGCTTCAAACTAAAGCTGTGGCAATAATGAAAATGCTCACAGTCTACAATCTCAAACCTGTTAGACAGACACAAAAACATGTAAAGATGAGACTGGAAAGGTACTGACAGTTGAGGCGGCACTTAAGTGAATATATGATGCAAAAAAAAAAATACCCCATTAAAAAAGTAATGTGACTAAAAATTATCTTTTCCTGGAACAGAAACAGTTAAGATCCCTAAAAAGAGATGTCAAGGACATACTGCACACCCTGGAACTTAATATAATTAACAAAATATCTGTGCTGTTTATAGAATAATTTTTTAATACTTGCTTTTTGAATTAAATTGATAACTATGAAAATTAGTGAGACTTCTTTGAGATACTAGTATATTTATGAAAGTATATAGGCCTATAGCCTTCAGAATTATCTACGCTAACTATGCAATGATCATTTTCAGCCAGCATATTCGGCAAACTATCAAATGACAGACTTTTTACTAAGAAATCACTATTAAGAGAAACTTATGAGGTGATAAATATTAGTGTTATGGTTATGGCTAATGTAACGTTACAGAGGTGCATTTTTAACATTCCTGTAACAAAATATTTTTTTCTACAGCGTCTTTATTTAATAAATTGAATCAATACTTATTTTTTCTGTGCCAGTCTACAAATAAACAAATATTCCCGTAGCTTACACTTCATACCATAGAATGACAAATTATAATTACACATTAGGCTATGGAAAAAGGAAATAAGATTCATATTTACCCACACCATTAAAATAAGTTTAATATTTACCTGTCACTATTAGAGTAGTTCCATCTCCAAAGCTGATCTCTTTGAATGCCGTAATAGCGCAGTAGTATGTTGCAGAATCAGACGGCTCTACTTGTGAGACAGTCAGGTTAAAGGTCCCCTTTGCTGCCTTAGCACTGAGGCGTGTACTGTTTTTAAAATCATTTGAAAATACAACATCTGATGCCGACAAACAGAGTATAATTGCTACAAGCTGTGGCTTCTGTCCAAGATGTTGCTTAAACCAGTTGACATAATTCGTTAACTCTTCAGGATAGAAACATGGGAGAGTCACACTGTCTCCAATCTGAGATTTCACCAGTGTGTTAGGCTGAACTGCATACATCCCAAGCTGGCCATCTGTAATACAACAGAAAGCAAAACAAATATGTATTTCAACTTAACTGACAATGTGACAAAAATGACGTAGAAAAACTCATAATCTCTGTAGAAATACCTCCATACAATACTTGTGTAAAGTTACTTTGGCTAATAAGATAATAACAATTGAACACTTACACGCTCTGCTGAAAAACACAAGAATAGCACAGAGTGGTGCCATCACTGTATCTGAACTCTCCTCTCCGTGAGACCTTGCTTGTACCTGCACTGTAAAACTCAAACTGTACAGAGAAGGATGTACTTGAGCTGATCATTTCCACTGCTTCACTACAGTAGGAGGTCACATGCCAGGGGCAGATTTGATTGGCTGTTCAAACAGGCAAATTATGGGGTCACAAAG
Organism: Synaphobranchus kaupii; assembly: GCA_029718625.1. NCBI lineage: Eukaryota > Metazoa > Chordata > Actinopteri > Anguilliformes > Synaphobranchidae > Synaphobranchus > Synaphobranchus kaupii. The sequence continues at coordinate 7,213,789 of CM056393.1, forward strand.
TTTCGCTCAGTCATCAACGCTCAGTGCAACAAAAGAAAATCCTTGTTATTATTCACATTTTTATGAGATGTGTTCTGTCTATACAGTTGTTATTTATGTAGTGCAATTGTGAAGCGCTTCATAAAATTTCAACCTATTTTATATTGACAATAATACATTGACAATAATCACACATTTCCATATTACACTCAAGGCCTCCCCATTTGTAATTGTTACTCTTCTAATTTTATAAGTGCCTAGCCCTTTCCTGTATTTTTTCCCTTTCCTCGTCCTAGCCCCTTAGGGACATTATTCTTGCGGTTTAAACAAAAGTGTACTATTGTATATTGCACTGTAATGAGTATTAACTTTTTACAGGGTCAGAGTCACAGAGCAGGACAGTAGTACTGCAGCAGCCCGAGTCTGAGTCAGTGCAGCCAGGAGACTCTGTGACTCTGCAGTGTGCAGTACACAATGAGACCTGTGCAGGAGAACACAGTGTGTACTGGTTCAGACAGGGTTCAGGAGAGTCCCCTCCAGGAATCATTTACACCCATGGAAACAGCAGTGATGAGTGCCAGAGGAGCTCTGGGGCTGTGTCTCCCACACAGGGCTGTGTCTACAACTTCCCCAAGAGGAAGCCTCTCTGATGCTGGGACTTACTACTGCGCTGTGGCCACATGTGGGGAGATCCTGTTTGGGAACAGGACCAAGCTGGACTTTGAGGGTGAGCTGATTTAAATATAGTTACAGTAATGCTACTTCCAAAATTGCATATGCACACAGTAGTGCTATTTCCCACTCCAGGGGCCAAATGTATAAACAGTGCTGAGCAGAAAAATGCCCTCAGAAAGCCGCGTAAGCGAGTTTCCACGCAGAAATTCAGATGTATAATATAACACATGCTGTGAGAATCTGCGTACCTCTGCACATGAAGGACACCATACGTACGCAATGTTTGGGGTCCGTGTGATATGGCGACACCGTGACAGAAAGGCAGAGGTAGAAAATGCAAAACATTTTTTTAAGCAGATTTCCGACTTTCACCCTCAGCGTTCTTTTACGTCTTCTTTTACTCAGAGTTTTATACATGTGGCCCCTGATGTTGCATGATCATAGTCGCATTTCACACACTGTTTTTATTTAAGTAACAATAACAATAAAAGCACCAGCCTGCCGTGAGTACAGCTTAACTTGTGACATAACAGCTGGAAGTTTTCCCAGGAATTGTGCCCTTCCTTGCCTGGCTGTCAATCCTGAGGACTGGAGTCATCGTTTGCGCTGTGACCATATTTGTCATCATCTGCCATTTCAGAAGGACAAGCTAAGCCCAGAGTGTATGGTGCATTCATGCTTGTACAGTGTACAATTACGGTGACCTGTTTTTAGTGCATACTGTATTTTATACAGTGTTGATTGTTAATCTTAATTTCAAGGAATCTATTGGGGAATACTTCTAATGTCCACATTCATCCACTTCATAGTAACAAAATTGAACAATCTGTAGAATCTTATGAATATTTAGGAATTTGGCTGGATGGTAGATTGTCCTTTAAAGAGATACTGCAGAGCCTTTTCTAAGGCCTTTTTTACCACTTAAATTTGAACTGGAACTCGAGTAGGTGTGGTCATATGACGATGATGCCACATAGTCATATTATGAATATTCATATGGTCAAGGAGTGAAAGGGTGTGTCGATATAAGTCGTCATATTAACGTTAGCAGTAATACAAAGCAATTTGAACTTGAACTAGCTAGTTAGCAGTACAAGGCTTTCAGTCTCAAAGAGGAAAAAAAAAACGTTGGTCTCTGCTTTTAAACCACGTGCCCAGTCGAGACTACCCTAGGATCACCTCAACTCCACCCATTTTTATGTTAAGGATCTTGTGACGTCACGAACCCCCGGAATGCAGCGTATTGGTAAGCCTACACAGACACTCAGAAAACACCCATTTTGACTAAACATGAGATTTTCGGACAAAAACAGTTGTGTATGATCATAATCTAACCTAAAACATCGGTTTTCAACGGGAAAAGTCGTTTTTGACTGCAGTATCACTTTAAGAAGACTTCTGGAACATCTGAACATTAGCTAAAAACTAATATTGGTTTCTTGTACAAAAATAAAGCATGTTTCTCTCTTGCTAATAGGAAGACTATTGTACAATCAACCGTCTTATCTGTATTTGATTATGGATACATTCTGTATATGCACGCTGCCTCTTCCACTTTAAAGCGCCTTGATGCAGTTTATCGTAGTGCATTGTGTTTTATCACTGGGGATACATTTCTCACCCATCATTGTGTTTTGTATGGAAAAGCAGGATGGTCCTCTTTAACTAAGAGAAAGGAACTACTTTCCATTTTGTTTATCTAACGGCTCTACTTAAGAAACTTCTCTGTTACCTCTCATCTTTAATTACTTTTAAATCCAGTAAGTATGTTAGCAGGTACCATAGGTTTTCAATACTATGCCCCTCACAGTTGTAATGCATTACAAAAACTTTTAAATTAGAATATTTTGTTCCCATAGAAAAGTCTTACACATGGAATACATGGGTGTTGTATGTACTTATTTCCTCTGATATATCGCTCTGATATATTGCTGTTTGACCGCTGAATGTTAACTTGTGACTGAATTGAACTTGACTCTCTAAGGTTTTATACATGTTTTTATTTGTTTGCTTGTAAAAGAGACCTTGATCCCAATGAGACTACCTGTAGAATAAAGGATAATAAATAAATAACTATTTATTATATATGTATATATATATTATATATTTAACACAGGGGGTGGTGTAACAGGCTGTATGCTATTTTTATTTCAACCATTCACCTATTTATTTTAGCTTCGTAATAAAACCTTATCAGGAGACAATCGCTTTTTGCTACATTTGTGTAATGACTTATACAGCAGAATACTTATACAGGAGAATACCCATTTTGTTATTTACAGTACAACATCACTCAAAGACAAAAAAAATCCAAACAAAAAATCTGCAAAGACAAATGTTACCTCAAATGCAAAATCATAAAGTAATCAAACTTTGTGTAATCCCATTTTAAATGTTGATCATTTATAGGCATTGTATTTTGTATGTTTAGTTTGTAAAATAAAGTATTTTCCAAAGTTTCTGGATCAATGGTTTTATTACACTGTAAGAATGTTTATTCTTCAGATGACAAAACATGTTTCACTGAAAATGTTATTTGTTGCATTTTTATTATTTTATTTAGATTGAATGTCCCTAGTGTAGGTTTCAGCACAGTAGAATATATTGTTCTTGAGATTAAGACTGGAGGCTTACGTATATCCCCTACAGGGGACAGAAATGAATTATTGGTCTTAGGAGGATATAGGAGTTAATACCTGTTGAAGTGATTCCACATATATAATACTAGATCGCCCATCTAAGGAGAAGCATAGTAAATTAGCACATGCTATGAATGCTGTGACACATTGCTTTGGATTTTGTTTTACAATAATCTATGTTTGAATGTAACTGTCCCCATAATATAAACATTAAACAAATAGACATATTGCGCAGAATGTTTATGGTTCAGTCAGTGAAGTTTGATATTTCAACAATGAACACTGGAAATTTGATTTTGAAAATATTACTTCTGCAAGGGCTCCCTCTTATGGTAAACACAGCAGTGTGCAGGCTGTAATGTTAGAGCATTGCACTGAAACCAGGCTGAGGTGTTTTTAAAAAAAGTTCTCTAAAGAATAACAGTTACACAATTCATAATTCAAAAGATAAGCATTTTCTGAGCATGCCATAAGTAATGAGTGAGTAATAACTTCAGCAATTCTACCCATAATCCAGTTTGTCCATAACAAAACACCTGTGTCAACATCCGAGGCCTGAGGTTCTGTCACTCGATGACATCACAATGGCCTCATTAAGAGGACTTCCTCGTTCATCTCTACTGGCTTTGTCTCAAGGAAACACCAATTAATTGAGCATAAAGCATGAAAACAATAGATGTTTTAAAAAATGAATAAATGCAAGATTTTAAAATTATAGACACACAAATTGTGTGTTTTGAAAGGATGTCTAAGATTTACAAATGCAGGGTATCAAATTGATATCAAACTTATTCAAACGTCTGGCTACGATAATCATCCTGTACAATTACAATCAGCACACTTGTTTTAAAATCTTTAAGGGCAAAGGAAAGATAAAGACTCATTTTAGGCTCACTTACTAATCCATATCATGGATTAAATCAAAATCTTTACATTTGTAAAATTTAAACACCGTCTTGTAGAAATATGTCAAATGGTGGTTTGATCTCGGTGACAGTTCACAATATGGCTAAAAAAAGAATATGTTTTGAAAGAAAGATCTCACAAACTGTTTAAAAGCTGTAAAAACGTAAGCACAAGAAAGAGAGAGAGAGAGAGAGAGAGAGAGAGAGAGACAGAGAGGTAACGTATCAAAGGGGTGTATGCTGTGGAAACCACAAGGGCAGAGCAAAGGGGTTTTGTTTTGAGTAAATGGCCAGAGAGTCAGACCAAACCACAGAGATAGCTGCACCCCCAGCATTGTGCAAAAACCCAGCATGGACCTGCAAGCAGGTCTCAGAGCGTGATCGCTAGCGTGCTCTCAAAGGGTAAGAGAGGGAAACAGGAAACAAAAAAAGTACCTGTATGTGCATCGCAAACGAAGTGCGCATAGCAAGTTCTGTCATCAGAAATCTCTTCCTTAGCCGACCACACGTCTCATTCTCAACCAATCACATGCACACACCTCTCCTGGAGCACCCTTTTAAAACCAAGAATCAGACCTCCCTGTGCTGCTCACTGCTCCCCTAAACCTAACCCTCCCTGTGCTGCTCACTGCTCCCCTAGCACTAACCTTCCCTGTGCTGCTCACTGCTCCCCTAAACCTAACCCTCCCTGTGCTGCTCACTGCTCCCCTAAACCTAACCCTCCCTGTGCTGCTCACTGCTCCCCTAAACCTAACCCTCCCTGTGCTGCTCACTGCTCCCCTAGCACTAACCTTCCCTGTGCTGCTCACTGCTCCCCTAAACCTAACCCTCCCTGTGCTGCTCAATGCTCCCCTAAACCTAACCCTCCCTGTGCTGCTCACTGCTCCCCTAAACCTGACCTTCCCTGTGCTGCTCACTGCTCCCCTAAACCTAACCCTCCCTGTGCTGCTCACTGCTCCCCTAAACCTGACCTTCCCTGTGCTGCTCACTGCTCCCCTAAACCTGACCTTCCCTGTGCTCCTCACTGCTCCCCTAAACCTAACCCTCCCTGTGCTGCTCACTGCTCCCCTAAACCTAACCCTCCCTGTGCTGCTCACTGCTCCCCTAAACCTAACCCTCCCTGTGCTGCTCACTGCTCCCCTAAACCTAACCTTCCCTGTGCTGCTCATATACATATATACACACACACACACACACACACACACAGACACACACACACACACACACACACACACGCCCCCCACACCCATGCACTCGCACCCTGTTACAGACAAAACCCCCATGATTCAGGGATTGTTTCACATGAGTCCATACTACTCCACACCTTACTCAGCACATGCATTCATTATGAGGCTGAATGGCCTGAATGAGTCCAGAACACTTTCATGACAGCTGGTCACATGACCATGGAATGTATCATCAGGGAGGGAACGGGATCAAGATGCTTTGTGTTTCAATGCATTTGATGATGTTTGTGCTTAAAAAACATTAATGAATTCAGTATTTTTTATTTTTTTTTGTGACTTATTAAGTGTATATTTCAATCTTTTTATGATATGCACCATCCCTGTCAAGCCTCAGGTTTTACCAGTGAGTTTTTTTTATCTGTGCTGCTGTCTCACACGGGCTCCCTCTCAGCTTCAGTTTCTCTGCTCCATCAGTGATGAGTGGGACAGTGATAGATTCACATAATTAATGTGTAAATATTCGATCTCTGCTTACATATTTACACATTTATTATGTAACTGTGTTAAACTTGGAAACTTTGGGAGAGATTTTTATTATCTTTTATTTGAAAACGTCACCCAATGAATACTGGTGCGCAGTTTTTTAAGCCTCTCTTATCTGGTCTGTTGTAATGGAAAGGTGGTCTGAGGTATGTGGTGGGTAAATATGATCAGATCATCAGTGTGGTTTGAGCGCTGTGAGAGGGAGGTGTGAAGACAGCTCTGTGCTGCAGGTCAGTCTTCCTGTGCAGCTCTGGTCTGTGTAGCGCTGAATATACAAGGCTGTGAGTGGAAAAAAGATGCACCTCCCCTGTCACCACAACAGAACAGTCTGAAATGGAAAAACACATTTTGCTGGTAAAGAAAAAGAGAGCCGTGTGTAAAAGCTTTCAAACAACAATAAGCAGCCCAAACATCTCAGCGCAGCAACGTATCAGACAAAGTTATCGGTCCATTTCCTGCTTTTTTCATTGTGACTGTCACATTTGATATAGTGCAGCATGTTTTCAAAAAGGCTGATTTTGTCCCTAGCACTTTCTAAAATTCAATAAAAAAATGTTGATTTTTCTATTGGGAATGATGTGAAAATAACAGTTTCATTAAGGCCAGCACTAGGACTAGGCCTCTCCTTCAATTTTTCAATTTTTTAGATGAAAATGTGTGAATTGAAGCATTCTGAATTTGTTTTTGTGCGAACTAAAAATGTTATAAATGTTTTGTGTTATAAAATTTGTAATCATTCTTGTGACAAAGATTAATCTTTATGGAAAGCTTCACTCGTGGTCTTTGAATCTCATATCTGAGTAAACAGTTTCTCTCTTATTCCTCCTCACTTGTGCTAAAATCACATGCAAATCACATGCAATCGCATCTGTGTGATGTCCTATTGAATGTGGTGAGGGGTAATATACCAGTAATTTTCTCCATGTATAAGAGTCAAAGGGCACTATAATCATGTTCAGCCGTGAAAACTAAATATTTTAAAGCAGAAAGTCCAGTCTGGGTAAGGGCATTACTCTCTCCTTGTTCTCTAGATTATAGGCCCCTGTGGACACCTGACAGGCCTCTCAACAGGAAGTGCATGAATATGTGAGAGTATGTTTATGCTCTGTCACTGTACCCAGGAAGCAATCTGCCACTGAGTCATTCTCTCAGTAAATGTACCCAGTTGCTGTAAAACTTACCAAACAGCATCAATAACTAAGAACCCAAGAAAGCTGCTTGTTTATTGAAGGTACAGGGACGGCTCTGCTAGCAAGAGGCCTTGCCTTCATAAAGCACATCCAGTTGATCTAACACATGCAAGATAGTACCGACATTCACTGCAATGTTTTCCCGGGCTAAGCAGTGGCAGATATAGGGAGGTATGCCTGATCCACCCCTGGTATGGATGTACAGACATATTTATACATGCCTTCTTCTTGTGGAGAAAGATTTCCTGTAAAACTTTACATGAAAGTTTTCATTCAGGAAAATTGTTTGTGATCGAAATGTATCACATTTATATACCCCAACTGTCTGATGTATTGAGTTAAGCAGCCAATGTGAAAAATGTGGATTCGCAAACACAAAGCTTAATTGAAATAAGTCTGATGTTTGCATGATTATAAATGAACATGTTTTCACATGCCCATGTATATTCATCCATGAAGACTACTTCTACAACTATACAAACTGCTGAATATTCACGTCACCTGATTTACTGTTGAAACAGAAGTGTTTGTATCCCAGGGAGCAGTAGTGTTTTCTGTACAATTTTAGGAACATATATTGTTTCAAATCTACAATTATACAGTGGTATGCAAAGGTTTGGACACCCCTGGTCAAATTGTATGTTTTGTGGATTTTATAAGTGAAAAGAGGCTAACACAATTTCTACAGTGAACAAACTTATACATTATATTTTTCTGTAATAATGCACAATTACCTTTTATTGTTGAATTTACTGTAAGGGATTGGGGGGAGGGGGGAATTAACAGTACATGTGGCATATGCAAAAGTCTGTGCACCTTATCAGTCGGTACTCAGTAACACCTACCTTTGGCAGAAATGACGGCTTGCAGATGTTACTTGTAGGCAGCTAACAGTCTTTCTATTCTTGCCTTTGTACATTTTCCTCACTCTTCCTTGCAAGGATATCCTCTGTTCTTCTTGCATGCACTGCATGTTTGAGATTGGGGGCCAAACTTTTGCATACGACAGCATATGATGACCATGATATTTTATGATGTGGTAGGAGCAGAATTCAACATTTCATAATGTGCTGGGGGAAAGTCCCCAGTGCCACCAACAGAAACTCCTGTATGCCCATGAACCCCCAAAATAAATTGATCTAATATGTACTACTATTTTCATGGGACTTTTATTCTTTATGGCATGCATAGCAATTTCTGAAATGTGTTTTAAGAGGGTAAATAATCGCTCTTAACTTAAAAAGCAACTAATTAAGAAAAATGCATGGCTATTACTAACATAACCTGGCTTAAGAGGATAGATTACACAATGCTGCACAATGTACATCTAGAGCTGTGACATATAGGTCACGTGTGTTGTAAAATACTGCAGAAATGGATATTCATATTTTCACAAATGGAATATCTTGGATGTTATTTTGTTAAGTTTTCCAAAGATCACCCTTTTGTTTTTCACTTGTTGACTCCACAGTGCTCTGAACAAAAGTTCTTATTTTCATTATTTAGGCTCCACAACCATGAATCATAAATGAGGCCTAGTGTATCTCCTCGTTCCTCTATCTCCCAGTGACCAACAGTCTCCTCCTGTCTCACTGTCTCCATCGGGTCCCTCCGTTGCCTCTGCTGCCCCAGAACTGTTCCAGCTGTTCGTTAGCAAAGAGACCGTCTCTATTCTCTGCTAGAACACAAATAGATATGCACAGCGGATGCCTACTCAAGGGTTGCACACGGCATGTATCGAAGTGGATGCATTTTTGGCAGGTTTGGATAGGTTTTCATAGGTTTCCATTGGATTGCATTGGTTTGGGTAGGTTTTTGGACACCTATATCCATTCCCCTAATTGTTTGCAAAAGTTGGAAATTATACGATATGGAAGCAAATATGTTTCCAATGAGTCAAAAGAGATTATCTGCTGAAAAAAGGAGTATCCACTGAATTACTGTGATGCCAAGTTATCTGTTGTCGATATATTTTTGGACACCAAGGTACACTGTTTCATATTGCCTCCTGGGACTTGAGCAGTAATATATATCCATTTCATATTTTGTACATGTGCAGACAGGAGGTTTGTGAACCAGTAAATGTACAAGTTTTACATTTTTCACATATTTGATGTTCAAGGGTTCGCTGTAAACTAGAGTGTTGGAATTTTCCTGGCAATAATTTAAGTATGAATTATGAAAACAATTAAATTTAAAGCATGATGTTGAATGATACAAGTGTCTTTAATTTAAGCCATTATTGGTGTTTGTAGAATGTCGACATCTGGATTTATAAATAAAGCTTTAAATGGAATGTTACAAAACAGGTTAAAATGGGCAACATTAAGCCTCTGCAGAAATAAATAAAACATTCTTTACTTAATTTATTTGAAAAAAAGCTGAATTTAAGAAAATGCACAAATAACCACAGCTCAACGAGGCTCTTAGTTAAAAAAAAGCAAGTCCCATAATGTTGTGTCATTTACAGTCACATATTATAATGTTCACCAATGCTAGTGAGGAAATGTTCTACAAATTGTGATCATTCTTGTGACGAAGATGAATCTTTATGGAAAGCATCACTCGCGCTCTTTAAATCTCATATCTGAGTTAACTGTTTCTCTCTCTGCTTCCCTCTTATTCCTCCTCACTTTGGGTTTCTTGGTGGTGAAAGTCAAAGCAGCGTAATTAATTGCTTCATCTTGACGCTAAAAGGAAAAGCATTACAGAGCACATATGATTACCCATCATTCCATTCACCATTTTACCAGTATTTTCACCACATAAATCATCTATTTTAGTTTTTAAAAAATGCTTTCACAACATAATATTCGTACCTGTTCCCTTGACAAGACTTCTCGGGACACTTGGTTGTTTGATGAAGCCCCTGTTTGAGTAAAATAAAAAAGTTAAACCACTGGTGGTTGTCTGAAATGAATTACTCAGAAAATGTATGCAGTGGTTTACCAGAGTATAATCAAATCAGATCAAAAACGTCTACGATGTAAAAAAAAGCCAAGTTACTCACGCATAGCCTACATTGTGCTGTCTATAAGTTCTTAATTCCAACTTGCAAAAACTAGGCCTGCCTTTAAAAGTCTTGATATCAAAATGTGGCCAAGTTACAACTAACAATATTGCTTATCGTAGCTCACACTAAATAAACTAACTCTATTCCAAAGCAATGCTATCCAAACTTTCCTAAATTATTTAATGCAACTTGGCCCTGTGTTTCTTCATCTTTGCATGTTGAAGAGATTGTGCCTCATGGAACAACATATGTTTTCAATGAACGTTTTTAACAGTTGATGAATAATTACACTCCAGAAAGGATATGGTTGTACTTTGTTGGCAAGTTTACTTTGGAAAATGTACAGGTTTTAAAATGTTAACTGCTGCTACAGAATTCTGTACAATTCACAAACAGACATTTATATGAAGAAACATCATGTACAATAGAGAAAGGGGTGATGAATAAATAAATGCAGATAAAAATGAGCAATATTTTTACCTAGAAAATAGCGTACATATAGCATTTTTACAAACGTATCCAGACATGTTTGTGGGTCAGATGGTGGCAAATAAGTAATAGTACCAATTTGCTTAACATAATAGTATTTATGATATTTGCAAACATATTTGAACACAAGGATATCTATGCTCTGTAGGACCACACAGGTTTTGATATAAATCAATAAATACATAATAATAATAATAATAATAATAATAATAATAATAATAATAATAATAATAATAATAATAATAATAATAATAATAATACTACATTTTATCCATTCTGTGCTTTTCATAGACCCAAAGCAGTGGATGCAGACAATTGTTCAAACATGCCCTATACTGCAGTAAGTTTTCTCTTTAATTTCTAAGTGCAACACATCTGAATCAGAGTATTTCCACTATAAATTATTTTCATTTTGCAGTTTGATGTGGCACATACAGTTTCATTGACCACATTTTCTTGAGATGGTAAGAAGAAGAAACACAGGGCCAAGTTGCATTACATAATTTAGGAAAGTTTGGATAGTATTGCTTTGGAATAGAGCTAGTTTATTTAGTGTGAACTACGATAGGCAATATTGTTAGTTGTAACTTGGCCACATTTTGATATCAAGACTTTTAAAGGCAGGCCTAGGTTTTGCAAGTTGTAATTAAGAACTTATAGACAGCACTATGTAGGCTATGCATGAGTAACTTGGCTTTTTTTACGTCGTAGACTTTTTTGATCTGATATCACTTATTTTTTATAGCTAACTAATGGTGAATAATGCATGAAGATAAACACGGAGAGAGAGATGCATTCCAAAGAAATGTATGCACACATTCGCGTAACCATAACGCCCTCTATTGACAAGAATGAGAACAGTTATCCTATTACAGACAGCACACAATTACACTAAAAGAGTTTGTAGATGAGCAGTATTTAATGTGTAATGAAATACAATGAACAGCACCACCTGAGCTATGGATCATGAAGAAGCATGTAAATTAATGAACCAAGTCTATATGCATGCATGCACAATGGGCTAGACGCAAACACATTCTAGCTGAAAGTCATACAGCCTAAATAGCTAGTACAGCCTAAATAGTTTGCATCAGTAAAATATGGAAATACAGTTTTAAAATAGGGCTATTAGTATTCTATGAAATACATTTAACATTAGGCTATTCAACACTGGATTGCCGGACGCGTAACTCCAACCTTCCATGTGTGGGCTACGAGCTAGCGAGCGAGCTAGTGAGTTCATAAGCACAGCAGACTTAGGCTATTCAACACTGGATTACCGGATGCGTAACTCCAACCTTCCATGTGTGGGCTACGAGCAAGCGAGCGAGCTAGTGAGATCATAAGCACAGCAGTTTTTTTTCCGGTATTGTAGAACGTTACCTGCCGGAAATGTTTTGGTACCGGACAGCTAGGTTTAGTTTAGTTTTCTGTAGTGCAATGAATGTAGGCTATAATGCATGTTGATTCGCTTTGTAGAAGCCAAGCTTGTATCTGCTTCCTGACGAGAAGCAGACTGATGTTTCTCTGGCAACAGTAACAGTAACAAGCTTAATTGGACAACGCATATTTCCCAGGAATCTTAGCCAGAAAGAAAACAATAGAAACTACTAAGAAAGTGCATGCCAGAGATTATTCTTCTTCTCCTTATTATTATAATAATTAAAAGTGTTTGCAGTAAGCTACATTATCAACAGAGTAGCGTAGACTAGAGCCACATTCGGAAGCTATTGTTTTTTTGTTTTTTTAAAGTGACTAACCATGAATCAGATATGTTTGGGGAATTGACTGTTTATAAATCCGATCTCTTAAAGGCTTGCAGCTTAAAGGAAGCTATAATCAATTCTTAATGTAGGCTATTATCGTAAATTCTTAATTTTCCTAGTAGTTAATTTTATGGTGACATTGTGTTATGTGTGAAAAGGATAAAGTGAACAGAGCTGAAGTGAAGAAATTAATGAATAAAGAAATGTTGGCCGAGGCAAGGGTACGTTTCCACAGTCAGTCAGTCATGACCGCAAGAGCAGAGCGTAACACCCTCCCCAAACCAGACAAGAGCGAGTGTCCAATTTGGGGAGTGTGTAATATAGTAGAAGTGAAATACAAGTGAAACATTGAACAGTTAATATTGGAAACCTCTTTTGCCTTTGCAATAAAAATATGTTAATGTGTTAATGTGAAAATAATAACAGTCTAAGAAATGAAAAGTACTTAACAGTTGCACATTGTTTTTGTGGAAAATAAGCATGTGCCCTGCTGGGCTGAAACCCACAATCCACTGTGTAAGAGACTGCAGTTCTAACCACTAGGCCATCGTAGCTTCTTGGAAAGCATTAAGTCATTAGCTACATTAACATTAAAAAACGTTAGTATGAAGCCTTTTTATTGGACGATAAGCTTGATGAGCAGGTATACGGACCATACCCTCAAATAATAATTATCCCCATTGGATAACATTGCGACGGAGGCAGGCAGTTTGGCAGGAAAAATGGGAAGAAGAAGAAGAAGAAGAAGAAGAAGAAGAAGAAGAAGAAGAAGAAGAAGAAGAAGAAGAAGAAGAAGAAGAAGCGGAAGAGGAAGGAGAAAAGCGGCAAAATAACCCAAGTTTGGGGCTGTATTGTGTGGATGTGTGAAGTTGTATCTGAATGCTGTGTGGTTACATGACGTCAGAAAATACAGAAGTTAATGTTTTTTAGGGCTGAGAGTCTATGGTTATTGTGGTTACTTCTGTAGGAAACCCTGAAAAGTGCCAAACTCTCTGTGCTGTATAGGTATGGGGCATGCCCCACCAAGCCGTAACTTGGCGGATGGCATACCTGCCATCCCAATAAGAAAGCTATTCTTCTTCCTTTGATTATTATTATTATTATTATTATTATTATTATTATTATTATTATTATTATTATTATTATAATTATTATTATTATTATTATTATTATTATTATTATTATCATTAACAGTAGTAGGTTCAGTAATGGTAGTAGTGCTTTTCATATAGTCAATTATATATATAATTATATAATTGACACTGGACATCTCAAGACAGCAAAGGCAGATGAGGAGCTCTTATTGATTTTGATGCTCAATTTTTCATCATGACGTTTTGCTGTATTTCACTCATATACCTTCACTTTAATTCACTTAATTAGTTTGATTAATTAAATTATTCTATTGAATATCTTTATTCTGCCTGTCTATTATGTTGTTGTTGGTGGCTACAACTGAAGTTCACTTACAGGAAAATAAAAGAAAAAGTTTTGCTTACTCTGCTCTTTTTACAGCCTTTGATGTGTTTGCAGTGTTTTATTGCAATAAGAGTAGTTAAGTATGTGTGTATTTTATTCGGGTAAGACGCAAGATGTAAGAGCGTGTGTTGTTTGTGACCAAAGCATATGCCATCCCTATACACAGGAATAGGCGCTCACATATCGGCCCAGATAAGGCAGGTGCAGTTAAGGTGCAGATAAGGTGCAGTGCAAACTTGTGTTCTGTTCCAGCGATCTTCCCGCTGGCCAGTGTGACAGTAACATACAGTAAACCTTTACTTTCTGTTGTCAAGGGTTTGTTGTCATGATGAAGTCTTACGTTGTCCTGACTCTGACTCTATGGAAAACCCTTGTCAAAAACTCTTTGGTTTCTAACACCTATTTCCACCATTTTCTCTTGAGAAATGTATTTTTATAATCGAGGGATAGTCACATTACAGCTCTGTCTTAGGCATGTAGTGGTTATAATTTAGTACCAGCTGGATGCCAAACACAAATACATAAATACTAGAACCATTATATAATATCTGGGCCAATATCAGAAGCTAAAGTGCATTATATTTACATGAGATATGTGTGCATAAGTTGCACATAGTGGGAGACAGTCAGATACACATGTGGAGTTATTTTACCTGATGTGGTTTTACAGAACTGTTCAGAGGCTCTACATGACTATTTCTGCATGCTATTTATGAAATGGCTATAAATGCAGATGACAAATTTGTTACTTTACTAATTTGTGACAAATTACTTTACACAATCACTTCTCACAGCCCACATATTCTCACAGGCCTCCACACCCTTTAAGATATTGAGTATATTTATGATCTTGTATGTTTCATAGTAGTCTGATTTATGAAAAGTTTGATTGAACATTCGTCTAAAACACCTATGAAATATGCCCCGCATTGATAGCATGGTCTCTTACCTTGGCAATTCTCAGTACTTTTTCTCCTGTTCAGAACGAGGACAATATTTAGGATCACACTCAACGTCAAAGCTCCCGCCAAGCAATAAAGAGGAAGATCTTCATTTCCTGACATTATAAAGGCAAGATTTAGTACAGCACCTTCACCAGTAATATTAATAAGAGTATAATCAGTACAGCACCTTCACCAGTAATATTAATAAGAGTATAATCAGTACAGCACCTTCACCAGTAATATTAATAAGAGTATAATCAGTACAGCACCTTCACCAGTAATATTAATAAGAGTATAATCAGTACAGCACCTTCACCAGTAATATTAATAAGAGTATAATCAGTACAGCACCTTCACCAGTAATATTAATAAGAGTATAATCAGTACAGCACCTTCACCAGTAATATTAATAAGAGTATAATCAGTACAGCACCTTCACCAGTAATATTAATAAGAGTATAATCAGATAGTACAGCACCTTCACCAGTAATATTAATAAGAGTATAATCAGATAGTACAGCACCTTCACCAGTAATATTAATAAGAGTATAATCAGATAGTACAGCACCTTCACCAGTAATATTAATAAGAGTATAATCAGTACAGCACCTTCACCAGTAATATTAATAAGAGTATAATCAGTACAGCACCTTCACCAGTAATATTAATAAGAGTATAATCAGTACAGCACCTTCACCAGTAATATTAATAAGAGTATAATCAGTACAGCACCTTCACCAGTAATATTAATAAGAGTTTAATCAGATAGTACAGCACCTTCACCAGTAATATTAATAAGAGTATAATCAGTACAGCACCTTCACCAGTAATATTAATAAGAGTATAATCAGTACAGCACCTTCACCAGTAATATTAATAAGAGTATAATCAGATAGTACAGCACCTTCACCAGTAATATTATTAAGAGTATAATCAGTACAGCACCTTCACCAGTAATATTAATAAGAGTATAATAAGACAGTGACAGTGATAACCTCTCCAAACTCTGATCTGCATGAGAATTACAATGAGGGATGGCAAACAATTAACAACTTAGAACTTAAAAATTAAATAATAATATTAAGTAATAAACAATAATGTCAGATGAAGTCAATACTGATTGTTATACTGGTTGAAATGATTTAATGCATATTTTAGCCCTAGATTTGCAAAAATGAATGCATAAACCTTTTAAAAACTGAATGCACTAAGACGATGCTTTAACTATGTGATAGATTTTTTGCTCACCCTTAAAGTCCAGCTTGGTCCCGTTCCCAAACAGGATCTCCCCACAGGTGGCCACAGCGCAGTAGTAAGTCCCAGCATCAGAGAGGCTGAGGTTCCTCTTGGGGAAGTTGTAGACACAGCTCTGTGTGGGAGACACAGCCCCAGAACTCCTCTGGCACTCATCACTCCTGTTTCCATGGGTGTAAATGATTCCTGGAGGGGACTCTCCTGAGCCCTGTCTGAACCAGTACACACTGTGTTCTCCTGCACAGGTCTCATTGTGTACTGTACACTGCAGAGTCACAGAGCCTCCTGGCTGCACTGACTCAGACTCAGGCTGCTGCAGTACTACTGTCCTGCTCTGTGACTCTGACCCTGTAAAAGGTTAATACTCATTACAGTGCAATATACAATAGTACACTTTTGTTTAAACCGCAAGAATAATGTCCCTAAGGGGCTAAGGACCAGGTCAATTCAGTTCAATCCAAGCATATCAATTTTGGAGCTTCTCTTAAAATGTGTGGTTACACAAGTTTGCTTATTCTCTAACATGGCAGCTAAAAGGAAGGTTCTTCTATTGGGTGTAAATGTTCCCTGCTTCAAACTAAAGCTGTGGCAATAATGAAAATGCTACAGTCTACAATCTCAAACCTGTTAGACAGACACAAAAACATGTAAAGATGAGACTGGAAAGGTACTGACAGTTGAGGCGGCACTTAAGTGAATATATGATGCAAAAAAAAATACCCCATTAAAAAAGTAATGTGACTAAAAATTATCTTTTCCTGGAGCAGAAACAGTTAAGATCCCTAAAAAGAGATGACAAGGACATACTGCACACCCTGGAACTTCATATAATTAACAAAATATCTGTGCTGTTTATAGAATAATTTTTTAATACTTGCTTTTTGAATTAAATTGATAACTATGAAAATTAGTGAGACTTCTTTGAGATACTAGTATATTTATGAAAGTATATAGGCCTATAGCCTTCAGAATTATCTACGCTAACTATGCAATGATCATTTTCAGCCAGCATATTCGGCAAACTATCAAATGACAGACTTTTTACTGAGAAATCACTATTAAGAGAAACTTATGAGGTGATAAATATTAGTGTTATGGTTATGGCTAATGTAAAGTTACAGAGGTGCATTTTTAACATTCCTGTAACAAAATATTTTTTTCTACAGCGTCTTTATTTCATAAATTGAATCAATACTTATTTTTTCTGTGCCAGTCTACAAATAAACAAATATACCCGTAGCTTACACTTCATACCATAGAATGACAAATTACAATTACACATTAGGCTATGGAAAAAGGAAATAAGATTCATATTTACCCACACCATTAAAATAAGTTTAATATTTACCTGTCACTATTAGAGTAGTTCCATCTCCAAAGCTGATCTCTTTGTATGCCGTAATAGCACAATAGTATGTTGCAGAATCAGACGGCTCTACTTGTGAGACAGTCAGGTTAAAGGACCCCTTTGCTGCCTTAGCACTGAGGCGTGTACTGTTTTTAAAATCATTTAAAAATACAGCATCTGATGCCGACAAACTGAGTATAATTGCTACAAGCTGAGGCTTCTGTCCAAGATGTTGCTTAAACCAGTTGACATAATCCGTAAACTCTTCAGGATAGAAACATGGGAGAGTCACATTGTCTCCAATGTGAGCTTTCACCAGCGTGTTAGGCTGAACTGCACGCTTCCCAAGGTGCCCATCTGGAATACAACAGAAAGCAAAATAAATATGTATTTTCAACTTAACTGACAATGTGACAAAAATTATTTAAAAAAACCTCACAATCTCTGTAGAAATACCTCCATAGAATACTTGTGTAAAGTTACTTTGGTTGATAGGATAATATCAATTGAACACTTACACACTCCACTGAAAAACACAAGAATAGCACAGAGTGGTGCCATCACTGTATCTGAACTCTCCTCTCCATGAGACCCTGCTTGTACCTGCACTGTAAAACTCAAACTGTACAGAGAAGGATGTACTTGAGCTGATCATTTCCACTGATTCACTACAGTAGGAGGTCACATGCCATGGGGCAGATTTGATTGGCTGTTCAAACAGGCAAATTATTGGGTGACAAAGTTTCGCTCAGTCATCAATGCTCAGTGTCACAAAAGAAAACCCTTTTCATTATTCACATTTTTATGAGATGTGTTCTGTCTATACAGTTGTTATTTATGTAGTGCAATTGTGAAGCGCTTCATAAAATTTCAACCTATTTTACATTGACAATAATACATTGAGAATAATCACACATTTCCATATTACACTCAAGGCCTCCCCATTTGTAATTGTTACTCTTCTAATTGTATAAGTGCCTAGCCCCTTCCTGTTTTTTTTTCCCTTTCCTCGTCCTAACCCCTTAGGGACATTATTCTTGCGGTTTAAACAAAAGTGTACTATTGTATATTGCACTGTAATGAGTATTAACTTTTTACAGGGTCAGAGTCACAGAGCAGGACAGTAGTACTGCAGCAGCCTGAGTCTGAGTCAGTGCAGCCAGGAGACTCTGTGACTCTGCAGTGTACAGTACACACTGAGACCTGTGCAGGAGAACACAGTGTGTACTGGTTCAGACAGGGCTCAGGAGAGTCCCCTCCAGGAATCATTTACACCCATGGAACCAGGAGTGATGAATGCCAGAGGAGCTCTGGGGCTGTGTCTCCCACACAGAGCTGTGTCTACAACTTCCCCAAGAGGAACCTCAGCCTCTCTGATGCTGGGACTTACTACTGCGCTGTGGCCACATGTGGGGAGATCCTGTTTGGGAACAGGACCAAGCTGGACTTTGAGGGTGAGCTGATTTAAATATAGTTACAGTAATGCTACTTCCAAAATTGCATATGCACACATTAGTGCTATTTCCCACTCCAGGGGCCAAATGTATAAACAGTGCTGAGCAGAAAAATGCCCTCAGAAAGCCGCGTAAGCGAGTTTCCACGCAGAAATTCAGATGTATAATATAACACATGCTGTGAGAATCTGCGTACCTCTGCACATGAAGGACACCATACGTACACAATGTTTGGGGTCCGTGTGATATGGCGACACCGTGACAGAAAGGCAGAGGTAGAAAATGCAAAACATTTTTTTAAGCAGATTTCCGACTTTCACCCTCAGCGTTCTTTTACGTCTTCTTTTACTCAGAGTTTTATACATGTGGCCCCTGATGTTGCATGATCATAGTCACATTTCACACACTGTTTTTATTTAAGTAACAATAACAATAAAAGCACCAGCCTGCCGTGAGCACAGCTTAACTTGTGACATAACAGCTGGAAGTTTTTCCAGGAATTGTGCCCTTCCTTGCCTGGCTGTCGATCCTGAGGACTGGAGTCATCGTTTGCGCTGTGACCATACATGTGGCCCCTGATGTTGCATGATCATAGTCACATTTCACACACTGTTTTTATTTAAGTAACAATAACAATAAAAGCACCAGCCTGCCGTGAGCACAGCTTAACTTGTGACATAACAGCTGGAAGTTTTTCCAGGAATTGTGCCCTTCCTTGCCTGGCTGTCGATCCTGAGGACTGGAGTCATCGTTTGCGCTGTGACCATATTTGTCATCATCTGCCATTTCAGAAGGACAAGCTAAGCCCAGAGTGTATGGTGCATTCATGCTTGTACAGTGTACAATTACGGTGATCGGTTTTTAGTGCATACTGTATTTTATACAGTGTTTTGTCAATTTTATTTTCAAGGAATCTATTGGGGAATACTTCTAATGTCCACATTCATCCACTTCATAGTAACAAAATTGAACGATCTGTAGAATCTTATGAATATTTAGGAATCTGGCTGAATGGTAGATTGTCCTTTAAAGAGATACTGCAGTTTTACCGCTTACATTTGAACTGGAACTCGTGAGTAGGTGTGGTCATATGACGATGATGCCACATAGTCATATTATGAATATTCATATGGTCAAGGAGTGAAAGGGTGTGTTGATATAAGTCGTAATATTAACGTTAGCAGTAATACAAAGCAATTTGAACTTGAACTAGCGAGTTAGCAGTACAAGGGTCTCAGTCTCAAAGAGGAAAAAAAAAACGTTGGTCTCTGCTTTTATACCATGTGCCCAGTCGAGACTACCCTAGGATCACCTCAACTCCACCCATTTTTATGTTAAGGATCTTGTGACGTCACGAACCCCCGGAAAGGAGCGTATTGGTAAGCCTACGCAGAAACTCAGAAAACACCCATTTTGACTAAACATGAGATTTTCGGACAAAAACAGTTGTGTATGATCATAATCTCACCTAAAACATTGGTTTTCAACGGGAAAAGTCGTTTTTGACTGCAGTATCACTTTAAGAAGACTTCTGGAACATCTGAACATAAGCTAAAACCTAATATTGGTTTCTTGTACAAAAATAAAGCATGTTTCTCTCTTGCTAATAGGAAGACTATTGTACAATCAACCGTCTTATCTGTATTTGATTATGGAGACATTCTGTATATGCACGCTGCCCCTTCCACTTTAATGTGCCTTGATGCAGTTTATCGTAGTGCATTGTGTTTTATCACTGGGGATACATTTCTCACCCATCATTGTGTTTTGTATGGAAAAGCAGGATGGTCCTCTTTAACTAAGAGAAAGGAACTACTTTCCATTTTGTTTATCTACTTAAGAAACTTCTCTGTTACCTCTCATCTTTAATTACTTTTAAATCCAATAAGTATGTTACCAGGTACCATAGGTTTTCAATACTATGCCCCTCACAGTTGTAATGCATTACAAAAACTTTTAAATTAGAATATTTTGTTCCCATAGAAAAGCCTTACACATGGAATACATGGGTGTTGTATGTACTTATTTCCTCTGATATATCGCTCTGATATATTGCTGTTTGACCGCTGAATGTTAACTTGTGACTGAATTGAACTTGTCTCTCTAAGGTTTTATACATGTTTTTATTTGTTTGCTTGTAAAAAGAGACCTTGATCCCAATGAGACTACCTGTAGAATAAAGGATAATAAATAAATATTATTTAACACAGGGGGTGGTGTAACAGGCTGTATGCTATTTTTATTTCAACCACTCACCTATTTTGTTTAGCTTCGTAATAAAACCTTATCAAGAGACAATCGCTTTTTGCTACATTTGTGTAATGACTTATACAGCAGAATACTTATACAGTAGAATACCCATTTTGTTATTTACAGTACAACTTCTTCACTCAAAGACAAAAAAAATCCAAACAAAAAATCTGCAAAGACAAATGTTACCTCAAATGCAAAATCATAAAGTAATCAAACTTTGTGTCATCCCATTTTAAATGTTGATCGTATCTGCTTCTTCTTGTTACGATCCTGATACGGGACGAACCCAAGTGCAACGACCAGGAGGCAGATTCAAGAAAATGGTAATTTTATTAAGCGTTGGGGTAGTCCCAAAGCTGTACAGGAAAGGAAAACAGGTTAATTAATTAAACATAAGTAGAGTCCCTTACGGACTGCTCCAAGCCGGAGCTGGGCTTGAAAGTCAAGGTAGGTTCCAAGCCGGAACCAAACGGGTTCAGGACTGGGAGTCCAAGCCGGACTGGGTGCGGAAGTGCCCTACTGTTCCAAGCCGGAACTGGTTAGGGAAGGTGGAGTAGTGGCACCGGGTCTGGACTGGAACTGGACCGGGAGGTCCACTCAGGAAAACGGAAGGCGGCACGGAACTTGTTCCAAGCCGGAACTGGACTTGATCGGAGGTGTATTACACACCGGAACTGGACTGGAACTGGACTGGAACTGGACCGGGAGGTCCACTCAGGAAAACGGAAGCCGGCACGGAACTTGTTCCAAGCCGGAACTGGACTTTACCAGAGGTGTACAACACACCGGAACTGGACTGGTACTGGACTGGAACTGGACCGGAGGGGTCCACTCAGGAAAACGGAAGCCGGCACGGAACTTGTTCCAAGCCGGAACTGGACTTTACCAGAGGTGTACAACACACCGGAACTGGACTGGAACTGGACTGGAACTGGACCGGGAGGTCCACTCAGGGAAACGGAAGCCGGCACGGAATTATTCCAAGCCGGAACTGGACTTTAACGGAGGTGTACGAAACACCGGTACTGGACAAGACCTGGGCTGGAGCTGGACAGGAACCGGACTGGGTAGGTAGCTTGATGAATGGGGTAGAAAGCAGAGGTTAATGGCAGGGTACTGTGACAGGATTGTAGCTGAAGAAAGCTCCGCGGAGTTGGAAGGTGCGGCGTGGCTCGGGCAAATCTTGCTGAAGCCGGCTAACATTCAGGGATCCTGGTACCGTAACTGAAGTACAGGAGGTAGGTGACATAGGGAGGACAAGACACAGCTACAGGGAGGCTGGAACCGCGGCGTCTGGAGGTTGAAGGGAGACAGGTAAGTAGCATGCAACAGAGAATGTTTCGGAGGGATAGCTACCAAACTGCAAACCAGGTAAACAGGTAAAAGACAGCAAGCTGACGAATACTGGACCAGAAGCGTGACATGACATAAACACGGTTGGTTAGTTAACGAACTGGCGCCGACTAGCAGCCAGCCAGGGGTTTAAATGGTGCAGGAAATGAAGGAGAAAATGAGAAACAGGTGTGATGTTCAATCGGGAGTGATTGCCGAAGCACAGCAGTGAGGAATGTGAGTAACGAGAGGGGAGAGTGATAGGCGGAAGTTAAAGTGGATAATAAGCCGAAATGAACCCGAGGGAAACGCCCAGTCCGCAGCCAGGGGGAAAACACGGACAGGGGATCCAACATGACACGGAAGGAAACAAGGAAAACATGGAAAACGGACAGGAGGGGAACGGAACGTTACAGTACCCCCCCCTCAATGTACGCCACCTGGCGTACCCGGAGGCCTGGTCTTGTCAGGGAACAGCCTGTGGAAGTCTTGGATTAGTGAATGGTCCAAGATAAGGCTTTTGTGGAGCCACGACCTCTCCTCAGGACCGTACCCCTCCCAGTCGACGAGGTATTGGAAACCCCGGCCCTTGCGGCGGATATCGATCACACGGTTCACCGTGTAGGCCGGGGCGTTGTCGATAACTCGGACGGGAGGTGGCGGGATGGTGGGGGTACTGAGGGGGCTGGAGGAGACAGGCTTGATTTGGGACACGTGAAAAACAGGGTAAACCTTGAGGGAGGCGGGGAGGGAAAGTTTAACTGAAACGGGGTTAATAAGACAAATGATAGGGAAGGGACCAATAAAGCGGGGCTGGAGTTTCCTGGATGAGGAGGGAAGGGAGATGTTAGCGGTGGAGAGCCAGACCTGCTGACCGGCCCTATACCGTGGGGCTGCGGTCCTGTGAAGGTCCGCCAGACGTTGGGAACGGGAATTGGAGCGAAGGAGTGCGGTGCGTGTGAGCCTCCATATGCGTCTACATTTAAGGAGATGGGCCTTAACTGAGGGGACAGCTATCTCGGCCTCCTGGGCCGACAGAAGAGGGGGTTGATAGCCTAAAGCACACTCAAACGGGGATAGGCCTGTAGAAGCACTCTTAAGGGAGTTGTGAGCGTACTCGACCCAGGGGAGAAAGCGGCTCCAAGAGGCGGGATTGCGCACTGTGACGCACCGCAGGGCGGCCCCCAGGTCCTGGTTCGCCCTCTCTGCCTGGCCGTTAGACTGGGGATGAAAACCCGAGGAAAGACTAGGTGAGGCACCCAGGGCTACACAGAACGCCCTCCAAACCCGGGAGGAGAACTGGGGCCCACGGTCTGACACGATGTCAGAGGGGATCCCGTGCAGCCTGACCACATGTAGCACCAAGAGCTCAGCGGTTTCAAGGGCGGACGGGAGTTTGGGGAGGGGAACAAAGTGAACCGCCTTGGAGAACCGGTCCACTATTGTCAGAATCACGGTGTTACCTTCTGACAACGGCAGACCGGTGACAAAGTCCACACCAATGTGACTCCAAGGACGGCCAGGGACGGGGAGGGAAAGGAGAAGACCGGAGGGAGGCTGGTGGGATGCCTTGCTCCTGGCGCACACAGAGCAGGCCAGGACAAAGGCACGGGTATCCCCCTTAAGGGTAGGCCACCAGAAACTCCTCCTGACGAGGGCGATCGTTCTGGCAACACCTGGGTGACATGCCAGGCACGAGGCGTGAACCCATTCGAGGACCTGGGAGCGGACGGAATTGGGGACAAAAAGGCAGGAGTTAGGGTTATTGCGGGGATCCGGTTGGGAAGTCTAGGCGGCCTTCACAATACCCTCGATCTCCCAGGAGACCGCAGCCACCACACAGGAAGCCGGCAGAATGGGCTCCGGATCAGCAGGACTGGAGGGGAGGGAAAACATGCGGGACAAGGCATCTGCCTTAATATTGCGGGAACCGGGACGGTAAGAAACAGAGAAATTAAACCGGGCAAAAAATAACGACCATCTAGCCTGACGAGCATTAAGCCTTTTGGCAGATTTTAAATAAATAAGGTTTTGATGGTCGGTAAAAACAAGAAAGGGATTACCTGCCCCCTCCAGCCAGTGGCGCCACTCCTCAAGAGCCAGTTTTGTAGCCAGTAGTTCCCGATCCCCGACATCATAGTTCCTCTCGGCGGAGGACAGTCTCCGGGAGAAGAATGCGCAGGGATGGAGCTTGTTATCAGAGGCGGACCGTTGAGACAGAATGGCCCCCACGCCGGTGTCGGAGGCATCCACCTCAACGGTAAACTGACGAGAAGTGTCCGGGTGACGGAGGATAGGTGCTGAGGAAAAACGGACCTTGAGCAGTTCGAATGCTCGCTGGGCATCGGAATTCCAACAGTAAGGCAGGGCAACGGAAGTGAGTTTAGTAAGGGGAGCAGCAATGACACTGTAATTACGGATAAAGCGGCGATAGAAATTAGCAAACCCAAGGAACTGCTGAAGGTGCTTGCGAGAGGTGGGTTGGGGCCATTCTGTCACCGCCTTGATCTTAGCAGGGTCCGCCCGGATACTGCCCTCCTCGATGATGAAGCCGAGGAACGGGACAGTAGACACATGGAAGGAACATTTCTCCGCTTTAACAAAAAGTTGATTCTCCAGCAGCCGCTGGAGAACCTCCCGGACGTGGAGAACATGTTCCTGAGGGGATTGAGAAAAAATCAAGATATCATCGATGTACACAAATACGCTCTTCCCCAGGAGATCACGCAGGACGTCGTTCACCATGCCTTGGAAGACTGCTGGGGCGTTAGTAAGGCCGAAGGGGACCACCAGGTATTCGTAGTGGCCCAACGGGGTATTGAAAGCAGTCTTCCATTCGTCCCCCTCCCGTATCCGCACCAAGTGATACGCATTACGGAGGTCGAGCTTGGTGAACGTAACCGCTGGCGAGAGGGGTTCAAAGGCGGTGTTAATGAGGGGAAGAGGGTATTTGTTACGGATGGTGACCTGGTTGAGTCCCCGGTAGTCGATGCAGGGTCGCAGAGAGCCATCCTTCTTCCCTACGAAGAAGAACCCTGCACCGACTGGGGATGAGGAGGGACGGATAATACCCGAAGCGAGGGAGTCGTGGATGTATTCCTCCATAGCTAGTTTCTCTGGTCCTGACAGACTGTAGAGGCGTCCAGATGGCAGTTTAGCTCCAGCCAGCAGGTCAATGGCGCAGTCGTACGGCCTGTGAGGAGGTAAGGACAGAGCACGTGACTTGGAGAACACCTGTGCGAGGTCGTGATACTCGCTAGGAACATTGGTTAAATCAGGTATAGGTTGCATAGAACAGGAATTACTGGACCCCGGAGGGGGCAGAGCAGAACGGAGACAGCTGGCTAGACAGTGGGCACTCCACGCCAGGATGCGAACGGCTTTCCAGTCAAGATGAGGGTTGTGGAGGCGGAGCCAGGTCTGACCTAAAACAAGAGCAGATTGTTGGGAGTTAATAAGTAATAGTTGAATGGACTCCCGATGATTGCCAGACAAAACAAGTTGGATAGGAACAGTGGAGTGGGTAACTAGCCCCAAACTCCTACCGTCCAGAGCAAGAGCTGAAATGGGTGAGGTTAGACGTTCCGTGGGAATGCCGGCCCTCCTGGCGAAGGTGATATCCATGAAGTTGGCGTCAGCTCCGGAATCGATTAGAGCCGAGGAGGTCACGGACTTGTCCCTCCAAAGGAGGGTAGCCTTGAACATAAGGCGATCCTGGGCTGCATGGTTGGGGATGATGGGGCTCGTCAGTACGCCCAGTTTTACTGGCGAGCCCATTCTTTTGGGCGGATGGGACAGGAGGCGATCTGATGGCCAGGCTTGCCGCAGTAAAAACAGGATCTGGTGCGCAGACGGCGTTGGCGCTCCTCGGGATCGACCGCAACTCTGCCCAGTTGCATGGGCTCCTCCTCGGAAACGCCCGTCGGCGCCCTAGATCCAGTGACGGAGGAGTGTGAACGAACGTTTGAAGCGACGGAGGGTGAATGACGCCCGGAGCTTCCTCCCCGCTCCCGGGCCCGGATGCGGAGACGATTATCAATGGCTATAGCGAGGCTGATGAGGCTATTGAGGGAGTTGGACTCTTCCCGAGTGGCAAGCTGGTCCTTAAGTTCCTCGCTGAGAGCTTGGCGGAAAGCCCCCTGGAGGGAGGTGTCATTCCATCCGGACTCCGCGGCGAGGGTACGAAACTGAATGGCCATTTCTGCGACGCTGCGGTTGCCTTGACGAACTTGAAGCAGACGTTGGGTAGCGTCTCGCCCACAGGTCGGGTGTTCAAACACACGCCGCATTTCTGCGGTAAAGGCTGCGAAGTTGCTGCATAACGGGGCCTGGCTGTCCCAGATGGATGTAGCCCACTCCAGGGCGCTCCCCCCCAAGCTGCTCATGATGAACGCAATCTTGCTGGAGTCAGAGGCGAAGGAGGAGGGCTGCATACGAAACACAATGTCACATTTAAGTAGAAATTCACGACATCTCCCCAACCCCCCGCGATATAACTCGGGGTGTTGTACTCGGGGCTCACGGCTAGAAGTGGGAGCCGGAGCCTCCGGAGGAGGTTCAGGAGCGGGAGGAGTTGGGTTGGCAGGAATCCGCGGTAGCGGTTGGTGGAGCGAAAGTTGGGCTACCTGCTCCGTGATGCCCCTAACTACTTCCAGAACGTCATCCAAACGACGGCCCTGTTGGTCGCTGACCGCAGTTTGGCAGGAGAAGGCGTGGCGAATCTGTTCCAGATCGGCTAGGTCCATGCTTTTGGGCCAGTTCGTTCTGTTACGATCCTGATACGGGACGAACCCAAGTGCAACGACCAGGAGGCAGATTCAAGAAAATGGTAATTTTATTAAGCGTTGGGGTAGTCCCAAAGCTGTACAGGAAAGGAAAACAGGTTAATTAATTAAACATAAGTAGAGTCCCTTACGGACTGCTCCAAGCCGGAGCTGGGCTTGAAAGTCAAGGTAGGTTCCAAGCCGGAACCAAACGGGTTCAGGACTGGGAGTCCAAGCCGGACTGGGTGCGGAAGTGCCCTACTGTTCCAAGCCGGAACTGGTTAGGGAAGGTGGAGTAGTGGCACCGGGTCTGGACTGGAACTGGACCGGGAGGTCCACTCAGGAAAACGGAAGGCGGCACGGAACTTGTTCCAAGCCGGAACTGGACTTGATCGGAGGTGTATTACACACCGGAACTGGACTGGAACTGGACTGGAACTGGACTGGAACTGGACTGGAACTGGACCGGGAGGTCCACTCAGGAAAACGGAAGCCGGCACGGAACTTGTTCCAAGCCGGAACTGGACTTTACCAGAGGTGTACAACACACCGGAACTGGACTGGTACTGGACAGGAACTGGACCTGGACTGGAACTGGACCGGAGGGGTCCACTCAGGAAAACGGAAGCCGGCACGGAACTTGTTCCAAGCCGGAACTGGACTTTACCAGAGGTGTACAACACACCGGAACTGGACTGGTACTGGACTGGAACTGGACTGGAACTGGACCGGGAGGTCCACTCAGGGAAACGGAAGCTGGCACGGAATTATTCCAAGCCGGAACTGGACTTTAACGGAGGTGTACGAAACACCGGTACTGGACAAGACCTGGGCTGGAGCTGGACAGGAACCGGACTGGGTAGGTAGCTTGATGAACGGGGTAGAAAGCAGAGGTTAATGGCAGGGTACTGTGACAGGATTGTAGCTGAAGAAAGCTCCGCGGAGTTGGAAGGTGCGGCGTGGCTCGGGCAAATCTTGCTGAAGCCGGCTAACATTCAGGGATCCTGGTACCGTAACTGAAGTACAGGAGGTAGGTGACATAGGGAGGACAAGACACAGCTACAGGGAGGCTGGAACTGCGGCGTCTGGAGGTTGAAGGGAGACAGGTAAGTAGCATGCAACAGAGAATGTTTCGGAGGGATAGCTACCAAACTGCAAACCAGGTAAACAGGTAAAAGACAGCAAGCTGACGAATACTGGACCAGAAGCGTGACATGACATAAACACGGTTGGTTAGTTAACGAACTGGCGCCGACTAGCAGCCAGCCAGGGGTTTAAATGGTGCAGGAAATGAAGGAGAAAATGAGAAACAGGTGTGATGTTCAATCGGGAGTGATTGCCGAAGCACAGCAGTGAGGAATGTGAGTAACGAGAGGGGAGAGTGATAGGCGGAAGTTAAAGTGGATAATAAGCCGAAATGAACCCGAGGGAAATGCCCAGTCCGCAGCCAGGGGGAAAACACGGACAGGGGATCCAACATGACACGGAAGGAAACAAGGAAAACATGGAAAACGGACAGGAGGGGAACGGAACGTTACACTTCTATTCCAAAAATCAATTATAGGCACAGGGAAAATTTTATTTTGTATGTTTAGTTTGTAAAATAAAGTATTTTATAAAGTTTCTGGATCAATGGTTTTATTACACTGTAAGAATGTTTATTCTTCAGTCGACAAAACATGTTTCACTGAAAATGTTATTTGTTGCATTTTTATTATTTTATTTAGATTGAATGTCCCTAGTGTAGGTTTCAGCACAGTAGAATATATTGTTCTTGAGATTAAGACTGGAGGCTTACGTATGTCCCCTACAGGGGACAGAAATTAATTTTTGGTTTTAGGAAGATATAGGAGTTAATACCTGTTGAAGTGATTCCACATATGTAATACTGGATAGCCCATCTAAGGAGAAGCATAGCAAATTAGTACATGCTATGAATGCTGTGACACATTGCTTTGGATTTTGTTTTACAATAATCTATGTTTGAATGTAACTGTCCCTATAATATAAACATTAAACAAATAGACATATTGCGCAGAATGCTTATGGTTCAGTCAGTAATGTTTGATATTTCAACAATGAACACTGGAAATTTGATTTTGAAAATATTACTTCTGTAAGGGTGCCCTCTTATGGTAAACACAGCAGTATGCAGGCTGTAATGTTAGAGCATTGCACTGAAACCAGGCTGAGGTGTCTTTAAAAAAGTTATCTAAAGAATAACAATTACACAATTCATAATTCAAAAGATAAGCATTTTCTGAGCATGCCATAAGTAATGAGTGAGTAATAACTTCAGCAATTCTACCCATAATGCAGTTTGTCCATAACAAAACACCTGTGCAACATCCGAGGCCTGAGGTTCTGTCACTCGATGACATCACAATGGCCTCATTAAGAGGACTTCCTCGTTCATCTCTACTGGCTTTGTCTCAAGGAAGCACCAATTAATTGAGCATAAAGCATGAAAACAATAGATGTTTTAAAAAATGAATAAATGCAAGATTTTAAAATTGTAGACACACTTGAACAAATTGTGTGTTTTGAAAGGATATCTAAGATTTACAAATGCAGGGTTTCAAATTGATATCAAACTTATTCAAACGTCTGGCTACGATAATCATCCTGAACAATTACAATCAGCACACTTGTTTTAAAATCTTTAAGGGCAAAGGAATGATAAAGATTAATTTTAGGATACTAATCCTTATCATGGATTTAATCAAAATCTTTACATTTGTAAAATTTAAACACCGTATTGTAGAAATATGTCAAATGGTGGTTTGATCTCGGTGACAGTTCACAATATGGCTAAAGAAAGAATATGTATTGAAAGAAAGATCTCACAAACAGTTTAAAAGCTGTAAAAACATAAGCACAAGAAAGAGAGAGAGAGAAAGAGAAAGAGAGAGGTACCATGTAACATATCAAAGAGGTGTATGCTGTGGAAACCACAAAGGCAGAGCAGAGGGGTTTTGTTTTGAGTAAATGGCTAGAGAGTCAGACCAAACCACAGAGATAGCTGCACCCCCAGCATTGCGCAAAAACCCAGCATGGACCTGCAAACAGCTCTCAGAGCATGACCGCTAGCGTGCTCTCAAAGGGTAAGAGAGGGAAACAGGAATCAAAAAAAGTACCTGTATGTGCATCGCAAACGAAGTGCGCATCGCAAGTTCTGTCGTCAGAAATCTCCTCCAACTTGTACAGAATGCAGCTGCTAGGGTTCTTACTAGAACCAAGAAATGGGAGCATATCAGCCCGGTGCTCAAAACTCTTCATTGGCTGCCTGTCAAATTCAGAATTGACTACAAGATTTTACTTCTAGCGTTTAAAGCTTTAAATGGCTTGGCCCCTGAATATCTGAGTGACTTACTCATTCCTTACTGTCCTCCTAGATTACTTCGCTCTCAAAATGCTGGCTATTTGAAAATTCCTATTATATCTAAAATTACAATGGGTGGCAGAGCCTTCTCTTACAGAGCCCCTTTTTTATGGAATAATCTTCCCATGTATGTACGGGCTGCAGACACACTTGCTGTCTTTAAGTGTAGGCTAAAAACGTACCTCTTTAGTCAATCCTATAGTTAAGGATGTCAGGGGGGGGGGGGGGCTAACCTTCTCTTTTCCTCTCTCACCCTGAGCTGCAGATTACTCCGGCCCGTCCCCCTCTCACCCTGAGTTTGCAGACTGCTCCAGTTATGCCCCTCACCCTGAGTTTGCAGACTGCTTCGGACCCGTCCCTCCTTTGGTTTATCCTCCCGACTTCACGCAACCGGAGTCCCAGATGCATCACCCCGCCCCCTTTGAACTGATGATTGAATTGACTATTACCATTCAGTCCACCTTTAGTCTAAACCGGGCCGGCCAGCGAAGGATGGGCACCCCCTTTCTAGCCAGGTTCCTTCCGAGATTTCTTCCCACTGGGGAGTTTTTTCTCGCCACTGTTCAGTGTTTTTTCTCCCCTACCGGGGAGTTTTTTACCTCATTTTGCTGGTTGGGGGCTAAGGCCTGGTTTTTTTTGCTAAATTTTCCTTCTGTTTCCCTGTGCAGCGTCTTTGTGACAGTTCTCTGTAAAAAGCGCTATACAAATAAAATTGAATTGAATTTAATTGAATTCCTTAGCCGACCACACGTCTAATTCTCAACCAATCACATGCACACACCTCTCCTGGAGCACCCTTTTAAAACCAAGAATCAGACCTCCCTGTGCTGCTCACTGCTCCCCTAAACCTAACCCTCCCTGTTTTGCTCACTGCTCCCCTAGCACTAACCTTCCCTGTGCTGCTCATACACACACACACACACACACACACACACACACACACACACACACACACACACACACACACACACACTTCCCCCACACCCATGCACTCGCACCCTGTTACAGACAAAATCCCATGATTCAGGGATTGTTTCACATGAGTCCATACTACTCCACACCTTACTCAGCACATACATTCATTATGAGGCTGAATGGCCTGAATGAGTCAAGAACACTTTCATGACAGCTGGTCACATGACCATGGAATGCATCATCAGGGAGGGAATGGGATCAAGATGCTTTGTGTTTCAATGCATTTGATGATGTTTGTGCTTAAAAAACATTAATGAATTCAGTATTTTTTATTTTTTGTGTGACTTATTAAGTATATATTTCAATCTTTTTATGATATGCACCATCCCTGTCAAGCCTCAGGTTTTACCTGTGAGTTTTTTTTAATCTGTGCTGCTGTCTCACACGGGCTCCCTCTCAGCTTCAGTTTCTCTGCTCCATCAGTGATGAGTGGGACAGTGATAGATTCACATAATGAATGTGTAAATATTTGATCTCTGCTTACATATTTACACATTTATTATGTAACTGTGTTAAACTTGGAAACTTTGGGAGAGATTTTTATAATATTTTATTTGAAAATGTCACCCAATGAATACTGGTGCGCTGTTTTTTTAAGCCTCTCTTATCTGGTCTGTTGTAATGGAAAGATGGTCTGAGGTGTGAGGCGGGTAAATGTGATCGGGGCGTCAGTGTGGTTTTAATGCTGTGAGAGGGAGGTGTGAAGACAGCTCTGTGCTGCAGGTCAGTCTTCCTGTGCAGCTCTTGTCTGTGTAGCGCTGAATATACAAGGCTGTGAGTGGAAAATAGATGCACCTCCCCTGTCACCACAACAGAACAGTCTGAAATGGAAAAACACATTTTGCTGGTAAAGAAAAAGAGAGCCGTGTGTAAAAGCTTTCCAACTACAATAAGCAGCGCAAACATCTCAGCGCAGCAACGTATCAGACAAAGTTATCTGTCCATTTCCTGCCTTTTTTCATTGTGACTGTCACATTTGATATCGTGCAGCATGTTTTCAAAAAGGCTGATTTTGTCCCTAGCACTTTCTAAAAGTCAATAAAAAAATTTTGATATTTCTATTGGGAATGATGTGAAAATAACAGTTTCATTAAGGCCAGAACTAGGACTAGGCCTCTCCTTCAATCTTTTTTAAAAATTAGCATGAATTAATTAGCATTAATTACCTACTGCCCGCTGAGGGAAGACCAGGCAGGGGTCATACGCAGGGAATTGCCAGCTAACTGTAAACAAATTAAAGCAGCATTTGTGAAATATTAGTTTAGATGAAAATGTTTGAATTTAAGCCTTCTGAATTTGTTTTTGTGCGAACTAAAAATGTTATAAATGTTTTGTTTTTGTGACGAAGATGAATCTTTATGGAAAGCTTCACTCGTGGTCTTTAAATCTCATATCTGAGTAAACAGTTTCTCTCTCCGCTTCCCTCTTATTCCTCCTCACTTGTGCTAAAATCACATGCAAATCACATGCAATCGCATCTGTGTGATGTCCTATTGAATGTGGTGAGGGGTAATATACCAGTAATTGTCTCCATGTATAAGAGTCAAAGGGCACTATAATCATGTTCAGCTGTTGAAATTAAATATTTTACAGCAGAAATTCCAGTCTGGGTAAGGGCATTACTCTCTCCTTGTTCTCTAGATTATAGGCCCCTGTGGACACCTGACAGGCATCTCAACAGGAAGTGCATGAATATGTGAGAGCATGTTTATGCTCTGTCGCTGTACACAGGAAGGAATCTGCCACTGAGTCATTCTCTCAGTAAATGTACCCAGTTGCTGTAAAACTTACCAAACAGCATCAATAACTAAGAACCCAAGAAAGCTCCTTGTTTATTGAAGGTACAGGGAGGGCTCTGCTAGCAAGAGGCCTTGCCTTCATAAAGCACATCCAGTTGATCTAACACATGCAAGATAGTACCGACATTCACTGCAATGTTTTCCCTGGCAAAGCAGTGGCAGATATATGGAGGTATGCCTGAACCACCCCTGATCCACCCCTGGTATGTATGTACAGACATATTTATACATGCCTTCTTCTTGTGGAGAAAGATTTCCTGTAAAACTTTAAATTAAAGTTTTCATTCAGGAAAATTGTTTGTGATGGAAATGTATCAGATTTATATACCCCGACTGTCTGATGTATTGAGTTAAGCAGCCAATGTGAAAAATGTGGATTCGCAAACACAAAGCTTAATTGAAATAAGTCTGATGTTTGCATGATTATAAATGAACATGTTTTCACATGCCCATGTATATTCATCCATGAAGACTACTTCTACAACTCAGAATAGGAACTATACAAACTGCTGAATATTCACGTCACCTGATTTACTGTTGAAACAGAAGTGTTTGTATCCCAGGGAGCAGTAGTGTTTTCTGTACAATTTTAGGAACATATATTGTTTCAAATCTACAATTATACAGTGGTATGCAAAGGTTTGGACACCCCTGGTCAAATTGTATGTTTTGTGGATTTTATAAGTGAAAAGAGGCTAACACAATTTCTACAGTGAACAAACTTATACATTATATTTTTCTGTAATAATGCACAATTACCTTTTATTGTTGAATTTACTGTAAGGGATTGGGGGGAGGGTGGAATTAACAGTACATGTGGCATATGCAAAAGTCTGTGCACCTTATCAGTCGGTACTCAGTAACACCTATGTTTGGCAGAAATGACGGCTTGCAGATGTTACTTGTAGGCAGCTAACAGTCTTTCTATTCTTGCCTTTGTACATTTTCCTCACTCTTCCTTGCAAGGATATCCTCTGTTCTTCTTGCATGCACTGCATGTTGCAGGGATATCCTCTGTTCTTCTTGCATGCACTGCATGTTGCAAGGATATCCTCTGTTCTTCTTGCATGCACTGCATGTTGCAGGGATATCCTCTGTTCTTCTTGCATGCACTGCATGTTGCAGGGATATCCTCTGTTCTTCTTGCATGCACTGCATGTTGCAAGGATATCCTCTGTTCTTCTTGCATGCACTGCATGTTGCAGGGATATCCTCTGTTCTTCTTGCATGCACTGCATGTTTGAGATCGGGGGCCAAACTTTTGTATATGACAGCATATGATGACCATGATATTTCATGATGTGGTAGGAGCAGAATTCAACATTTCATAATGTGCTGGGGGAAAGTCCCCAGTGCCCCCAACAGAAACTCCTGTATGCCCATGAACCCCCAAAATAAATTGATCTAATATGTACTACTATTTTCATGGGACTTTTATTATTTATGGCATGCATAGCCATTTCTGACATAATGTGGTTTAAGGGGGTAAATAATCGCTCTAAACATAAAAAGCAACTAATTAAGAAAAATGCATAGCTATATTACTAACATAACGTGCCTTAAGAGGATAGATGACACAATAATGCACAATGTACGTCTAGAGCTGTGACATATAGGTCAAGTGTGTTACTGCAGAAACGGGTATTCATATTTTCAGAAATAGAATACCTTGGATGTTATTTTGCCCTTTTTTATGATCGGCTACTCATTTAAGGTGAAATCAGATTTTTAAGCTCACATAACCTAAGTTTTCCAAAGATCACCCTTTTGTTTTTCACTTGTTGACTCCGCAGTGCTCCGAACAAAAGTTATTATTTTCATTATTTAGGCTCCACTATCATGAATCATGAATGAGGCCTAGTGTATCTCCTCTTTCCTCTATCTCCCTGTGACCACCAGTCTCCTCCTGTCTCACTGTCTCCATCTGGTCCCTCCATTGCCTCTGCTGCCCCAGAACTGTTCCAGCTGTTCCTCAGCAAAGAGACCATCTCTATTCTCTGCCAGAACACAAATAGATATGCACAGCGGATGCCTACTCAAGGGTTGCAAACGGCATGTATCGAAGTGGATGCATTTTTGGCAGGTTTGGATAGGGTTTCATAGGTTTCCATTGGTTTGCATTGGTTTGGGTAGGTTTTTGGACACCTATATCCATTCCCCTAATTGTTTGCAAAAGTTGGAAATTCTCTAACGATATGGATGCAAATATGTTTCCAATGAGTCAAAAGAGATTATCTGCTGAAAAAAGGAGTCTCCCCTGAATTACTGTGATGCTGAATTATCTGTTGTCGATAGATTTTTGGACACCAAGGTACACTGTTTTATATTGCCTCCTGGGACTTGAGCAGTAATATATATCCATTTCATATTTTGTACATGTGCAGACAGGAGGTTTGTGAACCAGTAAATGTACAAGTTTTACATTTTTCACATATTTGATGTTCAAGGGTTCGCTGTAAACTAGAGTGTTGGAATTTTCCTGACAATAATTTAAATATGAATTATGAAAACAATTACATTTAAAGCATGATGTTGAATGATACAAGTGTCTTCTTTAATTTAAGCCATTACTGGTGTTTGTAGAATGTCGACATCTGGATTTATAAATAAAGCTTTAAACAGAATGTTACAAAACAGGATAAAATGAGCAACATTAAGCCTCTGCAGAAATAAATAAAACATTCTTTACTTAATTTATTTGAAAAAAAGCTGAATTTAAGAAAATGCACAAATAACCACAGCTCAACGAGGCTCTTAGTTAAAAAAAAGCAAGTCCCATAATGTTGTGTCATTTACAGTCACATATTATAATGTTCACCAATGCTAGTGAGGAAATGTTCGAAAAATTGTAATCATTCTTGTGACGAAGATTAATCTTTATGGAAAGCTTCACTCGCGCTCTTTAAATCTCATATCTGAGTAAGCAGTTTCTCTCCCCGCTTCCCTCTTATTCCTCCTCACTTTGGGTTTCTTGGTGGTGAAAGTCAAAGCAGCGTAATTCATTGCTTCATCTTGACGCTAAAAGGAAAAGCATTACACAGCACATATGATTACTCATCATTCCTTTTACCATTTTACCAGTGTTTTCACCACATAAATCATCTATTTTAGTTTTTAAAAAATTATTTCATAACATAATATTCGTACCTGTTCCCTTGACAAGACTTCTCGGGACACTTGGTTGTTTGATGAAGCCCCTGTTTGATTAAAATAAAAAGTTAAACCACGGGTGGTTGTCTGAAATGAATTACTCAGAAAATATATGCAGTGGTTTACCAAAGTATAATCAAATCAGATCAAAAACGTCTACGATGTAAAAAAAAAGCCAAGTTACTCACGCATAGCCTACATAGTGCTGTCTATAAGTTCTTAATTCCAACTTGCAAAAACTAGGCCTGCCTTTAAAAGTCTTGATATCAAAATGTGGCCAAGTTACAACTAACAATATTGCCTATCGTAGCTCACACTAAATAAACTAACTCTATTCCAAAGCAATGCTATCCAAACTTTCCTAAATTATTTAATGCAACTTGGCCCTGTGTTTCTTCATCTTTGCATGTGAAGAGATTGTGCCTCATGGAACAACATATGTGTTCAATGAATGTTTTTAACAGTTGATGAATAATTACACTCCAGAAAGGATATGGTTGTACTTTGTTGGCAAGTTTACTGAAAATGTACAGGTTTTAAAATGTTAACTGCTGCTACAGAATTCTTTACAATTCACAAACAGACATTTATATGAAGAAACATCATGTACAATAGAGAAAGGGGTGATGAATAAATAAATGCAGATAAAAATGAGCAATATTTTTACCTAGAAAATAGCATACATATAGCATTTTTACAAACGTATCCAGACATGTTTGTGCGTCAGATGGTGGCAAATAAGTAATAGTACCAATTTTCTTAACATAATAGTATTTATGATATTTGCAAACAGAATTTTGTGAACACAAGGATATCTATGCTCTGTAGGACCACACAGGTTTTGATATAAATCCAAATAAATAAATTAATAAATACATAATAATAATAATAATAATAATAATAATAATAATAATAATAATAATAATAATAATAATAATAATAATAATAATACTACAGTGGATGCAGACAATTGTTCAAACATGCCCTATAGTGCAGCAATTTTTTAATTTTTCTGTTTAATTTCTAAGTGCAACACATCTGAATCAGAGTATTTCCACTATAAATTATTTTCATTTTGCAGTTTGATGTGGCACATACAGTTTCATTGACCACATTTTCTTGAGATGGTAAGAAGAAGAAACACAGGGCCAAGTTGCATTAAATAATTTAGGACAGTTTGGATAGCATTGCTTTGGAATAGAGCTAGTTTATTTAGTGTGAGCTACGATAGGCAATATTGTTAGTTGGAACTTGGCCACATTTTGATATCAAGACTTTTAAAGGCAGGCCTAGGTTTTGCAAGTTGTAATTAAGAACTTATAGACAGCACTATGTAGGCTATGCATGAGTAACTTGGCTTTTTTTACGTCGTAGACTTTTTTGATCTGATATTACTTATTTTTTATAGCTAACTAATGATGAATAATGCATGAAGATAAACATGGAGAGAGAGATGCATTCCAAAGAAATGTATGCAGACATTCGCGTAACCATAACGCCCTCTATTGACAAGAATGAGAACAGTTATCCTATTACAGACAGCACACAATTACATTAAAAGAGTTTGTAGATGAGCAGTATTTAATGTGTAATGAAATACAATGAACAGCACCACCTGAGCTATGGATCATGAAGAAGCATGTAAATTAATGAACCAAGTCTATATGCATGCATGCACAATGGGCTAGACGCAAACACATTCTAGCTGAAAGTCATACAGCCTAAATAGCTAGTACAGCCTAAATAGTTTGCATCAGTAAAATATGGAAATACAGTTTTAAAATAGGGCTATTAGTATTCTATGAAATACATTTAACATTAGGCTATTCAACACTGGATTGCCGGATGCGTAACTCCAACCTTCCATGTGTGGGCTACGAGCTAGCGAGCGAGCTAGTGAGTTCATAAGCACAGCAGACTTAGGCTATTCAACACTGGATTGCCGGATGCGTAACTCCAACCTTCCATGTGTGGGCTACGAGCTAGCGAGCGAGCTAGTGAGATCATAAGCACAGCAGTTTTTTTTCCGGTAGTGTAGAACGTTACCTGCGGGAAATGTTTTGGTACCGGACAGCTAGGTTTAGTTTAGTTTTCTGTAGTGCAATGAATGTAGGCTATAATGCATGTTGATTCGCTTTGCAGAAGCCAAGCTTGTATCTGCTTCCTGACGAGAAGCAGACTGACGTTTCTCTGGCAACAGTAACAGTAACAAGCTTAATTGGACAACGCATATTTCCCAGGAATCTTAGCCAGAAAGAAAACAATTGAAACTACTAAGAAAGTGCATACCAGAGATTATTCTTCTTCTTCTTCTTATTATAATAATTAAAAGTGTTTGCAGTAAGCTACATTATCAACAGAGTAGCGTAGACTAGAGCCACGTTCGGAAACTATTGTTTTTTTTGTTTTTTTAAAGTGACTAACCATGAATCAGATATGTTTGGGGAATTGACGGTTTATAAATCCGATCTCTTAAAGGCTTGCAGCTTAAAGGAAGCTATAATCAATTCTTAATGTAGGCTATTATCGTAAATTCTTAATTTTCCTAGTAGTTAATTTTATGGTGACATTGTGTTATGTGTGAAAAGGATAAAGTGAACAGAGCTGAAGTGAAGAAATTAATGAATAAAGAAATGTTGGCCGAGGCAAGGGTACGTTTCCACAGTCAGTCAGTCATGACCGCAAGAGCAGACGTAACACCCTCCCCAAACCAGACAAGAGCGAGTGTCCGATTTGGGGAGTGTGTAATATAGTAGAAGTGAAATACAAGTGAAACATTGAACAGTTAATATTGGAAACCTCTTTTGCATTTGCAATAAAAATACGTTAATGTGTTAATGTGAAAATAATAACAGTCTAAGAAATGAAAAGTACTTAACAGTTGCACATTGTTTTTGTGGAAAATAAGCATGTGCCCTGCTGGGCTGAAACCCACAATCCACTGTGTAAGAGACTGCAGTTCTAACCACTAGGCCATCGTAGCTTCTTGGAAAGCATGAAGCCATTAGCTACATTAACATTAAAAAACGTTAGTATGAAGCCTTTTTATTGGACGATAAGCTTGATGAGCAGGTATACGGACCATACCCTCAAATAATAATTCTCCCCATTGGATAACATCGCGACGGAGGCAGGCAGTTTGGCAGGAAAAATGGGAAGAAGAATAAGAAGAAGAAGAAGAACAAGCGGAAGAGGAAGGAGAAAAACGGCAAAATAACCCAAGTTTGGGGCTTTATTGTGTGGATGTGTGAAGTTGTATCTGAATGCTGTGTGGTTACATGAGGTCAGAACATACAGAAGTTAATGTTTTTTAAGGCTGAGAGTCTATGGTTATTGTGGTTACTTCTGTAGGAAACCCTGAAACGTGCCAAACTCTCTGTGCTGTATAGGTATGGGGCATGCCCCACCAAGCCATAAATTGGCGGATGGCATACCTGCCATCCCAATAAGAAAGCTATTCTTCTTCCTTTGATTATTATTATTATTATTATTATTATCATTAACAGTAGTAGGTTCAGTAATGGTAGTAGTGCTTATCATATAGTCAGTTATATATATAATTATATAATTGACACTGGACATCTCAAGACAGCAAAGGCAGATGAGGAGCTGTTATTGATTTTGATGCTCAATTTTTCATCATTACGTTTTGCTGTATTTCACTCATATACCTTCACTTTAATTCACTTAATTAGTTCGATTAATTCAATTATTCTATTGAATATCTTTATTCTGCCTGTCTATTATGTTGTTGTTGGTGGCTACAACTGAAGTTCCCTTACAGGAAAATAAAAGCAAAAGTTTTGCTTACTCTGCTCTTTTTACAGCCTTTGATGTGTTTGCAGTGTTTTATTGCAATAAGAGTAGTTAAGTATGTGTGTATTTTATTCGGGTAAGACGCAAGATGTAAGAGCGTGTGTTGTTTGTGACCAAAGCATATGCCATCCCTATACACAGGGATAGGCGCTCACATATCGGCCCAGATAAGGCAGGTGCAGATAAGGTGCAGATAAGGTGCAGTGCAAACTTGTGTTCTGTTCCAGCGATCTTCCCGCTGGCCAGTGTGACAGTAACATACAGTAAACCATGTGCCCTGCTGTTGTCAAGGGTTTGTTGTCATGGTGAAGTCTTACGTTGTCCTGACTTTGACTCTACGGAAAACCCTTGTCAAAAACTCTTTGATTTCTAACACCTATTTCCACCATTTTCTCTTGAGAAATGTATTTTTATAATCGAGGGATAGTCACATTACAGCTCTGTCTTACGCATGTAGTGGTTATAATTTAGTACCAGCTGGATGCCAAACACAAATACATAAATACTAGAACCATTATATAATATCTGGGCCAATATCAGAAGCTAAAGTGCATTATATTTACATGAGATATGTGTGCATAAGTTGCACATAGTGGGAGACAGTCAGATACACATGTGGAGTTATTTTACCTGATGTGGTTTTACAGAACTGTTCAGAGGCTCTACATGACTATTTCTGCATGCTATTTATGAAATGGCTATACATGCAGATGACAAATTTGTTATCAAATTTGGAAACATAATTACTTTACACAAACACTTCTCACAGCCCACATATTCTCACAGGCCTCCACACCCTTTAAGATATTGATTATATTTATGATCTTGTATGTTTCATAGTAGTCTGATTTATGAAACGTTTGATTGAACATTCGTTTAAAACACCTATGAAATATACCCCGCATTGATAGCGCGGTCTCTTACCTTGGCAATTCTCACTACTTTTTCTCCTGTTCAGAACGAGGACAATATTTAGGATCACACTCAACGTCAAAGCTCCCGCCAAGCAATAAAGAGGAAGATATTCATTTCCTGACATTATAAAGGCAAGATTTAGTACAGCACCCTTCACCAGTAATATTAATAAGAGTATAATCAGATAGTACAGCACCTTCACCAGTAATATTATTAAGAGTATAATCAGTACAGCACCTTCACCAGTAATATTAATAAGAGTACAATAAGACAGTGACAGTGATAACCTCTCCAAAATCTGATCTGCATGAGAATTACAATGAGGGATGGCAAACAATTAACAACTTACAACATAAAAATTAAATAATAATATTAAGTAATAAACAATAATGTCAGATGAAGTCCATACTGTTTGTTATACTGGTTGAAATGATTAATGTATATTTTAGGCCTAGATTTGCAAAAATGATTGCATAAACCTTTTAAAAACTGAATGCACTAAGACAATGCTTTAACTATGTGATAGATTTTTTGCTTACCCTTAAAGTCCAGCTTGGTCCCGTTCCCAAACAGGATCTTCCCACAGGTGGCCACAGCGCAGTAGTAAGTCCCAGCATCAGAGCGGCTGAGGTTCCTCTTGGGGAAGTTGTAGACACAGCTCTGTGTGGGAGACACAGCCCCAGAGCTCCTCTGGCACTCATCACTCCTGTTTCCATGGGTGTAAATTATTCCTGGAGGGGACTCTCCTGAGCCCTGTCTGAACCAGTACACACTGTGTTCTCCTGCACAGGTCTCAGTGTGTACTGTACACTGCAGAGTCACAGAGTCTCCTGGCTGCACTGAGTCAGACTCGGGCTGCTGCAGTACTACTGTCCTGCTCTGTGACTCTGACCCTGTAAAAAGTTAATACTCATTACAGTGCAATATACAATAGTGCACTTTTGTTTAAACCGCAAGAATAATGTGCCTAAGGGGCTAAGAACAACGTCAATTCGGTTCAATCCAAGCATATCAATTTTGGAGCTTCTCTTAAAATGTGTGATTACACAAGTTTGCTTATTTTCTATCATGGCAGCTAAAAGGAAGGTTATTCTATTGGATGTAAATGTTCCCTGCTTCAAACTAAAGCTGTGGCAATAATGAAAAGGTTCACAGTCTACAATCTCACACCTGTTAGACAGACACAAAAACATGTAAAGATGAGACTGGAAAGGTACTGACAGTTGAGGCGGCACTTAAGTGAATATAAGATGCAAAAAAAAAAAAACCCATTAAAAAAGTAATGTGACTAAAAATGATCTTTTCCTGAAGCAGAAACAGTTAAGATCCCTAAAAAGAGATGCCAAGGATATACTGCACACCCTGGAACTTCATATAATTAACAAAATATCTGTGCTGTTTATTGAATAATTTTTTAAAACATGCTTTTTGAATTAAATTGAAAACTATGAAATTAGTGAGACTTCTTTGAGATACTAGTATATTTATGAAAGTATATAGGCCTATAGCCTTCAGAATTATCTACGCTAACTATGCAATGATCATTTTCAGCCAGCATATTCAGCAAACTATCAAATGACAGACTTTTTACTAAGAAATCACTATTAAGATAAACTTATGAGGTGATAAATTTTAGTGTTATGGTTATGGCTCATGTAAAGTTATGTAAGTCATGTAAAGGTTCATTTTTAACATTCCTGTAAAAAA
>CM056393.1:7257245-7262245 GCA_029718625.1 Synaphobranchus kaupii
TTAACGACATGAAACCCCATATTAGCATTATTATTTTATGCCTTTTTGCAATAGATCAGGACAAATATGGGCAAGATGCAACACAGAACTGCAGTCCTTATGATTGAGAGCCAGACAAAGATGGATAATTGTGCATCAAATTCCCCTGAAACATAGGAATTTGTCAAATATTTTATTAATGAATTAGGATGTAATTATATTTAATAAAGTAATTAAGAAAAATGTTTTACTTATTAATTATTGTTTTAGATTACAAATGTGAATCAAATGAGCTTACCCTCAAAGTCCAGCTTGGTCCCGTGCCCAAACAGGATCTCCCCACAGGTGGCCACAGCGCAGTAGTAAGTCCCAGCATCAAAGAGGCTGAGGCTCCTCTTGGGGAAGTTGTAGACACAGCTCTGTGTGGGAGACACAGCCCCAGAGCTCCTCTGGCACTCGTCACTCCTGGTTCCATGGGTGTAAATTATTCCTGGAGGGGACTCTCCTGAGCCCTGTCTGAACCAGTACACACTGTGTTCTCCTGCACAGGTCTCAGTGTGTACTGTACACTGCAGAGTCACAGAGGCTCCTGGCTGCACTGACTCAGACTCGGGCTGCTGCAGTACTACTGTCCTGCTCTGTGACTCTGACCCTGTAAAAAGTTAATACTCATTACAGTGCAATACAAACTTGTCCATTTTTGTTCAAACTGCACGAATAAGAAGGGCGTAAGGACGAGGTCAATTCTGTTAATTTTCTGCATAACTATTTTGCAGCCTATTCTCTAACATGGCCGCTAAAAGTAAGGTTCTTCTATTGGGTGTAAATGTTCCCTGCTTCAAACTAAAGCTGTGGCAATAATGAAAATGCTCACAGTCTACAATCTCAAATCTGTTAGACAGACACATAAACATGCAAAGATGAGACTGGAAAGGTTCTGACGGTTGAGCCGGCACTTAAATAGATATAAGATACAAAAGAAATTCCCCATTAAATGGAGCTGTGTGCCCCACTCTTTACCATTAGCTATGAAAAA
Source organism: Synaphobranchus kaupii (assembly GCA_029718625.1). Lineage (NCBI taxonomy): Eukaryota > Metazoa > Chordata > Actinopteri > Anguilliformes > Synaphobranchidae > Synaphobranchus > Synaphobranchus kaupii. The sequence goes on from CM056393.1 coordinate 7,258,261, forward strand.
GCATCAGTACTGCCAGTGACAACAGACTTCAATGAAGAATAACTGTTTTTGTGATTTTGAGTGAAATGGGTCATTTATATTTCAAATGTTTTCAGAAGCATATTTTAGTTGGCAGCAGTGGATTTTTTTGCCATTCAATTAGAATAATTGATCATTTAGCAGCATAATGATTTAAACTTCATGTTTCAGTTGAGTGGACATTCATGTTTCATGTGGCCAATGCATTCAGTCTAAATTCAGATGCAGCAACATATTTTAGTTTGTTCACTCAAAATTATCATTTCAAAAAGTTATATCACTAAGATTATTGATTAACTGGCAAATATGTGTGTTCTACTATTATAGAAACTATACCTATTGTACTAAATTAGAAATGAGTTTGTACATCAATATGTTTTCCCCCAGAGCAGAAACAGTTAAGATCCCTAAAAAGCCACCATAAAGGGAAGCCTATGTGGTCATAATGTAATGGTTACCTTCTCATGTAAAGTTTCAAGGTGCATTTTTAACATTTATGTAACAAGATGTTTTTTGCTACAGTGTTTTTCTTGCATATGTTCAATCAATACTTTTGTTGTGCCAGTCTACAAATAAACCTACATATTGCTTGCCCTTTATACTATAGACTGACAAACTACCATTACACATTAGCTTATGAAAAAATAGAAAAAAGTTTAATATTTACCCATCACCATTAAAGTAGTTCCATCTCCAAAGCTGATCTCATTGTAGATTGTAATAGCACAGTAGTATGTTGCTGAATCAGACGGCTCTACTTGTGAGACAGTCAGGTTAAAGGTTTCATTTGTTTCCTTAGCACTGTAACGATTACTGTTTTTAAACTCATTGAAAAATTTTGTCTCTGATCCAAAGCTGAACATTATTGCCACAAGCTGAGGCTTCTGTCCAAGCGCTTGCTTATACAAGTAGACATGGGTCATAAATTCATCAGGACGGAAACATGAGAGAGTCACATTTTCTCCAAGCTGAGCTGTCACCAGCGTGTAAGGCTGAACGACACTCTTCCCAAGCTGGCCATCTGGAATACAACAGAAAGCAATAATAATATGAATTTAAACTTAACTGACAATGGAAAAAAAACTGAAGAAAAAAAACCATCGCTCTCTGTAGCAATACCTCTATACAGTATAGATATACTATACTTTTATAAGTTTATAAGTTATTTTGATTGATAAGTTACTGACAATTGTACACTTACACACTCCGCTGAAAAACACAAGAATAGCACAGAGTGGTGCCATCACTGTATCTGAACTCTCCTCTCTTTGAGACCCTGCTTGTACCTGCACTGTAAAACTCAAACTGTACAGAGAAGGAGCACTTGAGCTGATCATTTCCAGTGATACACTAAACAGTATGAGGTCACATTCCAGGGGCAGATTTGATTGGCTGTTCAAACTTTAATACATTTAATTGAGAAGATTAGCAAGATTATGTGTGTGAATTTCAGTTCAGCATTTATACAGAAGAGGGCACCACCTGCTACACGGTGTTCCGATCCATGTGCTGGCATGTGTCTTTCACTGAGCAAGTCATGCCACATCCACCAGCAATGCTGGCGATCCCCAGTTGGCTCATATGAGCCCTGATCAGACCGAAGACTGCATAGCTTCTGAGATGTTCCAGATGGAACCTTAGCTTCTAGCTGCTTCCAGGAATCACGGGAAAACTAAACAGTTCATTCCACTCGCTGTTATAGTTTATGTTTGTCTGTAGTTCAAGAGCTACCGCTGACTCTGTGTTTGTTTGTGTGTGTCTGTGTGTGTGTGTGTGTGTGTGTGTGTGTGTATCTGTCTGTGTGTCTGTGTGTGTATGTGCTTCAGCCAATTCCCGTCTATGTGTGTGTGTGTTTCTCTGAATGTGTGTTGGTTTGTGCGAGTGTGTGTGTGTTCGTGTTTTTTTTGTTTTTTTTTGTGTTGGATACCTCATGTGTAGATTACAGCCTTCAAGAGAGAGAGAGAGAGAGAGAACATAAAGGGAGAGTACTAACTTGTTTATGGTCAATGCAATATTACATTAGTTAGTAGCCTGCTCTGGTTGTACGGACCAGAAGAATACTGCAATAGTGCCTGTTCCCTCTCTCTCCTCCACCCCTGGACTTTTATTATTTAACATCACACACCCCCCTTCACACACCCCTAGACAGTTGTGGTAGTGGCAGTGTGTTTGTGTGTTTCGTGTGTGTGGTTGCAAGTGCCTGTTTCCGTTTTTGTTTGTTTGTGTGCATGTGTGTTTGTGTGCACGTGTCTGTGTAGGTTCTTTGTATGTTTTTGTGTGTGTTTGTGTATGTTATTTGTATGTTTGTGTGTCTGTGGGAGTGTGCACATGTGTTTATTTTTGTGTATGTACAGTAGACATTTGATTAGATTTTCTACCATAAGTAAAAATTCCAAAAACTGAAGTTCTAAGATTGACACGTCATTTACAAATCATTCACTAATTTCTAATGGTGCTATTGATTTCAGAACCATGGATAGTGCAGTGGAATGTTCAAACTGTGATGTAACAGCTCCACTATAACCTTGAATAAGTCATAAGGGACCTTAAAAAAGATTTTTAAAAACACAGGGCCAAGTTACATTAAATAATTTAAGAAATATTGGGTAGCATTGCTTTGAAATATAGCTAGTTTAATTAATGTGAGCTAAAATTAGGCAATATTGTTGGCCTAGTTTTAATTACTAGTAATTAACTAACAAGTAAGTAATTACTTTGTTGTGTAACATTATAGGTAGTAACGATACCTTGTATGTTCATTTCATTGGGGTTGTTGAGAAGGATCAATATTTAATGGCAGAAAATATACCTACATAATGAATTCCTTAGAAATCCACTATGTTTATTTTTTTTTTGGACTGGTTGCCCAGTCGGGCTACCAATTAGGAAATCATGGGAGCTTAAATGGAGAATTGGTGACTCACTGGTTGCCCGGGGCTGATTATACAATTAGAAATGCAATAGTTTTAATTTTTGGGCAATTGTTACTTAGCAAGCAAGCTACCTTCTATGCACAAAAAAGATGGCGATGACTAAATTTTTGAATTATTGTAGCGATTATTCTATTGGCTGATATAGCATCACATGTGCACTTCCTTATATGTCCAAAAGCATGACGTGTTCACATCCTCATGTCAATCAAAAGCATTACATGTGTACAACATTTATTTTGCCTGTGCATCCTGCAATCTGCTTTTTTTTTAAATAAAACTACTTTGTTATCCACTGGGGAGAATTATTATTTGAGGGCATAGAGCGGTTTTGATGACGATGTCGGCAGGAAGAAGAAGAAGTAACAAAAATAGAAAATTTAACCATACTTTGGGGCTTTATTGTGTGGACATATGAAGTTGTAATTGAATTCTATCTGTATACATGAGGTCAGAAGGTGCAAAGGTTGATGTTTTTAAGTCCTGAGAGTCCATTGTGCTTATTTTTGTAGGAAACCCTGAAACGTGCCAAACTCTTGGTACTGTAGAGCTATGTAAGCTGTAAGCCCTAACTTGGTGGACAGCATACCTGCCATCCCAATAGTGCTCAGGCTGTAATTTTACATAACCCATAATGCAGTTTGTGCATAACAAAACACCTGTGTCAACATCAGAGGCCTGAGGTTCTGTCACTCGATGACATCACAATGGCCCCATTAAGGGGACTTCCTCTTTTATCTCTACTGGCTTTGTCTCAAGGAAGCACCAATTCAATGAGCATAAAGCATGAAAACATAGAATGGACTTTGATAAATAAATAAATACAAAATTTTAAAACATCTTAAGGTAGACTCTTTAAAATCAATTTTATGTTCTGAAAGGGTATCTAAGATTTACAAATGCAGATTCATCAAACTGCTATCAAACCTATTGCTACTTCAATCATCCTACACAATTACAATCCGCAAACTTGTTTTAAAATATTTCAGAGTAAAGGAATTATGAAAAATAAATTTTGGATGCTAATCCTTATCATG
>CM056393.1:7267245-7293090 GCA_029718625.1 Synaphobranchus kaupii
AAAATAATATGAAGAAGGAGATATTATTATGAATATGATTCACTGGTTGATTTAACGACATGAAACCCCATATTAGCATTATTATTTATGCCTTTTTGCAATAGATCAGGACAAATATGGGCAAGATGCAACACAGAACTGCAGTCCTTATGATTGAGAGCCAGACAAAGATGGATAATTGTGCATCAAATTCCCCTGAAACATAGGAATTTGTCAAATATTTTATTAATGAATTAGGATGTAATTATATTTAATAAAGTAATTAAGAAAAATGTTTTACTTATTAATTATTGTTTTAGATTACAAATGTGAATCAAATGAGCTTACCCTCAAAGTCCAGCTTGGTCCCGTGCCCAAACAGGATCTCCCCACAGGTGGCCACAGCGCAGTAGTAAGTCCCAGCATCAAAGAGGCTGAGGCTCCTCTTGGGGAAGTTGTAGACACAGCTCTGTGTGGGAGACACAGCCCCAGAGCTCCTCTGGCACTCGTCACTCCTGGTTCCATGGGTGTACATTATTCCTGGAGGGGACTCTCCTGAGCCCTGTCTGAACCAGTGCACACTGTGTTCTCCTGCACAGGTCTCAGTGTGTACTGTACACTGCAGAGTCACAGAGTCTCCTGGCTGCACTGACTCAGACTCGGGCTGCTGCAGTACTACTGTCCTGCTGTGTGACTCTGACCCTGTAAAAAGTTAATAATAATTAATAAAATAACAAAAGTAAGGTTCTTCTATTGGGTTTAAATGTTCCCTGCTTCAAACTAAAGCTGTGGCAATAATGAAAATGCTCACAGTCTACAATCTCAAACCTGTTAGACAGACGCAAAAACGTGCAAAGATGAGACTGGAAAGGTTCTGACGGTTGAGGCGGCACTTAAATGGATATAAGATACAAAAAAAAATTTTATGGAGCTGTGTGCCCCACTCTTTACCATTAGCTATGAAAAAGCATCAGAACTGCCAGTGACTACAGACTTCAATGAAGAATAACTGTTATGTGATTTTGAGTGAAATGGGTCATTTATATTTCAAAAGTTTTCAGATGTATATTTCTGTTAGGACAACTCACGTATTCAAATAACATGTGTTAATGAATGAATGAATCAATGAATGAATGAATGTGCTGCATACTTATTTTGCTTTGCCGTTGAATGGATCTGCTTTTGTACTGCTCCGGAGCACGGGCATCTCTCCCCGCTAAACAGGAGACGACCAGAAACCCCCCGTACCAAAACAGATCCAAACAACAGGTGGAAGCTCGGGTGCTGGAGGGTGACAGCAAATTTATTTTAATACAAGCCGTAAGCAGCGCGTCAGCAAGCAGGACAGAGAGAACTGATTATTTTTAAAAAGGGCGCTCCATTAGAGGTGTGTGCATGTGATTGGTTGAGTATGAGACGTGTCGTTGTTAGCCAACTATGGTCGGCTACAGCAAGATGTTTCCTGACAGAACTTGCTTTGCTCACTAAAAAAGTTTGCTCCACTTATTTTAGTTGGCAGCAGCGGAATTTTTGGCCATGCATTTAGAACAAGTTGATAATTTAGCAGCATAATGATTTAAACTTTAAAAATGTTTCAGTTGAGTGGAAGTTTCATTGGGCCAATGCATTTTGTCTAAATTCAGATGCAGCACTATAGTTTGTTCACTCAAAATTATAATTTTGTTATTATTGATTGATCCAAATATATGTTTAATACTATTATAGAAACTATAGAAACTATCAATTTTTTGTATTAAATTAGAAATTAGTTTGTACATCAATATGCTTTCCACCAGAGCAGAAACGGTTAAGATCCCTTAAAAGAGATGACAAGGGCATAATGCATACACTGGAACTTCATGTAATAAAAAAACAAACTTCATAATTATTTTAAAAAATGTGAAAAGTGATTTTATGAAAATTATTTGAGATAATAGTATTTTTTACAAAACTATATAGCCTTCAAAACTTCTATGCTCACTATTCAATAAGATATGCGTTTAGATTGGGCATATGTTCATGGTTTCACAGAAGGGGAGCGTTGACAACATGATACAATTTTTAAATTATAAAATTATTTCCAGCCAGTACATTGGTGCAACTATCAAATGACAGATTTTTGACCATAAAAAGTCAAAAATACAAAATCAGTGTTATGGTTATGGTCTCATGTAAAGTGTGCAGAGGTGCATTTTTACTGACATTTGTGTAACAAAATCTTTTATTTTTTCTTTGTTTCATAAATTGAATTTATACTTTTCGGTCTACGAATAAACCTACATATAGCTTGCACTTTATACTATGGACGGACAAACTACAATTACACATTAGGCGATGTAAAAATAGAAAAAGGTTTCACCATAAAGGGAAACATATGTGGTCATAATGTAATGGTTACCGTCTCATGTAAAGTTGCAAGGTGCATTTTTAACATTTATGTAATAAAATGTTTTTTGCTACAGTGTTTTTGTTGCATATGTTCAATCAATACTTGTTTTGTGCCAGTCTACAAATAAACCTACATATTGCTTGCCCTTTATACTATAGACTGGCAAACTACAATTACACATTAGCTTATGAAAAAAAAATAAAAAATGTAATATTTACCCATCACCATTAAAGTAGTTCCATCTCCAAAGCTGATCTCATCGTAGCGCTTAATAGCGCAGTAGTATGTTGCTGCATCAGGCGGCTCTACTTGTGAGACAGTCAGGTTAAAACTCTCCTTTGTTGCCTTAGCACTGTAACGATTACTGTTTTTAAACTCATTGAAAAATTTAGTCTCTGATCCAAAGCTGAACATTATTGCCACAAGCTGAGGTTTCTTTCCAAGCGCTTGCTTATACAAGTAGACATGGGTCATAAATTCATCAGGACAGAAACACGAGAGAGTCACATTCTCTCCAAGCTGAGCTGTCACCAGCGTGTAAGACTGAACTACACTCTTCCCAAGCTGGCCATCTGGAATACAACAGAAAGCAATAATAATATGAATTTAAACTTAATTGACAATGGAAAAAAAAAAATCACACTCTGTAGAAATACCTATACACAGTACTTGGGTAAAGTTATATGACAATTGTACACTTACACACTCCGCTGAAAAACACAAGAATAGCACAGAGTGGTGCCATCACTGCATCTGAACTCTTCTCTCTTTGAGACCCTGCTTGTACCTGCACTGCAAAACTCAAACTGTACAGAGAAGGAGCACTTGAGGTGAAAATTTCCACTGATACACTACAGTAGGAGGTCACATGCCAGGGGCAAATTTGATTGGCTGTTCAAACTTTAATAAATGCTGGGCTTCCTGGGTTAGCTCATATGAGCCCTGTTCAGACAGACCCAAGACTGCATAGCTTCTGGGATGTTCAAGATGAAGCCTTAGCTTCTAGCTGCTGGTCCAAGAAAACAAAGGATAACTAAAGAGCTCATTCCACTTGCTGTTATAGTTTATATCTCTCTGTGCTTCAAGAGTTACCACTGACTCTGTGTTTGTTTGTTTGTTTGTTTGTTTGTTTGTGTGTGTGTTTGTGTGTCTGTCTGTGCTTCAGCCATTTCCCGTGTGTGTGTGTGTGTGTGTGTGTGTGTGTGTGTGTGTGTGTGTGTGTGTGTGTGTGTGTGTGTTTGTGTGTGTGTGTGTGTGTGTGTGTGTGTGTGTGTGTGTGTGTGTGTGTGTGTGTGTGTGTGTGTGTGTGTATGTGTGTGTTTGTATTTTTATTTTTTGTCAGATATCTCGTGTATAGTTTACAGCCTTCAAGAGAGAGAGAATATAAATGTAACATCTGCCGTTTCCCTCCAGTCCACCTTCCTTTTGTTTCTCCTGGTTTCCCATTCCTCTCGTGTCATGTTATGTTTTTCAGTCCACCCTGTCTGTCTCGTCAGTGTTTCTGCTGGCTGGGCGTGGCTTCCCCATTTAGTTCCCCGTTATCATTTAGCCTATCACTCTCCCCCTCTGCTCACATTCCGCACTCACTCTAATTATCTCAAGGCTCCCCGCCAGCCAGCCGGTCCAGGCTCCCGAGGTGCAACCAGCGGTCCCGTCGCTCCTCCCGGCCAGAGAGCCCCGCATTCCCGATCCTGAGCGCTACCTGGGTGAATTTGGGGAATGTCGGGGCTTCCTCATGCAGTGCGATCTGGTGTTCCAGCTACGACCCGGTTCCTACGGTTCAGACCAGAGCCGGATGGCATTCGTGTTTGCCTGTCTGGGAGGCAGCGCGCGGGACTGGGTTACCGCTGTTTGGGACAAACAGCTGCCCACCAGTTCCCATTTCTCCACCTTCACTGCGGAAATGCGCAAGGTCTTCGACTCCACTCAACGTCTGCTCCACCTCCGCCAGGGGTCCCGTAGTGCCGCTGAGTACGCCGTGGAGCTTCGTACCCTGGCCGCTGATGCAGGTTGGAATGACGCCACGCTCCACGGGGCCTTCCGGAACGGCGTGAGGGAAGGGTTGAAGGACGAGTTAGCTATCCGGGATGACACCAACTCCCTGGACAGTCTAATCTCGCTCACCATCTCGCTGGACAATCGGATGCGGACCCGGATGAGGGAGAAGACGGTTCATCACGGGTCACCTACTCTGTTTTTCCGCTCAAGCCCTGATGCTCCGCCCCAACCTCCTGGGACCTTCACCCCTGTGGTTCTCGATTCTCCAGGAGAGGAACCCATGCAGCTGGGCAGAACTTGGCTCACTCCTGATGAAAGGCGACGCTGGTTTCTAGCCAGGACCTGTCTGTACTGCGACCAGCCTGGTCACCTACTATCCGCCTGTCCTACTCGCCCAAAAGAGGCGCACCATCAGGTAAAGCTGGGTGTACTGGTGAGCCCTATTTCCACCCCAGTCTCGCTGTCTTTTGAGCGTCACACTCAGTTGGGATCTCCAATCTCTGTCTCAGTCCGTCTTACTCGACTCAGGTACCGAGTCCAATTTCATCGATGCCTCCTTTCTCCGCCGTTCAGGCATACCCACGAAACCACTCTCTAACCCACTCAATGCCTACTCCCTGGACGGCGAACTCCTCGCTCGGGTTACCAATTCTACTGCTCCACTACAACTCTTCCTGTCTGGCAACTATCGAGAAACCATTCAATTTCACATAATCAACTCATCTCAGTCACCACTGGTCCTGGGCCAGCCTTGGCTCAAACTCCATAACCCTCACCTGAATTGGAGAACCAATCAGATCCTGTGTGATCTTTGCCATTCTACCTGTCTCCAGTCTGCTCTACCTCCATCTGGAGGCGGCAAACCTGTCCCTCCATCCTGGTCGCCTGACTTGTCCTCTGTCCCTGCTCAATATCATGACCTGGCCAAAGTGTTTGATAAATCTCTTGCCCTCAGTTTACCTCCTCACAGACCATATGACTGCTGTATCGATCTGCTCCCAGGGGCCGCCTTGTCTTCCAGTCGTCTCTACAGCCTGTCCTGTCCTGAGAGAACTTCCAGAGAGACGTGCATCCACAACTCACTGGCTGCAGGTATTATTCGTCCCTCGTCCTCCCCGGTGGGGGTGGGTTTTTTCTTTGTTTCTAAGAAAGATGGCGCCTTTCACCCTTGCCTTGACTACCGTGGCCTCAATGCTATCACAGTTTGCAACAAATATCCCTTGCCTTTAACTCTATGGGCTTTGGCCCCCTAGTGGTGGGACGTATCCGTCTCAATTTTTTATAGTGTTCATATTTCTATTAAATTCTAAATTATAACGTTAATAAAACACGGAACTTTCGACGCAAAATTGTTAAAAACAGTCACAGCCTGCGAACACATTCGTTTATATGCTTATCAGCTCTCAGGTTACACTACAGAGCCATAAAGCAGCAGGGTGCTAATAGCCCAACCCACTTTTTTTATTTGTTTACAGCCTTCACCTCGCCGCAGTCACAGGCAATAAAATGCATATCACAAAAACCTTTGGTACAGTTTCTACACGCTAAAAAATCAAGATCCGATTTAGGAACAATTGTATGTTATTGAAAATTTGTATGAATAGACATTATGTGTTTTTTCCCTGTGCTCACTTCACTATGCATACAACCGATGTGCTTCCGGTTTTGTATAAATATATTTTATTTTCTACAAAATCTCTTCGTAAACATGTTTAATCAACCAAATATTTTACCTGGTTATGTAGTTATAACTGTTTTCTGAAGAATCCTGAATGCTTTTTCGTAATCCATTAATCCATTGCCCAGCAAAATCTCCATTTCCACAGTGCGTACCAATCGCATTTGCCTTTGTACTACGTTACCACCGTTGCGTAAAAACATTACTAGACTGCTTCAGGAATGATCTAACATAAAACACGTAGATTATCTTCGACGGGGTTTCCTACCCCTTTAAATGAAGTAAAGGATGTCATATTCCAGCGACTGGGAACGGCGCTGTATCCACGCGTAACGACAGCCCATAGGGTAATGGCGGTATGCGCAATCGGCCCCATGACTGTGAAGTTAGCATCAAATTTGTCGTGAAGTCACATGCGCTTTATTTCTGAGCTTGTGTAGTAAGGGATGGACTTCCTTGCTGTTCACGAACGCTTTTAGCCTATCCAGATAAAATTAGCCCTGTGTTAGCTGCATATAGGCTACAATATAGGTTACATTTTCTCTTATGCGTGCGTGGTTTGTTGTACTGAGCAATTGCGCTGGTCGCATTTCGTTGCTGGAGCGAAAAATAATAGTTTTTATTCGAGAAAATGGCCAAGAAGACCGTTTATTTCATGGTTGCTCAGGTATTGGAGGAGCTGGACCGCAGTGATTCCAGCGGTGAGGAAGGCGAGTCCTCAGGGGCAGAGAGTAAAGACTCTGTAGCAGAAGCGACGTTCAAGGAAGGCAAGACCCGTTTCTGTTCTCTTTGAATATATATATATACAGTCAAGCCGGAAAGTCTGCACACCCCTTTCACCTTCTCCACGTTTTATTACGTTACAGACTTATACTACAATAGATTGAGTTCATTTTTTGCCTCAAACATCTGCACACAATAGCCAATAATGACGAAGTGAAAACAGGTTTTTAGAAAATATGCAATTTTACTTTACTGACAAAAACAGGTTATTTAGGGGTTACATATCTGTACACACCCTTAGCCTAATACTTGGTTGCTGCACCTTTGGCAGCGATTACAGCTTCAAGGCGTCTTGGGAAAGAAGCTACGAGCTTGGCACACTTGTTTCTGGACATTTTTGCCGATTCCTCTTGGCATATCCTTGCAAGCTCCATCAGGTTGGATGGGGAGCGTCGGTACACAGCCATTTTCAGCTCTTTCCACAGATGTTCAATTGGATTCAGGTCTGGGCTCTGGCTAGGCCACTCAAGGACATGCACAGACTTTCTCCGAAGCCACTCCTTTGTTCTCTTGGCTGTGTGCTTCAGGTCGTTGTCATGTTGGAAGGTAAACCTTCGCCCCAGTCTGAGGTCCAGAGCGCTCTGGAGCAGGTTTTCTTCAAGGATCTCGGTGTACTTCGCTGCATTCATCTTTCCCTCTATCAGGACTAGTCGCCCCGTTCCCGCTGCTGAAAAACATCCCCACATCATGATGCTGCCACCGCCATGCTTCACTGTAGGGATGGTATTAGCCAGGTGATGAGCGGTGCCTGGTTTCCTCCAGACGTGACGCTTGGTATTCAGGCCAATTCAAGTTCAATTTTGGTTTCATCAGACCAGAGAATCTTGATTTTCATGGTTTGAGAGTCCTCTAGGTGCCTTTTGGAAAACTCCAAGTGGGCTGTGATGTGCCTTTTACTAAGGAGGGGCTTCCGTCTGGCCACTCTACCATAAAGGCCTGATTGGTGGAGTGCTGCCTGGATGGTTGATCTTCTGAAAGGTTCTCCCATCTCCACAAGGATACGCTGGAGCTCTGTCAGTGTGACCCTCGGGTTCCTGCTCACCTCCCTGGCCAAGGCCCGTCTTCCCCGATTGCTCAGTTTGGCCGGGCAGCCAGGTCTAGGAAGATTCTTGGTGGTTCCAAACTTCTTCCATTTACGAATGATGGTGGCCACTGTGCTCTTTGGGACCTGTAAAGCTGCAGAGATTTTTCCGTACCCTTCTCCAGATCTATGCCTTGACACAATCCTGTTTCTGAGGTCTGCAGATAATTCCTTTGACCCCATGGCTTGGAGGTTGCTCTGACATGCACTGTCAACTGTGGGAGCTTATATAGGCAGGTGTTGGCAATCCCCAATCATGTCCAATCAATTGAATTTATCACAGGTGGACTCCAATTAAGTTGTAGAAACATCTCAAGCAGTATCAGTGGAAACAAAATGCACCTCAGCTCACTTTTGGGTGTCATATCAAAGGGTGTGCACACTTGTGTATATATGATATTTTACATTTTGATTTTTAATAAATTAGCACAAATGTCTAAAAACCTGTTTTCACTTTGTCATTATGGGCTATTTCGTGTAGAATTTTGAGACAAAAAATTAACTCAATCTATCGTAGAATATGTCTGTAACGTAATAAAACGTGGAGAAGGTGAAAGGGGTGTGCAGACTTTCCGGCTTGACTGTATATATATATATATATATGTATATGCACACACAAATAATAATAATAATAATTATTATTATTATAGTATCAACTGTCTGAAGCGCTATTATCTAGAGTATTTTTAGTTTCATGATCAATGGATTGTCGCAGAAGTTCGCTAGTTAGCGTTTATGTTGTGACAAGCAGGAGAGGAGCACATTGCCTGCTAAGGGGGGAGGGGAAGAAATGGAACAGAAGTAGACATTACTGCGCCTTGAAACATTGGGTTTGCAGCGTTCATTTTATGTCCGTTTTTTTGTGCAGAAACCAACCCATGGGCCATTCTCAGTGCTTTATTTCACGATTTCAGTCAAGACATAATATTATAATAATGTAATTTAGTTTTTAGTTATCTAAAATGAATCCATAAATCCTAGTTGGCTACAATTCCCAATTATGTGGGAGCTAATATCAGAAGCACTGGATGTAATATATATATATATATAATTTTATTTATTTTTACAGTATTTCACTTAAATGTATTTCCATTTATTTCCAGTATTTCCATTTTAAATGTAAAGCAGATTGGTTAGATAACATTAGGGCAAGTGATCCTGTTCGGAGAGGTATTTGGGCACTTTTGGGCACAATTTCGGCACAATTTGTAAGAGCATACTCTCATACACATATATACAAAACATGTGTAGGTTTATTTTCTTTAGATTTTGTATTACAAAAACTGTTTCAATAGAAAGATAAAGTTTTCTGATGATTGACATGCCTGGACAGAAAGATATGCACATGTTTTATATTTGGAGAGGTTTGGATAAATATTGGGACACTGGGCACAGTTTTGGAAAAATTACCAATGGATAAGGAAAGCCTGTAGATATCTTTACCAAATTCTATACACTTGTGGACAACATATCAGTGCACTAGTGTAAGGAATTCTGGCTTGCTCCAGTACTTTGAAGTTGAAATAGTCAGTGCTAAACTGTGAAAACACAAGGCGTTTTGTACTTTTTTTTGTTTTTTTATGTGTATTATGTATAAACTGTATGTGACCATTTTTACATAAATTTACTCTGATGCAAATTTCTGAATGGTACAAGCCTCTTCTTTCATTGAAACTTTCAACCATGGATGTGCAGTAAATAGTTTTTGAGATATTGGCACTTAATTGACACTAGTAAAAACTAGGCGAAAATTGGGCAAAATGGGCCAAAGTAAATAGGGTTAATCAACTCTGCTTTTGAACCCCTCCATGGAGCCACCATCTTCTCAAAATTGGACTTCCGGAACGCCTACCATCTAGTCTGGATCTGGGAGGAAGACGAGTGGAAGACTGCATTTAACACACCCCTGGGACACTTTGAATACCTGGTCCTCCCGTTCGGGCTTACTAACGCCCCAGCCGTCTTCCAAGCCCTCATTAATTATGTCCTCTGGGACATCCTCAGGTTTTATTTACTTGGATGACATAAAAAAAATTTCTAAGAATCCAGAGGAACACGTATTGCATGTTTGACAGGTTCTACAACGCTTACTGGAGAACAAGCTCTACATCAAGGCTGAAAAGTGTGATTTTCACATTCCCTCAGTATCCTTCCTAGGATTTATTGTCGAGAGGGGACAAGTACGACCGGGCCCCAGCAAGATCCAGGCTGTCGCTGAGTGGCCCCGACCCACCTCCCTTAAACAGCTGCAACAGTTCCGGGGGTTCGCTAATTTCTATAGACGGTTCATCCGTGGTTACAGCCAAGTCGCCGCCCCTCTCACTAACCTCACCTCTAGCTCTGTTTCTTTTGTTTGGTCTCCCGAAGCTAACACTGCTTTTACCACCCTTAAATCCAGATTCACCTCCGCACCGGTGCTGATCCATCCTGACCCAAGTTGCCAATTTGTAGTGGAAGTGGACGCTTCTGATTCCGGCGTGGGGGCCATCCTGTCATAACGTTCCGGGGATAAAATCAAGCTCCATCGGTGTGCCTTCTTTTCCCGCCAGCTGTCACCCACTGAGCGGAACTATGACGTCGGCAACAGGGAGCTCACGTTGGAAGAGTGGAGGCACTGGCTGGAGGGGGCGGAGCTTCCCTTCATCGTCTGGACCGATCATCGGAACCTCGAGTACATCCAGTCAGCTAAACGCCTCACCTCCCACCAGGCCCGTTGGGCATTATACTTTGGTTGCTTTAACTTCGATGACATACAGACCCGGTTCCCACAACACCAAGCCTGATGCCCTGTCCCGCCTCTACTCCCCGGAAGCCAGACCTGCCAGTTCTGAACCCATCATTCCCCCGTCCTGTGTGGTGGCTGCAGTTACGTGGGAGATTGAGAACATTGTCAGGACCGCACACATTCCGCACTCACTCTAATTATCTCATCAGCACTCTCACCTGTTATAGATATAAATAGAGTTTCTCACTCTATTTATACTCCCCAGTTTCATTCACTCACTGCCAGTTTGTTAATGTTTTCAGTTCCGTCTAAGACATTCTCCGGCCATTCTATTTTGTTTTGCTACTGCCTAACCTGTTTGTCCTTTTGCTTCGCGCTCCAGCCCGCCTAGCCTACTACTCCATCCTGTTCGTTCCTGCCCCGTCTCTGTTCCTGCCCTGTTCAGTTCGCCAACCCCGTTTCCAGTCCGTCACCTTAGCTCTCCCTGTTCTCTTGTTTGCCTTGCCGTCTCAAAATAAATCACTCCTACGGAGTTCTTTTTGCCTGTGTTTGCCTCCGAGTTCTGCTATTGGGTCCATACCAGTGTTCAACCGTAACAATAAAGGGATAATAATAATAATAATAATAATAATAATAATAATAATAATAATAATAATAATAATAATAATAATAATAATACATTTTATTTGATTGGCGCCTTTCTGGACACTCAAGGTCACCTTACATTAAACATAAACCAAGGTCAATATTTACCCATCACCATTAAAATAGTTCCATGTACAAAGCCGATCTCATTGTAGTCCTTAAGTAGAAGAGTGCAGTAGTATGTTGCTGAATCAGACGGCTCTACTTGTGACACAGTCAGGTTAAAGATCCCCTTTGTTGCCTTAGCACTGAAACGTTTACTGTTTTTAAACTCATTTAACAATATAGCATCGGATCGATAGTTCCATATCTTCACTAATAGCTGAGGCTTCTGTCCATGATGTTGCTTTAACCAGATGAGGTCGGGTACTTCATTTACAGCATATTAACATGAGAGAGTCACACTTTCTCCAAGCTGAGCTGTCACCAGCGCCTTAGGTTGAACTACACTCTTCCCAATCTGTTCATCTGGAATACAACAGAAAACAATATTTCAGCTTAACTGACAATGGGAAACATCTGAGGAAAATACACCATCAATCTCTGTACCCATCAATACCTCCATACAGGACTGATGGAAAGTTATTTTGGCAGATAAGATAATAACAGTTGTAGACTTACACACTCCACTGAAAAACACAAGAATAGCACAGAGTGGTACCATCACTGTATCTGAACTCTCCTCTCTTTGAGACCCTGCTTGTACCTGCACTGTAAAACTCAAACTGTACAGAGAAGGAGCACTTCAGCTGATACTTTCCACTGATTCACTACATGTAGGAGGTCACATGCCAGGGGCAGATTTGATTGGCTGTTCAAACAAGCAAATTAGTGGGTGACTAAGTTCAACACTCTCGGTGCAACAAAATAATACCTTATTCCCATTTTTACTATATGTGTTATTTATATACAGTTTTTTATTCATGTAGTACAATCATGTGGAGCTCTTAATCAAATTCAAATATTTTACAATGAGAATAATCACACATTGGAAACTACACCTCTATCCCTACTGACATGTGGCCCCAGGCAGGATATTCCACTGGATACATTTTGTACCAGCCTTATCACAAAACTTCAGGGGGCAGGGATTCGTTCAGGCAATGTAACCTTGACGACAACCGGGTGACCTCTTGACCAAACTAGCTATTTCCTTTGTGAAAATTCACTATGGAAACTACGTTTATTTTGGAAGAATAACAAGATAATGGGCCCTATCTTGGCGATCTTGGCGCTTGGTCTAAGCGCATGGCACTAAGTCCATTTAGGGCATGTCCGAGTCCACTTTTGCTATTTTAACGGCGTGTTTTTTTGGCGCTAAGCACAGTGCAAGGTGCAACTGGGCTGAACCTAGTCTCTTCATTAATTATAGGTGTGTCTTGGGCATGACATGCAATCGAAAAATTGTACAGATATGGAATTAGAGGAATCGCATTACAATGGATTAAGAGTTACCTATCAAATAGAGTTCAATTTGTACAGATAGGGGACAACATATCAACATGCCTGAACATCAACTGTGGGGTCACACAGGGTTCAGTCTTAGGACCAAAATTATTTATACTATATATCAATGACATAATCAAAGTATCTGACGTTTTAAAATTAATTTTATTCGCGGACGACACAAACATCCTCTGCTCAGGAAAAGATCTTAATCAAATGGTCACATCAGTGAACAATGAAATGTCAAAGCTTCACACGTGGTTTAATATTAATAAACTATCACTAAACCTTTCAAAGACAAAATTCATATTATTTGGGAAAAGAGGCATGAAGGAAAACATAAACTTACAGGTAAATGGTATCAACATTGAACGAGTGAACGAACATAAGATTCTGGGGGTTACGGTAGATTGCCTCCTGACATGGAAACCACATGTGAAGCTAGTTCAATGTAAGTTGGCCAAAAGTGTGTCTATTTTGTGGAAAATGCAGAAATTACTAAATCAACATTCACTTAGGACAATTTACTCAGCACTCATAACACCTCACCTGCACTACTGTGTTGAAGTATGGGGGAACACTTATAAAGAAACTACAGAGATGCTGTTTAAACTTCAAAAAAGGGCATTGAGAGTGGTATATGGTGTCCCATATAGAGACCATACAAATAACTTGTTTATTAAGGCAAAGTTTCTTAAGTGGCAGGATATAATTAAATATAATACCATACAAATATTATTCTTAGCATCCAAAAATCTCTTACCCTCAAATATACAGAAACTGTTTCAAAAGAGAGATGACTTGCATAACTTAAGAGGAAACATGATATATAAACAAAAAACTATAAAGTCAACTCTCAGAGGTCATTCATTATCCATTGTGGGGGTTAAGCTCTGGAACGGTTTACACGATGAGCTTAAAATGTCTATAAACCTAAAGACCTTCAAGAGTAAGATAAGATGTAAGATGGTAGGAAATTATCAAATGGGGACTGTCTGCTGTTGAAATGAAACAAATGAAACAAATTGTTTTGACTAATGTATGACATGTATATTCAAATTCGACTTATTTGGACCTTAATGTCTATTTTATTTTACTTTAGCTTATTTTTTCTTTCTCAAACTGTTTTGTTATAAATAAAATTCAGTTATGCTGTTGTGATACAAAAAAATTGTTTTAAACAAATGTATATTATGAACATGTAAAATAATGAGGGAAATGGGGCGGGACTATGATAAGCAGGCTGCTTTTTCCCGTATCCCTTTTCGGCAAGAAATGTGTTTTGTCAGGGCATATTACAGAAATTGTGATAAAGTGTAACTATATGCATGCTGAAATAAATAAATAAATAAATAAATAAATAAATAAATAAAATTAAAAAATTTTTTAAAAAAAACAATCAAAATGTTATATCCCATTCCCTTTAAAATCCTGCTTTTCCACCTTGGCGGATTGCTTATGATGGCGAAACAGACATGCTCGTGCGTGTTTAGTGTGATCAAGGAATAGGCTATATGGATCAATAGTTGCCTATGATCAATATTATTCGGGCTAACCATTATGAGTTCCTGGTAATTCCTGACAGTGCTGTTTACAAAATATATGCGGTTAAATTTCGTTAAAAGCACCTGCAACAGCTGATAATAAGCGACCAATTGCTTCCGTCTCACCTTAGAAAACGCCAAATTAGCCTGCTTGTTTAACGAATTTTGTTTGATTATGCAATGAACTCATGTTCAAGCTTCATCCGAAGTTCATTAGGCTACCTGCATTCTAATTTTGATTAATAACATAAATAACGTTATTTTGCCTTAATGATGACACTAAATATAATAAATCTGTCAGGTTGGCAACCCATAGGTTTAGCATATTTTCCCTTATTTTATAATGTCCTGCTTATGGAAATGCGACCAACCTATTTTACTGGTAGCGTAATGCTTTAAAACGATCCACTTTCCCAGGAAGACCGTGAAAAGTGCGATTTACAGCAGAGGAAACAGACCTGCTCCTGTAAAGCGCACATGCAGATAATGGCATTAAAATTAATTGTAAATTAATTTTGTAACGTGCTGCAAATTTCGTTTCTAATTAGCCGCTTAGTTCTCTTTAAAATCTTTTGTTCAGTTATGGAATAACAGGTGAAATCAGCGGGGTTTTAATAAGCTGAGGGTATGGAAACCTTTTCACTGTAATTAAAAAAATATGAAGGACGAAGAATAGCTAAGGTTACAATTCAGTTAACATGATGACATTTATCTCCGTTTTTTAACCATAGGCTATCGAAAAAACCTAAGCGAATCCGCTGTAGCCTAGGCTATTTGAAAAACAATAAAAGCAATATTCACTGGTCAAGGTTTTGAACTTTTTTCAGTCACAAACCATTCTATTTACTTACAGGCTGTATTCCTAGATAAACAGAGTTGTATTGTAATGACGTCTGAAGCGCATTTTCAGAACTCAAAAGTCCATCTATTGCAGTGCGCGAGTTTTCCATTGAATGACAATTCACGCATTAGGTGTAAATGACAATTCGGCTTGATATAGGTGTTATCAGCTCCTTTTTAATGGATAGCCATTGTCCCGTACCATCGCACATCGCCTGTATGTTGATGGAGTGGGCTGAGAGCAATGTAATGTGGCATCGTTTCCCTTCGCCGAGGGAAAGGTATGTGGACCTATGGAACCTTTTATTATTATGCATTTTTGATATAGCCTACACAATAATAATATTTCACATTGCGATCTAGATATTTTAGTCATGCTTGTGCGCCCCCCTGTGTGTAACAGACAGGAGGGTACGCGCGTTGTGCACACGCCTATGTAGACGCACTTATATGCGCCGTTAAAATAACATGTAAACAACTGCGACATGACTTTAGACCAGGTTTGTGGTGGTTCTAGCGCAAGCGCTTTCTACTGGCTCAAGATAGCAATACGGTAAAAAGAATCCTGGCCACACCTCATCTTAAGACCAACACGCCCAGTTCACTTATAATGGGCGCAAGAATACATGCTAGTTAAAGGACATAAGCATTAGGCGTTATAATTAATCTAGCGCCGGGTGTAAGATAGCAAAGACACTTGCGTTTGGGTTAGCGCCGCTTTGCGCCGGGTGTAAGATAGGGCCCAATGTGTGTGGATGTCAGTTCAGCATTTTAACCAGAAGAGGGCACCACTTGCTGCACTGTGTTCCTATCCATGTGCTGACGTGTCATTCATTGAACCAATAGCTCCACGTCCACCAGTAATGCTGGGCTTGTGAGCATTACTGGCTCATATGAGCCCTGATCAGA
This sequence comes from Synaphobranchus kaupii, assembly GCA_029718625.1. NCBI lineage: Eukaryota > Metazoa > Chordata > Actinopteri > Anguilliformes > Synaphobranchidae > Synaphobranchus > Synaphobranchus kaupii. The sequence continues at coordinate 7,283,263 of CM056393.1, forward strand.
CCCAAGACTGCATAGCTTTTGGGACCTTCCAGATGAAGCCTTAGCTTCTAGCTGCTCGTCCAAGAAAACACAGGAGTGTGTGTGTGTGTGTGTGTGTGTGTGTGTTTCTGTTTTTGTGTGTGTGTGTTTCTGCTTCAGCCATTTTTGTATGTGTATGTGTGAGAGAAAGAAAGAGAGAGAGAGAAAGAGAGAGAGAGAGAGAGAGAGAGAGAGAGAGAGAGAGAGAGAGAGAGAGAGAGAGAGAGAGAGAGAGACCAAGCGACCAAGCGACCAAGCGACCGGATTTAAAGCTTCTGGATGGCAATCTTACTGACACACTCCAAAAGGCCATGTTTCCCATGTTTCTACAATAGCGAGTTTAAGCATTTTACAAGTGTAAAGATTTTGATTTAATCCATGATAAGGATTAGTGTCCAAAATGTCTTCTTCATAATTCCTTTAACTGAAATATTTTACAGATTTTTTATAATTTTGCGGATTGTAATTGTGTAGGAGTGTCTACCTTGCAATGTTTTAAAATGTTGTATTTATTCAGAGAGAGAGCGAGACAGAGGGAGAGGACTAGAAGAGATACAAGAGGAAACCAGGGGAGTTACCAGAGGAGACTGCATGTTTACAGTTTCCAAAGTGAAAAGAACAGAAAACCAAGGCTGTGCTGTGTTTTATATGACCCCCATATTGCTTATGTAAACTTTCATAAACATTCACGAGACATTACTTCCATCTACTGGTTACATAGTGGTATTACTATATATAGCCATATACAATCATATACTATAGGTAATATATGATTATTTGTATGAGTGAATATAGTGAATTAAAGGCCAGAGTACCAAATGTGTTTTCACATGTCCTGGTACCCTTCTGTAGAGAAATAGTGGATCTTAACATGTATCACATCATACAGATAAAAGAAAAAAAATAATGTTACAAAAAAATAATAAAAATAAAAAATGATCTGTGACTGTTGTTAAACTGGTTGTATATCGAAAGCATTTTGAATGCAAAACATTGTGAAGCATCTGGAAAAGTGAGTAGCTGAGCTAAAGATTACTAATTTATAGGAAGAAAGAAGACCAGAGTATCTTCTGCATTAGGTGTGATATGGAAGTGGGTTTTTCACTAAGTGTTTCATTGCCCTGATAAAGTAAGAATGTTGTGTCTTCTTGTGTGCACTGTCGCCATCATGTGGTGAAATAAGTTATTACATAAAAGCGCTCTTTTGAATTGTCTTTCTGCGCGAGTCGTTACATTCCTCTGTTATCTTTTCTCTCCACTGCCATGAGTGTTTTTTTACAGCTGAGCGCGCCAAAGTCCCGTTGCTGGACAACCAAGTTAAAAGTTGCCGTGGATCTGATGACGCTGATGATTGCTGCAGAGCAGCCCGATTGAACCATGTCAGAGTATAAAATGGATAATCTCCCTCGGCACAAAACCATTATCTCGGGCATGCTCGCTCACCTCTGACTTCTGTCTTTAATTTTTTTAGTCATTACTTGTTTTCATAGTTTTAGATTGGGGGCCCTTTGGCCATTCCTGTCTACAAAAACTTTTCTAGATCATTCAGATCCCATCGATTGCATTAAACAGTGTGAATGTGCTATTATTTTATAGTCAAGATGTTTCATGGAATTTGATCGTTGAAACATACAGTTGAAGTCGAAAGTTTGCATACACTTAGGTTGAAGTCATTAAAACTATAGTTTTCTAACATGCAATCTGTGGAGTGGTTAAAAATGAGTTTTAATGACTTCAACCTAAGTGTATGTAAACTTCCGACTTCAACTGTACATATATGTACCGTCCATTATGGCAAATGTTAGTAGGATATGCATCTTTTTTTGTTATTTTAGGTATTTGCAAGATGCTAGTATCAAGAGTGACTTTGCACATTCTTTTTTTTTACAAACAATCCATTTATTTCTCAGAAGGACAGAAACTTACACTTTTTTTAAATTTCATAAATTGTTTGGTTTTCCATCATTCAGTGTCATACTTGGTATTTCTGTACTTTTGTCCTCAGAAAACAAAAAAACAGAAGTGGCCTCAAAAACAAACAATAATCTTTACTTCCTAACCGACTTAAAAATGCAGCATGATGGTGATGCTATTGAGTTCAGTACCATGCAGCGCAGTGGAATGTTCAAACTGTGATGTCACAACTCCACTCAAACCTTGAGGAAGCCATAAGAGCAGCATGTTTTATGGAAGAGTGTAAGCTTTAAAGCTGCAAAATATGGTCCACGTATAAGGCTTTACTAATATAGATATATATATATTCAGTCATTTTTCACCAATGAACACTGTAAATTTAAATATACTAGTGCAGTGCCCGTTCAAAATGTTCCTGTTTGGAATGGGCTGGACTTTATGGCGTCTTGCCTGACTCGTGTGGAGGTTCGCTAGATCGAGACAATTTCATACGCTTGGCGTCGCGATTTGCCGAGAGTGATGTCACACTATTTCAGGAATTTCTGCGTTGAACAATAGTTATTCTTGTTCTTCTTGGGTTTAATGGCGGTCGGGCAGTTTCGGATGCGGCATTCATGAGAGATGGGCTGTGTCCCAAACCGCATACTTGCATGCTCCGAGCACGCATAGCGAGCACACATCCATCTTGGAGTGTGAGTCCAAAAGTGTGGTAGCACGGAGCACGGATAAAGTACCCGGATGCGTGCTTCATTTGTTCAAAATTCGAAGTATGCATCGATGCTTGCTCCGACCGGAAAAAATCCCATCATCTCTCCCTAGAGACAAATTTCCGATGTTAATAAATATAGCCTATACTCTGCCTAACTTCAGGGCGTCTGCCTATTTGTGTAGTACTGACACCTAGTGGTTCAGATTGGAAACTTAAACGGGGAAAACTGTACATTAGGAGCTTGTATATGAATAAAGTGCTACAATGTGAATGAACAACACAATATGCAATGTAAAATAAAAAAAAAATATTTTTTAAGTTTAATTATATGTAATGTTAACCAGTGTAGCTAGCTAGTCGGCTGTATAAGACAACCTACGTCGGTGCTGACAAGCGCAATTGTCCTACGAAGAGAAGCCCTCCTCTTTGCCCCAGCTCTCCGGATGGCCTGCCTTCATCGGATGCCATTTTCAATAATGATCCGACGTCTTATTTTGGCAGCAGCCCGTCTTTTCTCCGTTTCAATGGAAAACCACCCCAGAAGCAACAGCATCGCCACAAACATGGCTCCATTTCTACTTCTAACTGCATACCTTGTTGTTGCTCTTGTAAACAACGCAAAAATAATCAAAACACAGACACGATTGTTTACAATGCAAAGACCATTTTATTATGGGGTTGATTGTTTACTTAAAGTTATCCAACGATGTAATGAATAGGCTGTCTTCCTAGCCATCGGTGCCTTCCACTGACTTTTCTGGAATAAGAACACTAGCAAAAAGGATAATTCAACTGTTGCGGATATTGCTGGTTATATCAGAATATTTCAGTAACAGCTGATACAGTACAAGCGAACAATGTTTTAGCCTACTCAGGTTTAGCCTACTTACTCGTCGGAATTTCCCCGATAGTGCCACGAAGTGCGTCCCACGACTGAGCAACACTTCCCGTGCTTCCATGCTCCAGAGTGCGCACTCCCAAACCCTGAGTGCGTACTCGGGAGCACGGTAGTGCGGAGCATGGAAGTATGCGGTTTGGGACACAGCCATGGTATGCTCTCAAGTAGTTCTGGGTGAAGATTTTGCGCTGTAACATTAGTTCCGGATTCCGCATTCATAATAGTGGACGGCAAATGGCGTAAAGGAAGCAAAGCCACTTGTAGACGACTGCCGATTTTTTGACAATGCAATTCCTAGGGTCCTGAGCAATACACCTAGCGAATTTCAACTTCATACAGTGCCCGGTTGTCGAGCAAATCGAAATACAGACATACAGACAGCAGAGACACAGACACACAGCAGACACGATTCCTGCATTTATAGTTAGATGAGTTCTGCAAATGTGCCCTCTTATGGTAAACACAGCAGTGTGCAGGCTGTAATGTAACATTGCACTGAAACTAGAGAGAGGCATTTTTAAAAAGTACTCTAATGAATAACAATTACACAATTCATAAGTCAAAAGATAAGCATTTTCCACATGTAATGAACACATAATAACTTCAGCAATTCTACCCATAATGAAGTTTATCCATAACAAAGCACCTCTGTCAACATCAGAGGCCTGAGGTTCTGTCACTTGATGACATCACAATGGCCCCATTACAGGGACTTCCTCTTTTATCTGTACTGGCTTTGTCTCAAGGAAGCACCAATTCAATGAGCATAAAGCATGAAAACATAGAATAGAAGTTTAAAAAAATAAATAAATGCAAAAATATTAAACATTGTAAGGTACACACAAATGCAAGGTATCAAAAGGTTATCAAAGTTATTCAAACATCTGTAAACTATAACCATCCTGCACAATTACAATCGACACACTTTTTTAAAATAATTATAAAGGAGAATTTTTGGATACTAATTATTCTCATGGATTAAATCTAAATCTTTACATTTGTAAAATTTAAAGATCCTATTGTAGAAACATGTCAAATGGTGGGTTGATCTGTGACGTTCACAAAAGAAAGAATATGTTTTGTCAGCTTTTAAACTGTTTGTGAAAGATCTCTGCCAGCCCTCCGATCTGAGCTCTGAGAAATTAATTGTTATAATATTTCATAAAACATTGCATGTAATCAGTGATTATCTCAAAGGAACACACATAGTTCTGAGAGAGAGAACAACATGTACAAGTGACACTCAAAATAGATTCACCGGAGCAATGAAAAAAAGAGAATGGAGAGAGAGAGAGAGAGAGAGAGAGAGAGAGAAGAGAGAGAGAGAGAGAGAGAGAGAGAGAGAGAGACAGACAACACAATGAGGTTGATGTCATTATTCTATGTGACTCCAATGGAAAATACCTCAATGAAAGCCGGCTATTCCCTGGGAGAAAAGTCATAAAGCTTCGCTGCCCAACAACACAAACTGCCCTGGAACTGCTGTCAGAGCAGAGACTAGGACATGCCAAACATGTCCTGATCCATACGGGGACTAACGACCTGAGCACACGCATGATTGACGTAGCCAAGGCCCTGAAACAGGTGGCAGCTAAAGCCACTCAGGAGTACCCAGGAGCCAAAGTGACCATCTCCACCCTGCTGCCCAGGACAGACGTGCCACAGCGAATCATCCACAGCATCAATGCAGAGGTATCCCGAGGCTGTGCCCTGCTGCCAAACGTTCACCTGGCTCACCACCGTGACATCCGGCATTACCACCTTTACGACCAGGTTCACCTCAACAAGGAGGGGGTAAAGATGTTCGCTAGGGTCCTAAAGGACACTGCACTGGGCAGGACCTCCACCAGCAACTACAGCGACAAGAGAAATCCAGCCATCCACCGCCGCCCCCCTCCCCCCCACACAGCACCCAGCCCCCGCCCGCCCATGCAGCGCAACACTGGCAGCGTGCTGAACCTGCAGCAACGCCCCGCCCAGCCACACAGCTACGCTGCAGTGACAGCAGGAGCCGGAAACAGAGCACCTGGGGAACTGAGTCAGATAAGGGACATGCTCAACTTTATCTGCTCTAAACTAATCAGTTAAACCATTGCACATATGTTGGCTTTAGTTTATATTTGATAAAACATTTCTTGCATTTATCCAATGTTCAATGTTTAAAATACATATAGTACATTGTGTAGTAAAATATATTGACCACTCATCAAACATCTTTCTTAAATATAGAAATATAATTGATGTCAACAATCTCATCTTTTAAAATCAGTAGTTGGAATATCCAGGGCCTGTACTCTTCCACCTTTGGGCTGAAGAGCACAGACCCTGACTTTGTACATTTTGTAAATAGTTCTGATATTATAATTCTCCAAGAAACATGGTGCCGTGGAGATGTACCAACATGCCCTCCTCTTGATTATAGAGAGCTGATAGTGCCCTCTGTAAAACACCGCCATGCCAAAGGTGGCAGGGATTCAGGGGGTATTATCATCTGGTACAAAGGGGAACTCCATAATCACATTTCGCCACGAAAGAGAGGTCAGACACACATTTGGATCCAGATTAAAAAAGAAATAATAAACACACAATTAGACATCTATCTATGTGCAATCTACATGCCCCCGTCTGAATCTCCATACTATATAGAAGACGGTTATCAAAATCTCCAATCAGAAATCCTCCATTTCCAACAATTAGGCTCTATATTGGTAATGGGAGATTTCAATGCCAGAACAGGCAGAGAGATTGACTGTGTCAGTGTAGAAGGAAATCTCCCTTTCTGTAGTGAACCCCCTTTGTGCCACACACAGGTCACCACACAGAGGCAGAGCTACGACAGTGTGGTGAATAAAAACGGCAAGCAGATACTGCACCTCTGTAAAGGCCTGGGTCTGTATATTGTTAATGGAAGGACCAGGGGGGACTCTCTGGGGAGATACACATATAGCTCAGTGCTGGGTAGCAGTGTGGTTGACTACGCCATTACGGACATGGACCCAGAATGTATTAATGCATTTATTGTCATACCCCAAACACCCCTATCTGACCACAGCCAGGTAACTCTGTACCTGAATAAAACAGAACGGGCCCTGAAAGATCATCACCCAACAGCAAAACTGTTCAACTTAGAGCCCACATACAGGTGGGGCCAGACCAGTACTGCAGAATACCAGGCAGCACTGAGCAGTACTGAAATAGCTCACATGCTGAATGCCTTTCAGCAAACTCAGTACCCGAGCAACATTGAGGGCTTAAACCTGGCAACGAAACATTTAAATCATATATTTGTTAAATTGGCAATAAAATCAAACCTAAAACTTGCAAACATGAAAATAAGATCAAAAAATAAGAATCAGCCAAAAGAAAAATGGTTTGATACAGAATGTTTCATGGCCAGGAAGCAGCTGAGACAGCTGTCTAACCATAAGCACAGGGAGCCAAGTGACATTGAAGGACGCCTCAGATACCACCAGGCCCTGAAACTATACAAACAGCTCCTCAGAAAGAAAAAACAGCAATATATGTCCAAAGAAATCGACAAAATTGAAAACGCAATTAATCAAAACACATTTTGGGATTTGTGGAAAAAACTAAATTCGTCAAACACTAGGGAAAAATTGACAATACAGAATGGCAATATCTGGAAAAACCACTTTAAAGAACTTTATCAAAAACTTGAAAATGAATCATTTAATTCCAATCAGACCTCAATATACGAACAACTAAAAGACTTAGAAATAACTATTAAAGACAATCAAAACCATTTAGACACCTTAATTACTCTGCAGGAGTTGAAAAGCAAACTACAGACCCTGAAGGCCAGAAAAGCATGTGGGCCTGATGGTATCTGCTCTGAAATGTTAAAACATGGCAGCTCTAAACTACATGAGGCTATCCTCAAAATGTTTAATTTAACACTTAATACTGGGTGTTTCCCTGAGATCTGGAACCAAGGCTTCATTACCCCTATATTTAAAAGTGGAGATAAATTTGACCCAAACAATTATCGAGGCATCTGTGTGAGCAGTAATCTGGGGAAGGTTTTCTGCAGTATAATTAATGCCCGGATACTGGCCTTCCTTAAGGAACACAATGTCTTGAGTAAGAGTCAGATTGGATTTTTACCAAATCATCGCACCTCTGACCATATTTACACCCTACACACACTCATAAACAGACATGTCCACCAAAAGAACAAAGGAAAAATATTTGCATGTTTTGTTGATTTCAAAAAAGCATTTGATTCAATTTGGCACGATGGACTATTTTTAAAAATCTTACAAAGTGGTGTAGGGGGTAAAGTCTATGACATCATAAAATCGATGTACACAGAGAATAAGTGCAGTACCAGAATTGGAAATAAAAGAACTGAATTCTTCACTCAGGGACGTGGAGTGAGACAGGGCTGCAGTCTGAGTCCAACACTCTTCAACATTTACATTAATGAATTGGCTTTACAGTTGGAACAGTCTGCTGCTCCTGGACTCACTCTCCACGATAAAGAAATTAAATTCTTACTCTATGCGGATGACCTGGTTCTGCTGTCACCCACAGAACAGGGGTTACAGCAGAGCCTGTCATACCTAGAGAAATTCTGTCAGACCTGGGCACTGACAGTAAATCTGGAAAAAACCAGAGTTATGGTCTTCCAGAAAAAATCCAGATCACAGGGAAACAGGTACCAATTTACCCTAGGAACCCACACCCTGGAGCACACCACCAACTACACTTACCTGGGGCTGGTGATTAGTGCTTCAGGGAATTTTGAAATGGCAATAAATGCATTACGGGACAAAGCACGCAGGGCCTACTATGCAATTAAGAAAACTATTTCCAAATTCAATCCCCCTATAAAGATCTGGCTAAAAATATTTGACTGCATTATCCAGCCCATTCTCCTTTATGGGAGTGAAATATGGGGCCCTCTATTGCACAACAAAAACAAAAAATGGGATAAAAATCAAATTGAGAAATTTCACCTCGAGTTCTGCAAAACTGCACTACATGTCCACAGAAATGCCCCAAATAATGCGTGCAGGGCCGAATTAGGCCGCTTCCCCCTCTTGCTACCAATTGAAAAAAGAGCACTCAAATTCTGGGTTCATCTGAATCAGGCTGACCCACACTGCTACCAGCACAAGGCACTGAAAAGCAACCAGCTCTACCCAGAGAGGGACCCCCTCGGACAACTGGCCATGAATAAACAATTTGAAGAAAACGCAACAACCACAGCATTAAAACAATTTGACAAGATCAACAAAAATCTGTACATTGACAATTGGCATGAAGAAATTAAATTAAACAATAAATTGGAAATTTACCGCACTCTAGGTCGAAATTACTCCCTGTCTGATTACCAGACACGAGTTAAAAACCCAAAACAAAGACACACATTAACAATGTACAGACTCAGTGACCACAGCCTTGCTATTGAAACTGGTCGCCACAAAAAGACCTGGCTGCCAAAAGAGAACAGGCTGTGTGCTCACTGCAACCTGGCAGAGGTAGAGACAGAGGCCCACTTTTTACTCTACTGCCCCAAGTACCTCTCAATTCGAAGCCAATATTTTTCCAAATTCAATGCGCAAATTCACCAATTTGAATACCAATCAGAATCAAATAAATTAAAAGTAGTTCTGGGAGAAGAGGATGCCACAATAGAAATGGCAGCTCATTACGTCTCTGCCTGCCATCATTTAAGAGAGGGTGTGGACTAATGTATAAATTAACTAATCTATTACTAATCTACTAGTCACCTATGTTATTTTGAATACTGCCAGGGTTTATATATAATGTGTATTACATTATAGTACTAAATGTCTTTAGACCTGGGATTATGTGTATTGGTGGGGGTGGGGGGGGGGGGGGGGGTGGGGGGGGGGGTTGTTGTTGTTCATGTTTTTTTTTTTGTTTTTTTTTTTGTCATTTATGTATCAATGCTTGTGCAACACAAGTTTACTTGTCATGCAAATAAAGCACATTTGAATTTGAATTTGAATTTGAGAGAGAGAGAGAGAGAGAGAGAGAGAGAGAGAGAGAGAGAGAGAGAGAGAGAGAGAGAGAGAGTGTGTATGCTGTGGGAATCACAAAGGCAGAGCAGAGGGGTTTTGTTTTGAGTCGATGGCCAGAGAGTCAGACCAAACCACATTGATAGCTTTATTTATAACACGTGCACACACACACACACACACACACACACACACACACCCTGTTATAGACATAACCCCATGATTCAGGGATTGTTTCATATGAATCCATTCTACTCCACACCTTACTCAGCACATACATT
>CM056393.1:7293113-7315348 GCA_029718625.1 Synaphobranchus kaupii
GTAAACACAGCAGTGTGCAGGCTGTAATGTCACATTGCACTGAAATCAGGGAGAGGTGTCTTTAAAAAGTAGTCTAAAGAATAACAATTACACAATTCAAAGGTTAAGCATATTCTGAACATATCATATTCAATTAACCCGTAATAACTTTAATTCTACCCATAATGCAGTTTATCCATAACAAAGCACCTCTGTCAACAAGTTGTCACTTGATGACATCACAATGGCCCTATTAAGGGGACTTCCTCTTTTATCTCTACTGGCTTTGTCTCAAGGAAGCACCAATTCAATGAGCATAAAGCATGAAAACGTAGAATAGAAGCTTTAAAAATTGAATAAATACAAAAATTGTGAGGTAGACACTCTTCTGTTCTGAAAGGGTATCTAAGATTGGCTGGCTACTATAATCATCCTGCACAATTGCAATCAGCACACTTTTTTGAAATCTTAAAGGGTCAAGGAATTAAAAATTGTAGAAACATGTCAAATGGTGGATTGATCTTGGGGAAAGTTCACAAAATGGCTAAAAAAGACACTGTTTTCAACAATCGAGAGAGAGAGAGAGAGAGAGAGAGAGAGAGAAAGTGAGAGAGAGAGAGAGAGAGAGAGAGAGAGAGAGAGAGGGTCTCAGAGTGTGATCGCTAGCGTGCTCTCAAAGCGCAAATGGCAGAAACAGGAAACAAAAACTTTACCGGTCTACACTTAATCCTGACAATGCCCTGCCCCCTGGCCCCCAGTACAGAATGGAACTTAACTTGCAAGGATACAACTCTCTTTGGTGGTGAGTTGATTTAAAACACATCCACCCACCCACACACACGCACGCACACACACACACTTCCCCCCACACCCATGCACTTGCACCTTGTTATAGACATAACCCCATGATTCAGGGATTGTTTCATATGAATCCATTCTACTCCACACCTTACTCAGCACATACATTCATTATGAGGCTAAATGGCCTGAATGCATTGATAGCCTCTGACTAACTCACCTGACTGACTCCATTACTAATTTGGAGGGGAGTATTCTCACAGGTTGGGTTCTCCATCACCCATCTCCCTGTATACATTACAGTTAGGTTGACAGGTATGATGCACCTTATTGAGCATTTTAGACACAATGTTATTCTACATTGTAAGCAGTATATCAAAAATCTGAGAAAAATGTGTCAAATTGACCCCAAAAGTTTAAACTGACACAAAGGTCAGCTTTCACCTTTTGTGTTTCTCCCAATTGACGAGCCCTTTGTCCCTAAATAATAAAATACTGTGATGAAACATCTCAATTTTTGAGGTAAGTCAAAGTTGGTGAAGTTTAAAACTATATAGGTGCCACCAGAATCACTAAAAAAAAATCTGAAATAAAAAGTTAAAAAGGATGTATATTTTTTTTGATTTTATACAGCTACCACAGAAATGACCCCACACAACACCCTTTGTAGAAAGAGTTGGTGCAGGCATTTGAAAACATAGCATTGTGTTTATTGCATATTTAAACCCAGCAAATTTGGAAAAGTTGTATAGTGTGAAGATGAAAAAATAAGGTCAGCTAGTTTTTAAGAGACGTCAAACATTGCATCGGGTCAAATGGACCCCCAAACATGATATGAGGGTTAATTATAATCAGCCATAATGATTATTAGTCACCGCAATTTATGGACTATATTTCAAAACCTTGGGACAGATTTTTACTTAAAATGTTGTTGTTTTTTTACTAGTTTTACTTCACCCAGTGAAGACAAGTGCACTCCTTTTTATGCCTCTCTTTTCTGGTCTGTTGTAATGGAAAGATGGTCTGAGGTGTGAGGTGGGTGAATGTGATCAGAGTGTCAGTGTGGTTTCAGTGCTGTGACGACGGGGGTGGGGGGGGGTGGGGGGGGGGGGGGGGGGGGTGAAGACAGCTCTGTGCTGCAGGTCAGTCTTCCTGTGCAGCTCTGGTCTGTGTAGCGCTGAATGTACAAGGCTGTGAGTGGGAAATAGATGCACCTCCCCTGTCACCACAACAGAACAGTTTGAAACAGACAAATACATTTTGCTGGTAAAGAAAAAGAGAGCCGTGTGTAAAAGCTTTCCAACTACAATAAGCAGCGCAAACATCTCAGTGCAGCAACATATCAGCCAAAGACCCCGGGGCAGACCCAGGATTCACTGGAGGGGTTTGTACCTCCCCAGCTGGCCTGGGATCACCTAGGGATCCCCCGGGAGGAGTTGGGGGAAGTTGCTGGGGTGAGGGATGTCTGGGCCACTCTGCTTGCCCTTTTGCCACCACAACCCTGACTTGGATTCAATGGTTTAAAAATGGATGGATGGATTTACCCCAATGCAGACATAGTCATTCATAATCTCTTGTAAGACTAATAAGACATCCTCGAGTGAACCACCATTTGGATTAAATTTGTTAAGTATGTATGTTTGCTTGCTTATTGAGTTAATGAGTTTCACTGGGTGATATCTATGAAGATGTTATACTTCAATGCATCAAATATCAGAATGGACCAATCCAGTCAACAGTACATTCAAACACATGTAGAAATGTCATTGTGCTAAAATCACATGCAATTCCAAATGTTTGCCATCTTAATTATATTTCTGTGTGATGTCCTTTATTGAATGCGGTGAGGGGTAATATACCAATAATTTTGTCCATGTAAGAATCAATCAATCATATTCAGCTGTCAAAATGAAATAGTTTACAGTAAAAAGTCCAGTCTGGGTAAGGGCATTACTCTCTCCTTGTTCTCTAGATTATAGGCCCCTGTGGACACCTGACAGGCATCTCAACAGGAAGTGCATGAATATGTGAGAGTATGTTTATGCTCTGTCGCTGTACACAGGAAGGAATCTGCCACTGAGTCATTCTCTCAGTAAATGTACCCAGTTGCTCTAAAACCTACCAAACAGCATCAATAACTAAGAACCCAAGAAAGCTGCTTGTTTATTGAAGGTACAGGGAGGGCTCTGCTAGCAAGAGGCCTTGCCTTCAGAAAGCACATCCAGTTGTACTAAAATTCACTGCAGTATTTTAAGCAGTAGCAGATACGTACAGTATGTAGGTAGGTATGCCTGATCCACCCATGGATGTGCAGACATACTATGTTCTCTTCATGTGGATAAAAATAAAAGCTAAATAAAAGACAAAATTCACTCAGCACTTGCACTCGAACATTGAGAAAAATGAAAATGCACACACTCTAGATGCACAAAACTCTCTGGTATTACCCTCTCTCTGATCTGTTACTTACTAATTGCCCTTCGTCGTAGGCCTGAGAAAACATTGGTTGAAATTCACTCTGCTGAGTGGGAGTGGTAAACCAACTTGACAAGATATTGTCAGATAAGTGGCACAAATTGCACTTGTTTTAAACTCGGCACTGATTGGAATGAAGTCATGCCTCCGATCTTGTGACAATTCGTTTTTTTTAGTTTTTGTTGTGCTGTGCTCTCATATACCATACCGCCAAACATATCCGCATTGCCTTTCAAGATTCTAACATTGCTTCAATTTATACAGCTACATAGACTACGTGTATATGCTAAAGTAATTTTGGTTAACAGCCTTGCTCAAGGGTACAAGGGTAGTACATCACCTGCAAATCTAACGCACGATCATTGGGTTGCAAGTCCAGTTCCCTCACCATTATACTACACTGCTGCTCTAAACAGACTGAGCCAGATGTAGCAACACTGGGCAGCAACACATTTTACTTCATTTATTTAAAAAACAGCTGAATTTAAGAAAGTGCACAAAAAACCACAGCTCAAAGAGGCGCTTAGTAATAAAAAATCAAATCCCATAATTTTGTGTCATTTACACTCACATACATACTATGATGTTCACCAATGCTAGTGAGGAAATGTTTGATAAATTGTGATCATGCTTGTGACAAACATTTTTATGGAAAGCATCACTCGCGCTCTTTAAATCTCATATCTGAGTAAAACAGTTTCTCTCTCCGCTTCCCTCTTATTCCTCCTCACTTTGGGTTTCTTGGTGGTGAAATTCAAAGCAGCGTAATTCATTGCTTCATCTTGACACTAAAAGGAAAAGCATTACAGAGCATGTATGATTACGCATCATTCCGTTTACCATTTGCAAGTATTTTCACCACAATAATCATCTAGTTTAGTTTTTTAAATTTCTTTTATAACATAAGATTTGTACCTGTTTGCTCGACAAGTCATCTCTGGACACTTGTGTGTTTGATGCAGCCCCTGTGTGAGCACAATAAAAATGTAAATCACTGGAGAATGTCTGAAATTAATTAGTCAAATAATCTATGCAGTTATTTTTAATAGATTATAATCAAATAAGAAAGCTATTCTTCTTCTTCTTCTTCTTCTTCTTCTTCTTCTTCTTCTTCTCATTATTATTATTATTATTATTATTATTATTATTTATAGTTACTATTATTATAGTTACTTTAGTGATGTTGTTTTACAGAACTGTTCAGTTACTCTACGTAACTATTTCTGCATGCTATTTATGAAATGGCCGTACATCACGGAGATGACAAATCTGTCGTCAAATTAATTCTAAAAAGCCTATGACATACACCACACATGAGAGCATGGTCTCTTACCTTGGCAATTCTGACTACTTCTTCTCCCTTTCAGAACAAGGATAATATTTAGGATCACACTCAACACCAAAGCTCCCGCCAAGCAATATAGAGGAAGATCTTCATTCCCTGACATTATAAAAGCAAGATTTAGTACAGCACCGTTCACCAGTAAAATTAATAAGAGTATAATAAGACAGTGACAGTAATAACCTCTCCAAAATCTGATCTGCATGAGAATAACAATGAGGGATGTTATTCTACCATCAATTAAACAACTTAAAAAAATATATAAAACGGCAATTATTTCAGATCTGTACTGTACAAGTCTGTACTGGTTGTTCTACTGGTTGAACTTATTTAATACATATTTTAGCCCTAGCCTCCCAAAAATACATAATGTACATGAACCCTTTAAATAATGTATGCATGAAGATGATACTTTCACTATGTGAGGTATCCTCAAACTTATTCAATACGGGCTGGTGTGGGTGCAGGCTTTTGTTCCAACCAATCAGTAACACACCTGATTCTACTAATCAGACCCTTAGCAAAGACTGTAGTGGTTTATTAGTATAATCAGTGTCTCTGCTTTGCTGGACCGCATATATGTGCAATATGTGTTTGATTTTTTGCTTACCCTCAATGTCCAGCTTGGTCCCGCCCCCAAACAGGATCTCCCCACAGGTGGCCACAGCGCAGTAGTAAGTCCCAGCATCAGAGAAGCTGAGGTTCCTCTTGGGGAAGTTGTAGACACAGCTCTGTGTGGGAGACACAGCCCCAGAGCTCCTCTGGCACTCATCACTCCTGTTTCCATGGGTGTAAATGATTCCTGGAGGGGACTCTCCTGAGCCCTGTCTGAACCAGTACACACTGTGTTCTCCTGCACAGGTCTCAGTGTGTACTGTACACTGCAGAGTCACAGAGGCTCCTGGCTGCACTGACTCAGACTCGGGCTGCTGCAGTACTACTGTCCTGCTCTGTGACTCTGACCCTGTAAAAAGTTAATACTCATTATAGTGCAATACAAACTTGTCCATTTTTGTTCAAACTGCACGAATAAGAAGGGCGTAAGGACGAGGTCAATTCTGTTAATTTTCTGCATAACTATTTTGCAGCCTATTCTCTAACATGGCCGCTAAAAGTAAGGTTCTTCTATTGGGTGTAAATGTTCCCTGCTTCAAACTAAAGCTGTGGCAATAATGAAAATGCTCACAGTCTACAATCTCAAATCTGTTAGACAGACACATAAACATGCAAAGATGAGACTGGAAAGGTTCTGACGGTTGAGCCGGCACTTAAATAGATATAAGATACAAAAGAAATTCCCCATTAAATGGAGCTGTGTGCCCCACTCTTTACCATTAGCTATGAAAAAGCATCAGTACTGCCAGTGACTACAGACTTCAATGAAGAATAACTGTTTTGTGATTTTGAGTGAAATGGGTCATTTATATTTCAAATGTTTTCAGAAGTATATTTTAGTTGGCAGCAGTGGATTTTTTTTGCCGTTCAATTAGAATAATTGATCATTTAGCAGCATAATGATTTAAACTTCATGTTTCAGTTCATTCATGTTTCATGTGGCCAATGCATTCAGTCTAAATTCAGATGCAGCAACATATTTTAGTTTGTTCACTCAAAATTATTATTTCAAAAAACAAGTTATATGACTAAGATTATTGGTTAAGTGGCAAATATGTGCGTTCTACTATTATAGAAACTATACCTATTGTATTAAATTAGAAATGAGTTTGTACATCAATATGTTTTCCCCAGAGCAGAAACCGTTAAGATCCCTAAAAAGCCACCATAAAGGGGAACATATGTGGTCATAATGTAATGGTTACATTAATATAATATAATAATAATTAAAATATAATAATAATTTGTTCTAAAGTGTTTTTGTTTCATAAATTGAATGAATAATTTTTTGTGCCAGTCTATAAATAAACCTATAGCTTGCACATTATACTATAAAGTGACAAACTACAATTACACATTAGGCGATGGAAAAATAGAAAAAGGTTTCACCATAAAGGGAAACATATGTGGTCATAATGTAATGGTCACCGTCTCATGTAAAGTTGCAAGGTGTATTTTAACATTTATGTAACAAGATGTTTTTTGCTACAGTGTTTTTGTTGCATATGTTCAATCAATACTTTTGCTGTGCCAGTCTACAAATAAACCTACATATTGCTTGCTCTTTATACTATAGACTGACAAACTACCATTACACCTTAGCTTATGAAAAAATAGAAAAAAGTTTAATATTTACCCATCACCATTAAAGTAGTTCCATCTCCAAAGCTGATCTCATCGTAGCGCTTAATAGCGCAGTAGTATGTTGCTGAATCAGACGGCTCTACTTGTGAGACAGTCAGGTTAAAGGTTTCATTTGTTTCCTTAGCACTGTAACGATTACTGTTTTTAAACTCATTGAAAAATTTTGTCTCTGATTCAAAGCTGAACATTATTGTCACAAGCTGAGGCTTCTGTCCAAGCACTTGCTTATAAAAAGCAGCCATGGGTCATAAATTCATCAGGACGGAAACATGAGAGAGTCACATTCTCTCCACGCTGAGCTGTCACCAGCGTGTAAGGCTGAACGACACTCTTCCCAAGCTGGCCATCTGGAATACAACAGAAATCAATAATAATATGAATTTAAACTTAACTGACAATGGAAAAAAAATTGAAGAAAAAAAACCATCGCTCTCTGTAGCAATACCTCTATACAGTATAGATATAATATACTTTTATAAGTTTATAAGTTATTTTGATTGATAAGTTACTGACAATTGTACACTTACACACTCCGCTGAAAAACACAAGAATAGCACAGAGTGGTGCCATCACTCTATCTGAACTCTCCTCTCTTTGAGACCCTGCTTGTACCTGCACTGTAAAACTCAAACTGTACAGAGAAGGAGCACTTGAGCTGATAATTTCCACTGATACACTAAACAGTATGAGGTCACATTCCAGGGGCAGATTTGATTGGCTGTTCAAACTTTAATACATTTAATTGAGAAGATTAGCAAGATTGTGTGTGTGAATTTCAGTTCAGCATTTTAACCAGAAGAGGGCACCACCTGCTGCACCGTGTTCCGATCCATGTGCTGGCATGTGTCTTTCACTGAGCAAGTCGTGCCACATCCACCAGCAACGCTGGCGATCCCCAGTTGGCTCATATGAGCCCTGATCAGACCGAAGACTGCATAGCTTCTGAGATGTTCCAGATGAAACCTTAGCTTCTAGCTGCTTCCAGGAATCACGGGAAAACTAAAGAGTTCATTCCACTCGCTGTTATAGTTTTTGTTTGTCTGTAGTTCAAGAGCTACCGCTGACTCTGTGTTTGTTTGTGTGTGTCTGTGTGTGTGTGTGTGTGTGTGTGTGTGTGTGTGTGTGTGTGGGGGTGTGTATCTGTCTGTCTGTCTGTGTGTGTATGTGCTTCAGCCAATTCCCGTCTATGTGTGTGTGTGTTTCTCTGAATGTGTGTTGGTTTGTGTGAGTGTGTGTGTGTTTGTGTTTTTTTTTTGTTTTTTTTGTTGGATACCTCGTGTGTAGATTACAGCCTTCAAGAGTGAGAGAGAGAACATAAAGGGATCGGTCTGTGGGAGTGTGCACATGTGTTTATTTATGTGTATGTACAGTAGACATTTGATTAGATTTTCTACCATAAGTAAAAATTCCAAAAACTGAAGTTCTAAGATTGACACGTCATTTACAAATCATTCACTAATTTCTAATGGCTCTATTTCCTACCCTCGTGGCCTTTCCCCCAGCCTGGCTCTGCGTTATTTTTGAAAGGATGGCCATGTAAATCCCGCGCAGCTAGACCAATGAGGGAATAGCCCGGATCGAAGGTTAAAACGTGATATTTTCCGCTGTTGCTGTGGGAAAAGGTAAGAGTGTTGAAATTTTACTGTTATTACAACCGGATGAGACTGCTTCTTTAAATTCGTGGGATCAGCTACCCCGTGTCAGAGACAATAGTACCACTTTGTCTCCTGCTTTAGTCTGGTCTGCAGGCCGACTCCAGCTTATCTAAAAAGGCAGCCTGTGTATATTCTATTAACGGTCAGCCACTAACGCTGATTCTATACTCGTATAAATCTGACTCCAATTTAATTATTAGTATATAATTTAAAAGGTATAATTTATAATTGATTTGTTAAGATACTCTCGTACTCTGGAGCCTGTTCTCTGAACTGGATGCGCCGGTTCCACCGAGTGCTACATACGGCCGTTTATGTGCACCACTCACGGCTGACTAGATGTCTCCATTTATCTCAGAGGTTGCGGAGGAGACCACTTCATAAGGTATAGCCTATCTTAAAGGCTCAGGGACCCGAGAAGATAATATTGGCAACATCCGTTCTCAACATGTATAAAAGGCATGCGGAGATGATCTAACTTAAGACAGAGTTCTACGGGTGCAATACACCGTGATACATTAAGCTTAACTAGTCAATCTCCCTAGACCAGCAGAGGGGGAAGTCCAAACTGAGGAAATCAATCAACTCATTACCGTGTTAACAGAGATAGAATGTCTTTTTCAAAGAAACCACACAAATCAAGTTTAACAATTTACCAGGTAGGTTCTTTACTTAAAAATAATCAAATCATGGTTACAAATTACAACACAACATATTAAAAATAGAGTATAGGAAAATATTAAATCATACCTGGCAATTCACTACACACAATACACAGAGTGAGGTGTGCGGGAGAATCTGATTACAGCTTCCCCTGAGTTCCTTGTTTCCCATGCCTATAAGCCCAAACTCTGTGTTTGATCTGGCTGTGGCTGATCGTAAAACCATAAACTGGCCAGAAGGCTAATATTGCACCTTTTGCTCCCCCTTCCACAGGGGGTTTGGCAGAAAGAGTTTCCTGTGGTTTAATTCCACAGCAGCAGTTTATTCCTGAGTTATGAAATATATATTTCCTACATGTTCACCATCTAAGAAATATAGACCATTACATCACACACACCAAGACTATCAAAATGATATCAAACATGAATAAGTCTACGTTCGTGTTGCCATGAGAATCCCATTTCTGCATAGTTTTCAAATGTGATTAATATTAATGCCACAAACAGTCTCAGGATTCCTGTTAAAGAACATTACATTATACCCTAGTTTTCCCTGTTCAGTCAGGTACATTAACTTTGTGTATTTATTCATGTAACACTGAGAAACTGAACAATATATAGTTGTTCCTCTGGAAAAAGAGTGTACAATGTATGTTCCAGTGTCAGGACTATTTCCAGTATATACTGTACAATGTAGCATAAATATTCATCACAATTTAAGGGTTTTAAGCTTTTTGAAGACTAAAGCAGTCTGTACTGTTATACCATGCTATGTGGACATTATTTGATGAAAGGATGCCTCAGTGACGTCAGGTGGGGGCAGTCTTGCATTGTCCGTGCGCGGGAGCTTTAAACAGATCAAAGTCTCTCCCAGCGCGGGAGTTTCAAACAGATTAAAGTCTCTCCCAGGACCATAAAATCCTAGGACATTCTCGGACACCGTAACCCTTAGGCCAAATGGTCTCAGCAAACATCCTGGCACCAGAAGTGTGACTTTATAACTCTCAAAGATCACAAAGATTGTTGCTTCCCGGTATTATTCTCTTAGGTGCTCTGGGGTGTGAATTCCCGTCTTACAGCCAAATTCAGAGAAATGAGGGCATATCCTGCCAAAACCCACAGGCCAAGTAAGTAGGTCTTGGGACTAATTAAAGTTGAACCACTGATTGATTTATGCTTACACATTTGATCCTTTCCAAAAACCTATCGCCATAGAGTGATAATCCATATTTTTTAAGTTATGGTGGAGTTGGTGACATATTTGATGACTGGTGGTATGAGTCAGCACAGAAACAAGTTTGTTTTCATACTCAAAATCTCAGAGTCTCATTCAAAATGAAGCTCCACCCCCCAAACAAAGAGGCATGGTTTGCTTGGGGGTGTAGCACTAGGAGTGCATCAAGTGCTTAAGATAAACCAGCGGTATTTTGGAGAATGAAGACTGCCTAGAGACGATCAAGAATGTTGTCCAACTCTATTCCTGTACTTTGCAGAATGAAGAAAACAAGAAAGAAAGTAAATGGCCTCAAAACAATCTATGGTGTTTACTTCCTAAACAACTTAAAAATGAAGCATGATGGTGATGCTATTGATTTCAGAACCATGGACAGTGCAGAGGAATGTTCAAACTGTGATGTAACAGCTCCACTATAACCTTGAATAAGCCATAAGGTACCTTAAAAAAGATTAAAAAACACAGGGCCAAGTTACATTCAATAATTTTAAAAATATTGGGTAGCATTGCTTTGGAATATAGCTAATTTAATTAATGTGAGCGAGAATAGGCAATATTGTTGGTTTTGACTTTGCCTTATTTTGATATAAATACTAAAAGGCAGGCCTAGTTTTTGTTTTAAAAACTAAATTAATTACTTTGTTGTGTAACGTTATAGGTAGTAGCGATGCCTTGTATGTTCATTTCATTGGGGTTGTTGAGATGGATCAACATTTAATGGCAGAAAATATACCTACATAATGTATTCCTTAGAAATCCACTATGTTTATTTTTTTTGGATTGGTTGCCCGGGCTACCAATTAGGAAATCATGGTAGCTTAAATGGAGAATTGGTGACTCACTGGCTGCCCGGGGCTGATTATACAATTAGAAATGCAATAGTTTTAAGTTTTGGGCAATTGTTACTTAGCAAGCAAGCTACCTTGTATGCACAAAAAAGATGGCGATGACTAAATTTTTGAATTATTGTAGCGATTATTCTATTGGCTGATATAGCATCACATGTGCACTTCCTTATATGTCCAAAAGCATGACGTGTTCACATCCTCATGTCAATCAAAAGCATTACATGTGTACAACATTTATTTTGCCTGTGCATCCTGCAATCTGCTTTTTTTTTAAATAAAACTACTTTGTTATCCACTGGGGAGAATTATTATTTGAGGGCATAGAGCGGTTTTGATGACGATGTTGGCAGGAAGAAGAAGAAGTAACAAAAATAGAAAATTTAACCATACTTTGGGGCTTTATTGTGTGGACATATGAAGTTGTAATTGAATTCTATCTGTATACATGAGGTCAGAAGGTGCAAAGGTTGATGTTTTTAAGTCCTGAGA
The DNA here is from genome assembly GCA_029718625.1 of Synaphobranchus kaupii. NCBI lineage: Eukaryota > Metazoa > Chordata > Actinopteri > Anguilliformes > Synaphobranchidae > Synaphobranchus > Synaphobranchus kaupii. The sequence continues at coordinate 7,304,855 of CM056393.1, forward strand.
GTCATTGTGCTTATTTTTGTAGGAAACCCTGAAACGTGCCAAACTCTTGGTACTGTATAGCTATAGGTCATTGCCCAGCCAAGCCCTAACTTGGTGGACAGCATACCTGCCATCCCAATAGTGCTCAGGCTGTAATGTAACATTGCACTGAAACTAGAGAGAGGCATTTTTAAAAAGTACTCTAATGAATAACAATTACACAGTTCATAATTCAAAAGATAAGCATTTTGTGAGCATGCCATAAGTAATGAGCGAGTAATAACTTCAGCAATTCTACCCATAATGCAGTTTGTGCATAACAAAACACCTGTGTCAACATCAGAGGCCTGAGGTTCTGTCACTCGATGACATCACAATGGCCCCATTAAGGGGACATCCTCTTTTATCTCTACCTGGCTTTGTCTCAAGGAAGCACCAATTCAATGAGCATAAAGCATGAAAACATAGAATGGACTTTGCTAAATAAATAAATAAATACAAAATTTTAAAACATCTTAAGGTAGACTCTCTAAAATCAATTTTATGTTCTGAAAGGGTATCTAAGATTTACAAATGCAGATTCATCAAACTGCTATCAAACCTATTGCTACTTTAATCATCCTACACAATTACAATCCGCAAACTTGTTTTAAAATATTTCAGAGTAAAGGAATTATGAAAAATAAATTTCGGATGCTAATCCTTATCATGGATTAAATAAAAATCTTTACATTTATAAAGTGTTTACATACCCAAATGCAGACGTGAATGGGTGGTTTGATGTCGGTGAACGTGAACAAACTGGCTAAAGAAAGAATATGGAGTGTTTTGGAGTGTTTGAGTGGTGTAGCCTGTAAGAGCATCGTCTGCATGTTCATTGCAAGCCCGCGACATCGGCACTTCCAATACGGCCGTCCCAGGTGAAAAAGTAGTATACTTGAGTATAATAAACATATAATTTAAGTATACAGAGGTTATTACACGCATACTTTTCCTTTTTGTACTAAATTTGAAGTATGTTTAAAATGTACTTTTAAAAAGTGTGCTTCAAGTATAGTCTCAAACGCACCGGAATACTTTTCAAATGCACTGGTGACATAATTAAATTGTACTGCAAGTGTACCTAAGATACCAACAAATCATACTTTTTGTTAAGGGCAATTAAATATACTTAAGTACTAAAAAATAGTCCAATTTTAACATACTGACATAGTGCACTTAAGTATACTAAAAAACATAGACACTGCACTTGAAGTATGACTTTAGAGAACTTAGTATGCTTAAAGCGCTGCCCAATTTAGCACAAAGTACATAATTAGTACAAAAACGACTAAAAGTATACTTTGAAAAAGTATATTTCAAGAATAATTTTTTTTTTCACCTGGGATGTGGCATGTCTCTCTCTCTATCTCTCTCTCTCTCTCTCTCTCTCTCTCTTCCTCTTCCTCCCATTCTTACTGTCTCTCTGCAATGTGCTGTCCAATAAAGCTGAAAAATTGTAATTGTGATTGTAATTCCTCTGAATTACCCCAGGAGACACGCCCAAAAGAGAGAGATAGATAGAGAATATATATATATATATATATATACTATATATATATATATATACTATATATAGAGAGAGAGAGAAAGAGAGAGAGCGAAAGAGATAGAGAGAGAGAAAGAGAGAAAGAGAGAGAGAGAGAGAGAGAGCGAAAGAGAGAGAGAGAGAAAAAGAGAAAGAGAGAAAGAGAGAGGGTGCATGCTGTGGAAACTGCAAAGGCAGAGCAGAGGGTTTTGTTTTGAGTAAATGAGCCCGAGAGTCAGACCAAACCACAGAGATAGATGCACCGCCAGCATTGTGCAGAAACCCACCAGGTCTCAAAGGTTATAAACAGGAAAGTAAACCATTACTGGTCTATAAATAATACTGGCAATGCACCCAGTACCCAGTGGAACTTAACTTGCTGGGATGCTACTCTCTTTGGTGGTCATTTTTTTGAAAACACATCCACACACACACACACACACACACACACACACACACACACACACACACACATCCACACACACACACACACATACACACACACACACACACACACACACACACACACACGCACACACACACACACACACACACACACACACACGCACACACACACACACACACACACTCTCTCTTCCCCCACATTCATACACTCGCCACCCAGTTATTGACAAACCCCCCATGATGTGACACCCCTGGGAGGGACAGAATAGTAGGATTCTGGGAAATGTGGTTTATTGTGAGATCAAGTTTTCAAAGAAGTAAACAAACAAACACAGAAAAATCCAGAAAGAAAATCAAACACATTGGTTTGTGTTTGGGGTTTGCAGGGATACAGGGTGTTTCAAGGATTCCCTGGTCTCCTCCACCTACTGTGGAAATAAGCATACTTTTAAGCCCAGGACTAGGACTAGTTAATGCAAACCCAGGTGCCTAACCAGTAGGAGTTGCCCCAGATTGCTCCAATTCTATCTGCCAGACCGAGCCCTGCCACAAGTGTATATTTGAATCTTTTTTTATGAAATGTACTTTATTGAGCATTTTACAATCAATTGTAATGGACATGTTTTTGCTATTTTTAATTTGAAATACTAGTGCGCTGTTTTTTAAGCCTCTTTTCTGGTCTGCTGTAATGGAAAAGTGGTCTGAGGTGTGAGGCGGGTGAATGTGATCAGCAGCGTCAGTGTGGTTTCAGTGCTGTGACGACGGGGGGGTGGGGGGGGGTGGAGGGGGGGGTAATGTGGGGGGTGTGAAGACAGCTCAGTGCCTGCAGGTCTGTCTTTCTGTGCAGCTCTGGTCTGTGTAGCGCTGAATGTACAAGGCTGTGAGTGGAAAATAGATGCACCCTGCCCCTGTCACCACAACAGAACAGTCTGAAACGGACAAACATATTTTGCCTGGTAAAGAAAAAGAGAGCCGTGTGTAAAAGCTTTCCATCTACAATAAGCAGCGCAAAACATCTCAGTGCAGCAACATATCAGCCAAAGACCCCCGGGGCAGACCCAGGATTCACTGGAGGGGTTTGTACCTCCCAGCTGGGCCTGGGATCACCTAGGGATCCCCCCGGGAGGAGTTGGAGGAAGTTGCTGGGGTGAGGGATGTCTGGGCCACTCTGTTTGCCCTTTTGCCACCACCACGACCCCTGACTTGGATTAGATGGTTTAAAAATGGATGGATGGATTGTTGGATTAAAAGGAACGTACCAAACAAAGGTACCTGCCCATGTGACATGAGGCACCCTTTTTACATTGTTGCTGTCAAAAAGGCACTATAATCATGTTCAGTCATAAAAACAAAATATTTTACAGTCGAAAGTCCAGTCTGGGAAAGGGCATTACTCTCTCCTTTTTCTCTAGACTATAGGCCCCATGTGGACACCTGACAGGCATCTCAACAGGAAGTGCATGAATATGTGAGAGTATGTTTACGCTCTGTCGCTGTACACAGGAAGGAATCTGCCACTGAGTCATTCTCTCAGTAAATGTACCCAGTTATCAATAAACCTACCAAACAGCATCAATAACTAAGAACCCAAGAAAGCTGCTTGGTTATTGAAGGTACAGGGAGGGCTCTGCTAGCAAGAGGCCTTGCCTTCAGAAAGCACATCCAGTTGTTCTAACGCATGCAAGATAGTACCGACATTCACTGCAATGTTTCCCCTGGCTAAGCAGTAGTAGATATATATCGCTAGGTTTGCCATTCCATCCAGTTGTTCTAATACATTTGTTTTGGTGGTGCTGCCTCCCTTGCCTACTCACAGTAAACGTCTCTGAAATATATCATATGGCTATATGCACGTAGTAAATAGTTCATTAATGGTTAAATCAGTTCTACAAAAAACAGGACATAGTAATAATAACACTAGACCCCTTTCCTTTGCAATTCTGACAGCTTTTTCTCTTGTTCAGGATGCAAACTATGATGTTTATAATAATACTCAAAGTACAGTTCACAGTTCTTTCGTTTAGACATATTTCTTTCTATAATATCTCTTGAAACTGAAAACAAGCTCTTGTTCCAGGTCTATCATTATGTAGTGGTGTGCAAATGTTTGGGCACCCCTAGTCAAATTGTTCGTTTGTTGATGTTATATGTGAAGGTTAACACAATTTATACAGGAAAGAAACTTAAACATTGTATTTGTTGAATTTATTGTAACAGATTGGAGGAAATATTTAACAGATATAAATAAAATTTGGAGTGTGCAAAAGTCTTCCCATTCTTCCGCAGAAAATATACTTAGGTCTTCTTGCATACGCTGCATGTTTGAGATTGGGGGCAAAGCTTTTGTAAATGACAGTATTTGATGACAGTGACATTTTATGAAATGGTAGGAGCAGACGCAGTCCATTCACATCACAGGTGGGTCTATTTAAATGGGCTATCGAAACAGAGCATACGGGCAAGCCTAAGTGCATTGCCTTTTAAGATTGATAATAAAGATTCTAACATTGCTTCAATTTATACAGCTTCATAGATACTGAAATAATTCAGGTTAGCAACCTTGCCCAAGGGTACAAGGGTAGTACATCGTCCACAAATTAAACACATGATCATTACATTACATTACATTACATTATATTGCATTACATTACATTACAGGCATTTAGCAGACGCTCTTATCCAGAGCGACTTACACAACATTTTTTAAAATCATGTTTTACATATTATCCATTTATACAGCTGGATATATACTGAAGCAAGTCAGGTTAAGTAACCTTGCTCAAGGGTACAACGGCAGTGTCCTACTGGGAATCGAACCTGCAACCTTTCGGTTACAAGGCCAGTTCCTTACCATTATACTACACTGCCGCAGTCCCTCACCATTGTACTGCACTGCCGCTCTAAACAGACTGAGCAAGATGTAGCAACACAGGGCAACATTTAACAGATGCTGGCAAGCCAGACAGGGACATCAGTGTACAATATTTAAAGTTTTGCTTTGTTTATTTGACAGCAGAATTTAAGAACAATCACTGTTCCAAGTGGCTCTTAGTTAAAAAAGGCAAATCCCATAATTTTGTGTCTTTTACAGCCATATAGTACATTGTCATTTTCACCAATGCTAATGAGGAAATGTGCAATACATTTTGATCATTCTTTGACAAATACGTATATTTATGGAAAGCATCACTCGCACTCTTTAAATCTCATATCTGAGTAAACAGTTTCTCTCTCCGCTTCCCTCTTATTCCTCCTCACTTTGGGTTTCTTGGTGGTGAAAGTCAAAGCAGCGTAATTCATTGCTTCATCTTGAAACTAAAAGGAAAAGCATTGCAGAGCATGTATGATTATCATCATTACTTTTACCATTTTACCAGTGTTTTCACCACAGAAATCATCTATTTATTATTTTTTTTATTTCTTTCATAACATAATATTTGTACCTGTTCGCTTGACAACTCATCCCTGGACACCTGGTTGTTTGATTCAGCCCCTGTTTGAGCACAATAAAAATATAAACCATTGGCAATTGTCTGAAATTAATTAGTCAAATAATTTATGCAGTGATTTTTAATTAGATTATAATAGATATTCATCACTGCCTGTATTACATCCACCGCTTCCCTGCCTTTCCACCTCCCTGTTGTTTCTCCTTGTTTTACCTATTCCTCTCATTCCATGTCATGTCTTTTCATTCACCTTGTTTGTCTTTTCGTATCGTGCAGGCTGGACGTGATTTCCCCTACTCGTATCCTCATTATCTCCTCATTATCTCTCAGCCAGTCACTCGCCTTTCCCGCTCGCATTCCACACTCGCACTCATTATCCTATTACTCTCGCATACATTCCTCACGCCTCATTTCATACTGATCCCGCATTCACCTGCTCCTCACCCTATTTATATCGCCATCTCCGTTTGTCTTGTCGCCAGTTTGGTCCATCAGTTTGTCATGTTAATCGGCCATTGTTGTGTTGTTTCTAACCTGTCTAGTCTGATTCCAGTTTTGTCCATCCAGCCTGCTTCCTGTTCCGGTCATCCTGCATTCAACCCACTGCTTCAGTTCATCTCTAGTCCCGCCCCGCTTATTTTCGCCAACCCCGTATCCTGACCGTCACCAGCTCCCTGCTTGTTCATTTGTCCGTTCTTCTCTTGCCTTTAATAAATTGTTCTCCTACCGGAGTTTTGCCTGAGTCTGTCGCTGAGTCCTGCATTTGGGTCCATTCCAGTTTTGAGAACCATAACAGCCTGAAGATGACCACACCTGGTCTAAACACATGCTGCCTTTATGCTGAGTGCAAGTAGCCATAGCCATTGTTTTCTGTCTTGGCTGTCTGATTTGATCGCTTATAATGCACGTATTTTGTGAATTTCTAGTGCCTTCAGTAATTAAACAGACGGTACACTGTTTCACCCCAAATATGTATTATTATTATTATTATTATTATTATGACATAAGTTGCACATACCTAATGTAGTGCGAGTCAGACACACAAGTGGAGTTACTTTACCTGATGGTGCTTTACAGAACTGACTCTATATTACTATTTCTGCATGTTATTATAAAATGGCCGTACATGAAGATGACAAATTCTTTGTCACGTTTTTAAACGCAACTACTTTATACAAACACTAGATCTTTTCCAGCCAATTTTTTTACGCTGCACCCTTTAAGATATTGAGTATCTGTATGATCTTGTGTATTTCATACTAGTCTGAAATACTAATCAAAAATCTGATTGTGAATAAGTTCAACAAAAAAAAAAGCCTATGACATACACCACACATTGATAACTTGGTCTCTTACCTTTGCAATTCTCACTACTTTTTCTCATGTTCAGAACGAGGACAATATTTAGGATCACACTCAACGTCAAAGCTCCCGCCAAGCTATAAAGAGGAAGATCTTCATTTCCTGACATTTTAAAAGCAAGATTTAGTACAGCAGCCTTCATCAGTAATATTAATAAAAGCATAACAAGACAGTGACAGTAATAACCTCTCCAAAAAACTGATCTGCATGAGAATAACAATGAGCGATGGCAAACTATTAACAACTTACAACATAAAAATTTAATAACAATAATATCAGATTAAGTCCGTATTGGCTGTTCTACTGGTTGAAATGATTTAGTACATATTTTAGCCCTAGCCTCCCAAAAATACATACATGAACATTTTAAATACTGAATGCATGAAGATGATGTTTTCACAATGTCAGGGGACCTCAGTCTTATTCAATAAGGGCCGGTGTAGGTGCAGGCTTTTGGTCCAACCAAGCAATAACACACCTGAATTTTATGAATCAAGCCCTTAGCAAAAGGACACTAGTGGTTGACTAGTACAATCAGGTGTGTCACTGCTTCATTGGAAAAAAAGCCCTTTCTGGATAAGACTGAGGACCCCCGCACTATGTGATTGAATTTTAACTTACCCTCAATGTCCAGGCTTGGTCCCGTTCCCAAACAGGATCTCCCCACAGGGTGGCCACAGCACAGTAGTAAGTCCCAGCATCAGAGAGGCTGAGGTTCCTATTGGGAAGTTGTAGACACAGCTCTGTGTGGGAGACACAGCCCCAGAGCTCCTCTGGCACTCATCACTCCAGTTTCCATGGGTGTAAATGATTCCTGGAGGGGACTCTCCTGAGCCCTGTCTGAAACCAGTACACACTGTGTTCTCCTGCACAGGTCTCAGTGTTACTGTACACTGCAGAGACGCAGAGTCTCCTGCCTGCACTGACTCAGACTCGGGCTGCTGCAGTACTACTGTCCTGCTCTGTGACTCTGACCCTGTAAAAAGGTTTATACTCATTACAGTGCAATATAATTATTGTCCAATGGAGACACTTTGTAAGTTTTACCTATAACTATGACTTGGTATTATTTTTAGGTTTGAGAAATAGCTTAAGATGAGTCCAGCACAATATACTCCACTCGCAAAACACCAATAAAGTGGAACATATTTTAAGACAAAATATGTATGTGTAATTCTTGTAGATTTCAGTTTTATGTACCTGTGAGCATCATTAACTGAGATAACAGCACAATATGTTTTTCTACATTATATCATAATAAGGATTTTACAAATACGGCAAGATTCATCTCTTTGTTTTTTTGATGATCACAATTGTACTGTTTCGTATTTGTTTTTTGTTCAAACTCTCATAATAATTTCCCGAAGGGTGTTTTTGGCTTAACATACAGTATCTTAAGCAGTAACATACCTTAATTTACAGTATCTCAATATCTTTGCACTTACCAATACATAGACACACAAAGCCCAGTTTGAATGACCCTACCCTAAGAGAAACACCTTTATTAAGATAATTTAAACTCACAGTTAAAAAAGCAAAAAGCAAATGACTATGTATAATCAATATGTAGCTGGAGAGTTTTTCAGAATTGATCAGAATGAACAAAAAAAGTCAACTTCTGTATAATATTTCACTGGTAATGTGTCAGTGTGCAAAGAAAATTGTTGAAAGCTGTACATTTAAAAACAAGCGTTAAACATGAACCAAGGTCAATATTTACCCATCACCATTAAAATAGTTCCATGTCCAAAGCTGATCTCATTATAGTCCTTAAGTAGAAGAGTGCAGTAGGTATGTTGCTGAATCAGACGGCTCTACTTGTGACATAGTCAGGTTAAAGATCCCATTTGTTGCCTTAGCACTGAGACGGTTACTGTTTTTAAACTCATTTAACAATATAAACTGTTTGATAGTTCCATATCTTCACTAATAGCTGAGGCTTCTGTCCATGACATTGCTTTAACCAGATGAAATTGGGTTCTTCAGTTACAGCATAGAAACATGAGAGAGTCACATTTTCTCCAAGCTGAGCTGTCACTAGCGCCTTACGCTGGTCTACACTCTTCCCAAAGCTGCCCATCTGGAATACAACAGAAAACAATATTTCAGCTTAACTGACAATGGAACAAATCTGAGGAAAAAACCCCATCAATCTCTGTACCCATCAATACCTCCATACAGGACTGATGGAAAGTTATTTTGGCTGATAAGATCATAACAGTTGTACACTTACATACTCCGCTGAAAAACACAAGAATAGCACAGAGAGGTGCCATCACTGCATCTGAACTCTCCTCTCTTTGAGACCCTGCTTGTACCTGCACTGTAAAACTCAAACTGAACAGAGAAGGAGGCACTTGAGCTGATCATTTCCACTGATTCACTACAGTAGGAGGTCACATGCCAGGGGCAGATTTGATTGGCTTTTCAAACAAGCAAATTAATGGGTCACTAGTTCAACACTCTCGGTGCGACAAAATAATACCTTGTCATTATTCCATTTTTACTATATGTGTTATGTATATACACTTTTTTATTCATATAGTGCAATCATGTGGAGCTCTTCATCAAATTCAAATATTTTACAATGAGAATAATCACACATTGGGAAACTACACCTCTATCCCTACTGACATGTAATCCCAGGCAGGATAGTCCACTGGATACATTTTGTACCAGCCTTATCACAAAACTTCAGGGAGCGGGGATTCGTTCAGGCAATTTAACCTTGATGACAAGCCGGGTGACCTCTTGACCAAATTAGCTATTTCCTTTGTGAAAATTCACCATGGAAACTAAGTTTAATTTGGAAGAATAACAAGATAATGTGTGTGGATGTCAGTTCAGCATTTTAACCAGAAGAGGGCACCACCTGCTTGCACTGTGTTCCTATCCATGGGTTGGCAATGTGCCATTCACTGAACCAATAGCTCCACGTCCACCAGTAATGCTGGGCTTGTGGGCATTACTGGCTCATATGAGCCCTGATCAGACCCAAGACTGCATAGCTTTCTGGACCCTTCCAGATGAAGCCTTAGCTTCTAGCTGCTCATCCAAGAAACACCGGATAACTAAAGACCTCATTCCACCTGCTAGTATGTGTGTGTGTGTGTGTGTGGTGTGTTTCTGCTTCAGCCATTTGTGTATGTGTGTGTGAGAGAGAAAGAATGAGAGAGAGAGCGAAAGTGAGGAGAGAGAGAGAGAGAGAGAGAGAGAGAGAGAGAGAGAGAGAGAGAGAGAGAGAGAGAAAGAGAGAGGAGAGCGTGAGAGAGAAAGCGAGAGAGAGAGAGAGAGATAGAGAGAGAGACAAAGCTTGCGCGCGCCGGATTTAAAGCTCTGGATGCCAATCTTACTGACACACTCCAAAAGCCCATGTTTTCCATGTTAGGGTGTTTAAGCATTTTAACAAGTGTAACGATTTTGATTTAATCCATGATACGGATTACTGTCCAAAATGTCTTCTTCATAATTCCTTGATTTTTTAAATAATTTTGCGGATTGTAATTGTGTAGGAGTGTCTACCTTGCAATGTTTTAAATGTATTTTATTCAGAGAGAGAGACAGAGGGAGAGGACTAGGAGAGAAAACAAGAGGAAACCAGGGGAGTTACCAGAGGAGTCTGCATGTTCACAGTTTCCAAAGTGAAAGAACAGAAAACCAAGGCTGTGCTGGATTTTATATGTCCCCCATATTGCTCATCGCAAACTTTCATAAACATTCACTAGACAGTTA
>CM056393.1:7315848-7343348 GCA_029718625.1 Synaphobranchus kaupii
AACAACAGAACACAGCGCATGAAAAAAACAAAGGCCCGACATAACAAAATACTTATAAATAATTTAAATTAACGAACACGAACACAAGAGACAGCTGGACTACATGTCGCCATTACAGCGCCACGTGAAGTTAACATTGTGTACCTTCCACCAGGCCAGGGGATCTTCCTCTCCATCGATGGTAGGAGCTCAGCTTCCATGGTATCCTCCAACTGCACAGTGGATGAAGCAGGGGGCACAGCGCTGCTCTTAAAGAAGCAGCCCAATGAGCACTTTCCCTTCTTCACAGTGGATGAAGCAGGGGGCACAGCGCTGCTCTTAAAGAAGCTGCCCAATGAGCACTTTCCCTTCTTCACAGTGGATGAAGCAGGGGGCACAGCGCTGCTCTTAAAGAAGCAGCCCAATGAGCACTTTCCCTTCTTCACAGTGGATGAAGCAGGGGGCACAGCGCTGCTCTTAAAGAAGCAGCCCAATGAGCACTTTCCCTTCTTCACAGTGGATGAAGCAGGGGGCACAGCGCTGCTCTTAAAGAAGCAGCCCAATGAGCACTTTCCCTTCTCACAGTGGATGAAGCAGGGGGCACAGCGCTGCTCTTAAAGAAGCAGCCCAATGAGCACTTTCCCCTTCTTCACAGTGGATGAAGCAGGGGGCACAGCGCTGCTCTTAAAGAAGCAGCCCAATGAGCACTTTCCCTTCTTCACAGTGGATGAAGCAGGGGGCACAGCGCTGCTCTTAAAGAAGCAGCCCAATGAGCACTTTCCCTTCTTCACAGTGGATGAAGCAGGGGCACAGCGCTGCTCTTAAAGAAGCAGCCCAATGAGCACTTTCCCTTCTTCACAGTGGATGAAGCAGGGGGCACAGCGCTGCTCTTAAAGAAGCAGCCCAATGAGCACTTTCCCTTCTTCACAGTGGAATGAAGCAGGGGGCACAGCGCTGCTCTTAAAGAAGCAGCCCAATGAGCACTTTCCCTTCTTCACAGTGGATGAAACAGGGGGCACAGCGCTGCTCTTAAAGAAGCAGCCCAATGAGCACTTTCCCTTCTTCACAGTGGATGAAACAGGGGGCACATCGCTGCTCTTAAAGAAGCTGCCCAATGAGCACTTCCCCTTCTTCACAGCGGATGAAGCAGGGGGCACAGCGCTGCTCTTAAAGAAGCAGCCCAATGAGCACTTTCCCTTCTTCACAGTGGATGGCTCTGCCTCTGCTGCACTTTGAAGCACGGCGTCTGTGGTGCTGACACGAGCCTGCTCTTCTCCTGCAAAACACAGAGATGAGAGCTGTTAAGTTTTGCAATGTGATGTAATTTTGAGCAATTGGGCATTTTATGTAAACGTTAATTATATTAACTATATTGCATTATATTGCATGTGGCATCTTGTATTCACTAAACTGCACATAAAAACAAGACAAGTTACCTTTCGTGCCACCTGTTCCATTTCAATCTTCACTCTTGCTTTGATGTCTGGGGACATTCAACATCTTGAATCATTTACTCCAATACTTGAGAGCGAACTAATTCAGTTAGTTTCTTCTTCAAAATCATCCACCTGTCTTCTAGACCCCATACCCACAAAGTTATTGAAGGAGATATTGCCTATGCTCATCAAACCAATTCTTAATTTAATTAACTCATCATTGCTATTGGGCCATGTTCCTACATCCTTTAAATTGGCAGAAATCAAGCCACTACTTAAAGGTTGTATCAGCGATTTTGGGTGGAAACATAAATGATCACATTCATCTGATTTTTCCTCACGATCCGCTAGCTGCCCCGCCCCATAAGCAGGCCGTCAAAAAAACGCGTCTCTGTAGGCAGCCTATGCTCCGAGATCGTACACAAAAACAAATGGTACTAACCAACCACTCAAAACCAAAATAAACAGTATTCCAACCAATCACAATGATATATATATATATATCAGTTAAGCCAGGTGAAGTTGACCAGTTGTCTAAACTAGAGACCTGTCTCAAAGATGTAAAGGCCTGGATGACCCAAAATTTCCTCTTATTGAACTCAGATAAGACTGAGATATTAGTATTAGGTCCCAAATCCCTTCGAGATAAATTCTTACAAGCTTCCCTTAAATTTAGATTGCTTCTCTGTCTCCCCCAACAAGGTTGTTAAAAACCTTGGTGTAATTATTGATTCAGATCTCTCCTTTCAGCTCCATATTAACAATATCACAAGAATGGCCTTCTTCCACCTGAGGAGTATATCTAAATTAAGGAAGGTTTTGTCCCTGGAGGATGCTGAAAAAAATGGTTCATTGCCTTTGTAACCTCTCGACTAGATTACTGCAATGCATTATTGTCTGGTTGCACTGGCTCAGCCCTGAATCGCCTCCAACTTGTACAGAATGCAGCTGCTAGGGTTTTTACTAGAACCAAGAAATGGGAGCATATCAGCCCGGTGCTCAAAACTCTTCATTGGCTGCCTGTCAAATTCAGAATTGACTACAAGATTTTACTTCTAGCGTTTAAAGCTTTAAATGGCTTGGCCCCTGAATATCTGAGTGACTTACTCATTCCTTACTGTCCTCCTAGATTACTTCGCTCTCAAAATGCTGGCTATTTGAAAATTCCTATTATATCTAAAATGACAATGGGTGGCAGAGCCTTCTCTTACAGAGCCCCTTTTTTATGGAATAATCTTCCCATGTATGTACGGGCTGCAGACACACTTTCTGTCTTTAAGTGTAGGCTAAAAACATACCTCTTTAGTCAATCCTATAGTTAAGGATGTCGGGGGGGGGGGGGGGGGGGGGGGTGGGGGGGGGCTAACCTCTTTTCCTTTCTCACCCTGAGCTGCAGATTACTCCGGCCCGTCCCCCCTCTCACCCTGAGTTTGCAGACTGCTCCAGTTATGCCCCTCACCCTGAGTTTGCAGACTGCTTCGGACCCGTCCCTCCTTTGGTTTATCCTCCCGACTTCACACAACCGGAGTCCCAGATGCATCACCCCCCGCCCCCTTTGAACTGATGATTGAACTGATTATTGAATTGACTATTGCCATTCAGTCCACCTTTAGTCTAAACCCGGGCCGGCCAGCGAAGGATGGGCACCCCCTCTCTAGCCAGGTTCCTTCCGAGATTTCTTCCCACTGGGGAGTTTTTTCTCGCCACTGTTCAGTGTTTTTTTTTTTTCCCCTACCGGGGAGTTTTTTTACCTCATTTTGCTGGTTGGGGGCTAAGGCCTGGTTTTTTGGCTCAATTTTCCTTCTGTTTCTCTGTGCAGCGTCTTTGTGATAGTTCTCTGTAAAAAGCGCTATACAAATAAAATTGAATTGAATTGAATTGAATTGAATGTAGTTAATCATGAATCTTGGATCAAGGAACAGAGTGATGTCCAGAAGCTCCTGTGTGGCTGGGTCGCTGTATTATCCTCCATGTAGCCAAGGGCTCTTGGCTTTATTGCCTTGGTAAGGTCTGCGTCCTCGTCATTTTCAGCCAGAGTTGATGTTCTCAGGAGATGCAGGACTGGCTTCAGGTATGACACGCTTGCATACGCTTCACCAGAGAGGGCATCTGTAAACTCCTGGAGAGAATGCAGGGCGTTGTTGATGGATTCGAGGACCTCTGTGTCCTGCCAAGTGGGGACCAGGTGACGCGTCTTCTGGTCTTCAGAGAGAACCTGAGGACAAGGCCTTGCTCTGCTCTAACACCCCTTCCAATTATCCTCTGCCTTGGGCCCCATCTTGTTGGACACTCTGTAATCAATGAGTGCTCCGGCAGATTGAACTGTTGCTGTGTCTCACTCAGTGCGGTCTTCTTTTTCCAACTGCGAGAAAATGGCCAACCAACTGATTTACAAAGTCCTGTTACCCCGATTTACTCTTGTGTCACCTTTCACAGCAATTTTCGGAAAAAGAAAAAAAAATCATGAATCAAAACATTAATTGTGTAAGGTACAGTATTGCGTAATTGTGTAACATTAATTGTGTAAGGTACAGTATTGCGTAATTGTGTAACATTAATTGTGTAAGGTACAGTATTGCTTTTTTCAGACTGAAAATGTAATAACAACAATAACAATAATAATGATAAACTTTACTTGTATATCACTTTTCTAGCAAGAGCACAAAGTGCTTCACAGAAAGCAATACAATCAACAACAATAAGTAAAACAAATAAATCGTAAAGCAGGTTATTATTATTAATAATAATTGTAATAATAATAATACATAAAATAATAATAATTAATATTTACAAAGAACTTATCATACAAACAATGCATCTCAAAGTGCATTCATTCAAACAATAATATCTAAAAGACAAAAAAACACTGAAGACAACAAGCAAACATAACTAAACAAACACACAGAGAGAGAGAGAGAGAGAGGAGAGAGAGAGAGGAGAGAGAGAGAGAGAGAGAGAGAGAGAGAGAGCTAGCTACACCTACACTTACCAATCCCAAGATGCAGCCTGTGGCCAAAACATTGAAGCCTGGTCCATTGATTTAGTTCCACAGCTTTGATAACGTTTGATCCATTATCAGTGGTGATGCACGTCTGGCCTTCTTCTTTCAGACACCAGCTGGACAAACACTCTCTTAGTCCATGGGCAATATTATCTCCCGTGTGGTCAACAGGAAAGTATGCCATTTGCAGGCAGTGACTCTCCAACTGAAAGTCATCATTTATGAAGCGTACGATGAGACTTAGGTATGGCTCGGTCATCCTGCTTGACCACAAATCGGTTGTTGTGGCGTAATACTGTCGTTACCTCACGGTCCTTTCGAGAGCCCTTTTCATACGGAGTAACAGTCGCAAACAAAGTGATGTGGCGGACTGTTCCACGACAGGCCTTGCGCAAAACCTTCTTTTGTTGCACATCTGTCGTCTCAAACCCGAAATAATCCAATACCAACGAAGTGCTGCTTTTTTTAACGACTAAATTGTCCAACGTTGCTTCTGGCTCAGCGGAGGCCATTTTTGCATGTAATCAGTGATTATCTCAAAGGAACACATATAGTTCTGACCCCACTGAATTACCCCAGGAGATAAGCACGAGAGAGAGAGAGAGAGAGAGAGAGAGATGAGAGAGAGAGAGAGAGAGAGAGAGAGAGAGAGAGAGACTTTGACTTTGAAAGTACCTTTATTTAAAACATTGTAAATATGTTGTAAACACAACACATCTAACATATCTTAAACATTCTCTCATTTGTCTGTTGTTGTTGTTTTTTAAAATATAATCAAAAACAATAAAAACAGAGATCTTTTATCCATGTTTTTCCTTAAATACCAATAAATACATATATATATATATATATATATATACAGTATATATATATATATATATATATATATATATGTACATATAAGTTTGCATATACACACACACTTACATACCTGCATATACACATGCAATCATATATATAAAAAACATTTAAAAACCAAAAACCAGTTAAAAACAGTAAAAAACCATAGAAAAAGAGACTACAATCACTAAGAAACTCAACACTTATCAGGCACAGTTTGATTTAAAACAACAACTCATAAGATCCTACATTACTAATTCTACAAATTACAAATTACTTTGACGCATCAGATCCTGTTAAAATCATCTAAATTATTCATCAGATTATAATATGTACTCAATACTAAGGCGCTCAGAGGACCATCCCTCTGAACCACAGTACTGGATCAGTCACCAGTCCTTGGATTTTTTTTCTTCGAGTTAACCAAACAGCCATTTTGGCATGCCCCAACAAAAAATTGAACAGAGACCGCATAGATTTATTTTGCGCTGTATAACCCGTGCCTATAACAAAGGCCCTCATGTCAAAGGAGACCCCAAACCTCTCACATAGCTCCTTTAATAATAAAAACAAATTAGACAATCGAGGACAATTTACAAATACGTGTGACACATTTTCCTCAATACCACAAAAAGGGCAGCCAACTTCTTGATCTTTATCAATGTGTGCCAGGTGTCTATTGGTGGCTATGGCTCCATGTATAATCCTCCATTGAAGGTGTCCTGTTCTCTTTGGCAAGAGTGGTTTATAAAGTAATCGCTGGGGTACAAAACCGTCCTCTTGCCACGCCCCTGCACTTAGGCCTTCCAGTGCATGCAAGTGCCGAACCTTCACACTTAAAATACACAACAATTTTTTTGCCCACTGTTTCAAAATTCTCCACCTCAGGAGTCTTAAAAAGTTAACAGCTTCCCCTCTTCCTCATGCCAGTCCCCCACCTTCGCTCTTACACAGACTGATGGGAAGAAAGGAGCCTCTGCAGTGTGAGCTTCTTCACCTTTAGTTTGATACTGGAGGGCCAGAGTGCTCTGACGCTCACCATGATCTTCTCCACCAGCCTTAGAGAGTGAAGTCCAGCCTCTGCTGCTATATCCTCCACTGCTCTCCAGTCCCCACCATCCACGCTCCTTAGATGGTCCAGTTTGATCAGACCTGCTCTTGTGAAATGGCCCTTTCTACTGGCCAAAACAAAGGAGGCAGTTTTATCAGTGGATTACTAAAAATGTGTTCTTCCAATGTTCATAATTTCTCCCGCTTCGTGCAGAGTATCTCAGTCCATGCCTTCGTTACCGAGGTGTAAAAAGCAGTGAGACCTACTGTGTCCGTACGCTCTAGCTCCACCATGAGACCTACTGTGTCCGTACGCTCTAGCTCCACCATGAGACCTACTGTGTCCGTACGCTCTAGCTCCACCATGAGACCTACTGTGTCCGTACGCTCTAGCTCCACCATGAGACCTACTGTGTCCGTACGCTCTAGCTCCATCAGGAACAGATGTCGATCCAGCCCAAGTCCACCTGCTTTCCTGAGCAGTGCACAGGCGATCTCCCTCCAGTACACATTCTTGTACAGGAGTCGCCTGCAAACGGAACGCTGTTACCCCTACTTTCCAGGTCTATAAGACCTTGCCCTCCCTTCTGCAGTGGTAGGTACAACACCGCTGCCCTGAGCCAGTGCTGCCCTGACAAAAGAAACTGAACCATTAATCTTTTGAAAAAATTTCAGGAACCCACCAGGTGGTGTTAACACTGCCAGCCCTGTGCCACAGTGCCGATGCCACCAAGTTATTAAAATTAACACCCTACCTCTAAAAAAATACCTGTGAAAGGAGCCATTTCCACCTAGACATCCTGGCACACGCCCTTTCCATAACACCCTCCCAATTATTCTGCATATATAGCAAAGTCCCCAAGTACACCCCTAGCACTTTCAAACCCTTCTCACTTCCAGTCCAGACTTTCTGGCAGCTTGGGAGGAGATCTATCTTGCCATGAACTGCAGATCAATGCCTCACTCTTTTCCCAATTTACCCTGGCAGAGGAAGCCCGCTCATAGGTCTCAATACGTCTTTCTAAAGCCAACAAATCTCCCTGATCCCTCACTATGACCATAACATCATCAGCGTATGCTGAGACTTTAATTGTATTTCTCAGTGAAGATCCTGGCACAGTCAGACCACTCTTTTTTGAATGAGGAAAAGCAAAGGTTCAATGGCCAAAGTGTACAGCAGCCCTGACAAAGGACACCCCTGTCTGATGCCACACTGCACCTCTATTGGCCTGCTGAGTCCCCCTGCCACCTTTACCAAGCAAGACACATTAGTATACAACAGTCTCACCCAAGACATAAAACCATCCCCCAAAACCAAAAGTGATCCACACGATCAAAGGCTTTCTCCTGATCAATGGTGAAAAGACCAAAATTCAGGTTGTAAACATTTGCCAAATCTAAAACATCCCTAATCAGAAACAGATTATCTCTAATTGATCGGTCTGGAATACAATAGGTTTGATCTTTGTGTATGATTCGAGATACATATTTTTTAAATCTGTTTGCTATACATTTAGACAGCATCTTAAAGTATCCGTGCATGAAAGTGCCAAAGGTCGCCAGTTCCTCAACAGGACACAAGTCCCCCTTTTTTTGGCAGCATTGTGAGCACTGCACGGTGACAGCTTTGTGGAAGCTCCCGTTTCTTCAAACCTTCAATACCCACCCCATAAAAATCCTGCCCAAATGCATCCCCAAAACTTTTTGTAAAAAATCAGCAGGCAGTCCATCAATGCCAGGGGCACGGCCTGAAGACATTTGTCCACACAGCCTCAGTAAGCTCCTGCATACTCAGCTCAGCATCCAAACTCCACCTTTTCTTCTGCAGATAGCTTTGGAAGTTCTTTATGAAGCACTGCAACCTGCTGTATGTCCACATCCTCCGCTTTAAAAAGATCCTTGTAAAAGCACACCACTTCCTCCCGGATTTCCCTAGGGTCAGTGGTCAGTCTCCCACCAGGAAGATTTAAACAGCACAACTCTTTGCGTTGTGCCACCTTTCTCTCCAAATTAAAAAAAAATTTACTGGAGCATCCATATCATTTAATGTGCAGAATCTGGCTCTAATCAGAGCCCCATTAACTCTCTCATTCAAAATAGTAGCCAGATTTCTTTTTTTTCTCATTAAGAGCCTGCAACATACCAGTATTATTGCTCCTTATCACCTCCTCCTCCATTTGAGCAATTTCACTCTCTAGCTCCCCCCACAGCCCTTCTGCTCCGAGTAGTACTATAGGCTGTGTGCTGCTGGCATAAAGTTTTAATCTGCACCTTGTCCACCTCCCACCAGAGGCCTAATGTTTCAAACTTTTCTTTCTCCCCCTTCCATTTTTGCCAAAAATTCTCAAATTTGGCACAAAAAAAATACATCTTCCAGCAATTTAACGTAAAATTTCCAATAAAAACTACCTTTGGGCCTCTTTTTTAATGCACATACCAACTACAATTAAATGATTATCTGAAAAAACCAGTTGGAAAGATACTGGACCTTGTTACCCCTGTGCCTTTCATTTTTGTGAATATAAAACCTATCTAACCTGGCTGCACACACTGTATATAATGCACTCTTTTACCCATGTGTGTACTGTCTCACATTTGGATGTTGTTCTCTCCAGGCATCACACAGATCAAAATGATTTAAGAGCTTCTTAAGAAACTCAGCAGAATTAAAATGAGGGTTCCGCACCATTCTGTCCACAGTAAAACCTAATGTACAGTTCCAGTCACCCCCTATAATAAAAGAAGCATCACTATCTGAAAGTTCCAACAGTTTTTCATGTAGCTGTTCAAACAAAACTTGTCTATCAGTCTCCACATTCGGGGCATAAATGTTAATAAAAAACATAAGAAATCCCCAATATTTCTACATTCTTAATGTTTTAAGAGCAGGCGAAAATAAAATGGCAACCCCAGCCACTCAAAGTTTGTCCCATGACTCAGAAGACAGTCTCCTTCCCACCATAATTTTCAATCAGTCTAATTTTTCTTCATTACTATGTGTCTCTTGTAAGAAAAAAGCACATTCAGTCTTTTTTGTTTCACCACCTCTGCCACTAAACCTCTCTTTACCTCATCTCTGGCGCCGTTAACATTAAGTGAACCTATACTTAATGTATCCATGAGGTAAACGTGAAATAGAAAAAAACATACATAACACCGTGAAAGAAAGAAAAATGTGAATGAAAAATACCCACAAGCCATTTATTTCACATTTTTTTTAAATCAACCTCAATTTTCTAACAGATGTGCAATACTTTTTCAATCTAAATCATTTCTGACTAGACAAATCAGTCATGCTAACATTACTCATGATGTGCTTAACCGAACGCACAAATGTATCTGCGTCAGGAAAGAAATTAAGTGCATTAACAGTCTTTCCTTTTGTGGTATCTAAAAAACTATTTATTTCTAGAAAGGGTAAAAGCGTATTATCGCCCTCTTGGCTGGCCATACTTTCCGATAAAATAGAAGAATCGGAAATCTCTCCGTCATCTTCCTGCACATATTCTGCACATATTATTTGTTTACTTCACAATCAACCTCAGCTATATTCTCCTGTTCTTCCTGCCTCGGGTAGACTTTGTGATTCCAAATTCGAAGGGGCTTCTACTAATTTAGAAGCAACAACACTATCTGCTTCTTTAAGCCCGCTTTCTCAGAATCCAAACACTCTTTTTCTATTCTACCCTTTTTTGTCCTTACAGTGGACTGATCATTTTCACAGCGAAGACCGCATGCATTATTACATTTACGTTTATCAGTTCTCCCAGGTCTACCAGAGTTCAGAACAAATTTAGCGAGTTCTCCCTTCAGTGCGATCCTCCATCTCACCCATCTCCACACGTTCCGGCACATTTGACTCTGCCTCAGACTTCTCATTACTCCTTTCCTCCGATACAACAGCAATATCCTCTCCGCCCTGTTTTTCTGCCCCAGCCTCCTCACCTTTAGGCCTAGTACATACTCTACGCAAGGAACATAAACGCCAACGCAGATGCGGGACATACGCGAGCTCTTTGCTTACATACCATACGCGCATTTACCGGCTTCTTTTCGCCCTGTCCGCTAGTTGGCAGCCTAGGCTAATCTAGTCTGAGCCTCAGCCGCTTTGACGCACTTCGTATGCAGTGTCTGAGGCATAGGCTTGCATAAGCTGGAAAGGAATGTGGGAAAACTCACAGTTTGCACTCATTGGCTAGTAGCACTGTCAATCACAGGAGTGTGTGCGTATTTCCGGTACGACGCGGTGCATTGGGTTTTATCAGTCCGCTGAGAAACAAGTTGTGCTAAGTTCTTCTAACTAATCGGTAGCTAGTGAATGCTGCGAATCCATCAAGAACAATGAGTGTTTTCGGACCAAGAGCTTAACCGCTGGATTGAAGAAAGTTTTGGAAGTTCATGACATTCCATCTCTGAAAGATATTCAAGAGTTTGTTTTGAGGCAGATAATTAATAAACGAGATATACTCGCATGTGAAAAGCCTTATATTTCAAGCATGGCCGACCCTCTGCAAACACATACCAGGCTTCCCAACTCAACCTATTTTGTTAGTCGTCTGTCCCCTTACATCGATAATGGAAGATCAGGTTAAGTACCTGACAGGCAAAGGGTTGTCTGTGGCATGTGTTGGGAAGAGTGAGGCCATCGATGTAGAAATCGCAGCAGGGCGATTCAACATAGTGTTTGGATCACCCAAATTACTTGTGGGCACCAAGAAATGGAGCGACGTGCTACAAACAGAAGTTTATCTGGAACGCCTCATCGGAATGGCAGTTAATGAAGTGCACACCGTAGTGCAATAGTAAGATATAATTTTCTTATTTCAACTACAGTGGAAATATGTTACAATATGTTACAATGTTTTAGTCAGCTAGCAAGCTAACGTTACACGTTAGCCTAAATAGTTAATTACAGGGCAAACGGATAAAACGACCGGTTCTGTGCTCTGCATGTAGGCTAGCTAGTGTGAACATTTGGTTTTAATATTAGTTTACAATAATGTTTACAAAGATGTAAAAAGTCTAAGAAGGTCCGGTCAGGTCAGGTTCTGTGGAACGCTGTCTTTAGCTAGCTATTGCTCTGTGTTCTCAGGTTTAGTTTGAGTGTTTACGTCGCCTTTTTCAAGGTTTAGCTTTGATTGTTTACTCGCCATGGCTACAACCCAGTAATAACTAACGTTGCTGATCTAGGTGCTAATTTTTATGCTACATTCCCCGGTCTTTCAAGTCAATGCCAACAGAACATAACAGTGAATACAACGTATTGAATTGGCAAATATTTACATCACAATACTTTAAAATGTATACTGTTGTTGATTCTAAATGTGATTACCAGTCCATAATACAGTACAAGAGTAAATTCCTTTTTGACTGAATAATTATGTCCTTCAAATATTCTATATTTTATTGCTTTTCAACGGGTGGAAATAGTGACTACAAAGTATACAGACATCTTGGATGTTTTCTTCGGTGTGATAGACTGTTTTAATGGAGATCGCCGTGCCATTTTAGTACATCATATTTGTTTCATGCGGGTCTGTTTTTCTTGTAGTGCTGTTTCTGAATTGACCGCCCTCTGTAGCGCCTCAATACGTCACGGAACATAGACGGTCTGTGGTTGGTTATCTTGCATGTCAATCAACTGCGCCATCTTGTCACAGTGGGCGGCTCTTTACCACGTTAAGCAAGTCTATGGACCAGACTTTGTGTTCATCACAAAGTCTGGCCTTCGTGAGACTAAGGCTGTGTTCGGAATCGCTCCCTATTCACTATATAGTGCACTATTTAGGGTATCAGCCATTTTGTAGGGTGTCCAAAATTCAAAATGTCAATTTGACACCCTAAATAGTCCACTCAATATCCCCCACAATGCACCACAAAATGTAGGGTACAAACCATAGAACTATATATTAACTAGAAAGGCAGAAGCCTTCTCAAAACGGCACCGTTTCCACGGCCCAAGTTTTTTCTCTGATTGGCCCAACGTGACCTGTCACGTGAAGGTGATCATTTTCTCCCTTTTCACAGAGTAATGGCTGCCGTTGTAACTCTAGTTAGCGACCATATACATGTATAGCGACGACTGCAAAGTTATGCTACCGAATAAAAAAGCTAAATGAAAGGTAACTTTGTTAGCTACCGTTAGCTAAGTTAGCTCGCAGTAGCAGCCAGAGGCCTAGAAAGGACATGCTATCACAAAAGCCTGTTGATAATACACCAATAGTAGTTCGATGCAGATTTAAAAGAAAATAAGCCAGGTATAGCATAACGTTAGTTATACTTTAGAACACATTTGGCTAATCTTAAACGTAACCCCCTCGAAACTGCAATGGACATAGCTAACGTTATTACGATAACCTTCCAATATCAACGTTATAGACTACTATCTATGTTCATAGACATCCTATATATAGCTACGCTGTATGTGTAGCCTACGTTATGTGGTGAGTGAATACATTTTTTCCTGGTTGGTTCAGTTCAACAAGTTACTATGACAAGGGTGATGCAAGAAAATAAACAGACCTAACAGCAAAGCATATTTGTGGTTAATGCTAATTTAGCTCAAGCAGGACGACGAAGAAGACAAGCAGGCTAACCTAACGTTGTCAAAAAAAGATTTCTTACCGTGAAAATATTTAATTTTTTCCCCCAGGGTTTCTGCGCTGTTATGGTTTTGAAAGCTCCGCGCTATGATTCAGGTTTGGCAAAACTGGTATGCAGTAACAACAATGCTATCACATATCTTATAACTCTAGAGATGTATGCCTTGCCAAAAATCACAAGAGCATTATTCCCCTCAACTGGTACCCGACCAACCCTACTGGCTCACGGACTACTAGGTGTACGAATTATATATTATAATTTTTGACGTAAAAATTATACCTAACACATAAAAGAGAAAACCTCTGTATCTCTCTGTATGTCTGGTGCACAGCAGCCAGCAGATGGCACGCAATGTATCCACACACACACACGCACGCACGCATTAATTAGGTATAGGGCCGACTAAATGGCCAATTAGTGATTGTGTGCTCCAACGGGTATCAGAACTAGTCCATCTGATTATCAACTCATCACCCATGGTAAGGATAAGCCACAAATCAGCTGTGGAGACTGCCACCTACAAGTTCATAACAGTGTCATCTTCAGAGATATATGTAGGAAACTTCATCTGTAAACAGAGGGATATTGAAGCTACAACATTATATAATCCTGACCATGTAGGACTATTCAGGAGGTTTGGGGGAGGGGCTAAAGCGCTTCAAAAACAGCATGTTATCTAACCCTAACCCTCATATGACAACAATCCAGATGTATTTGGTAGGTAAAATAAGGTCTACACTAGTGCAAAATCCAAACATATGACTGTGATTAGGAAAAACATCAATACCCTTGAAGGATTTTTTCCACCAAATAAGCAAAAAAAAATCAAAAGACTTGATTTTATCCAGGCTGGAGTCTCAAAGGGTCTCAGAAACTACACCTCAAAGAGGCTCTAACCAGACAGAGGTGAAAATTAAACTTTGTCATAGGACAAAACTAAAGACGTTTTTGGAAAGGCCTTGACCTGGAGAAAAACGTTTGTCAATTATTTTGCCCTGACACCCCAGGGGACTCAGTAGCGCCCCTAGAAGGGCAAAACTGGCCAAACTTCAAATGCTTCTAATTCTGGAACCAATGGACATATCGGGTAGATATTTAACAGGATGATTAACTAACTAGTCTTTCATAAATAATGTCAGAGCCAGCCTTCAAGCTCTAACAGAAGGGCCTGAATAAAACGTTTGATGCTTAATAATTTGATACTTTGATGATTCAATTATATGATCAATTGGGATCTTAACTGATGCTATATTGAACATAAATTTTAAGCCCCAGGTCAATAGGATTAGTATTTTTTTCGTTATTGGTACTAATAGTTTAGAACTACAATTCCCCAAAAACCAGAGCTCTACGTAATGATGGCCTGTGAAAAGATGGCGCCGTCTGTAGTCCGTTTAGGGTTAGGGTTCGGATAATAAATATATACGGCTAATCTGGGTCGCCCCATGTAGGGGACAGTATTAAAATGAATTGAGATTGTGGGATTTTGACCATATCCGACATAAACTGTTTGCTTTTTTTGTGACTGAATAAACCTTTCCACATGTTTTTTGTGTCCCTATTAACATATTTAGCGGTTATCGCCATCAACCAGTAGCTAGCTACTCAAAAGTCAGTCTGGTGAACAAAATTCATTAGCCGGCTAGCTAGCTAACAACCGAAAAGTAGCATAGTAGCCAAGCCCACGGTAACACCTCTAAATTTCGTTCTATGTAGCACGAAAACAGTCTGAGAAATGCTAGCATTGAAAATGCATGGGTTTAAATTTCGTTCTGTGTAGCACGATAAAAGTCGGACAATCGTGCTCCGGGTGACGATTCAATAGATTAATTGTCGTGACTATGAGCATGAAAAAGCGTGAGACCGGGTTGATTTTTCACCTGTTAACATAACAAAGTGTACCTTAACCTAAAGGCTAAGACCATTGCGCTATTGTGTGGTAAATTTATTAAACATCCTCACATACATTTTTGGAAATATTGACTTATTTCTTTGTGATGGAGTTCATTTCACCCCTAGGGGAAATTATATTTTTCTAAATTCTATTTTACAGTCCCTTAAATACTGAATTCAGGGGAGGAGACGCTGCCTTTACGGGTTTTCCCTGCCCAATTCTGGCAGTTTCTCCAATCCTGGATTTGGCTTTTAACGGAACAGGGTTTTTTTTAATGAACTAAGTCAGGTTTTCAAAATTTATGTGATTATTTTTAAATTAAATTTGTAGCCATGACATTGTTCACCCCAACGCCCTCTGCTCTTCCTCACCCCTGTCCCTTATCTTCCCTACAAACACCCCCCCCCCCCCCCCGCCGCACATCTTGTCCTCTCCAGCCATGCCAATCCATGGCCTTCTTTGCGTATTTCTCCCCACGCTGGATGTAGCTGTCTAGTATGTACATTTTGGGGAAACAGTAATAAAAAGTTTCAATTAATTATAAAACTTGTTTTTTTATTGAAGGGTTCATTGTTTGCATATGTCATACAGTGGTATAAGGAGAAATTGCAAAAAATTTTTCATTTGTAAAGACTAAATAATCAAATGTACATCATTCAAAATTATGAATCATGAATAAGGGAAACATTTTTATTCTTCGATATGCTGCGTTTCATTCACAGCAAGTTTAATCACCGTCTCCAACGTTGTCCTGGACGATAAGGGGGAAAAAACGTAGAGACGTTAGGAGTTTGTTATAGGACACAGCAAAGTTCAGCAGCCTGTCTCAGTTTAAAGCCCACTCACCACATCAAGGTGCAGGCTGAACGTGAGAACACAGGATAAGACGCACATCCACAAGACAAACCCTGACAAGACACATTAAAATGACAAGGTCACATTAAGGCAAAATGTACACGTTTATGTGGGCTCTAAGTGGTAGCCTACTAGCAAAACTCATCCAGGGGTGTCTGTAAGCAAAGACACTTCGTTTATGCGCTGTTAAAAGTGCATTACCGTATCTGGTTTTGATGCGCAACTTCAGTTCCTCAATCCGGTGATTTATTTTGAGCGATGAGAGGATGCACACGTGTAAATCGACATACAAAAGCAACATAATAGTAAACGCAGTCACAATAACTTAATGTAATGACGTTATGTAAAGCTACCATGTTCTATAGCCTAGATGGGCTATAGACAACGGAGCACTCGCTGTTCTTCGCAAACATTTACCGCATAGCCTATTGTGTCACGCGGTTACATAAAATAGGCTATTTCGAAAAATATAACCAGCTAATGACATGTTGGATCCACCAACCTTACCCTTATATTAAAACAAAGTTCTTTCCAGCCCGCTTTCCTGGGTCCAGCGCCTACCCCAGATCCACTCTAACCGTAGAGTGGGTGTCGTGATTATTATAGTATTAGGACCTATGTGAAAAGCAAAACAATAAATACATAGATACAATCTTAAATAGGTCTATGATACGATTACGTTCACATAATTAAATAACGATTATTGCATCTGCTTGTTTATTTTGTTTAATCCGTAACGTTAGTCTGTGGTATGGCTAGGCAGTAGCCTAGCTCCAGCGGTAACATTACATTACATCCGGACCGGTCCCTGACTCAAGATTTCCGTAAACCAGCCTTGTGCGGCTAGCTAATAGTGTGGTGTAGCCATGTAACTGTAGCCTAAATAATTAGAAATCGCGACCACAGTGAAACTTGTCGCCTATTTTTCCAGGTATAGCCTCTCAGGAATGTCTGTTATTGTTATACTGTTACAATGAACTATGGTGATCTTGTAGTGTTATCGTAACGTTAGACAGATTAATGGCTAGGCTATAGGCCACGGATATCTTGTTGAAATACCTCAGCCTAACGTGAGCAAAACTGCAAATCCAGATAACCGAGCCACGTATAATACGCCGGGAGCCAGACATTTCTGTAGCCAACCCGATGTTGACCCGCTACCGTTAGCGTCTTGCTATCCCGGGCGGCTTTTCAGACTTCAACACTAACATATTCATGGGTGTGTTACTAATTAGTGTAATCTAACAACACTCATCTTGAGATATGAAGTATGACCTTAGAAATATTACACACGCGAAAGCATTTGAAAACCATTTCATTATTATGCACAAGATAGCTGGTAAGCGAACTTCATATAGCTACAGCAACGGATGCAGTTAGCTGAATGCTCATAGCAAGTCAGCTAACCATAGAGTTCAATAGAGGTTGAGAGAATGGATTGAGGCGAAAATGCCAATAGGCCTCCTCACGTGATTGCCCTGTGACGTAACTAAAATTACCACGTGACCATGTTCTTAACCAATCACAGTTCAGTGCGCTTACTAAACACTCACCGATGAGTATTTTTAAATCATGGCTCTTTTTTCTGTGTAGGCTAAAAAAAAATTTGAACCCAGGAAAAATGTAAAATGTGATTGCCTGCTTCTATTGACTACAATATTGTGAACTTTTGATACCTAGATTGCGCTGGGGCCACTATGTTGACTTTCACAACGCACCATTGGAAATACATGGCAGAGCTCATAATAATACTATTTCCGGGCCATGGCAGCCATCTTGCGGCGGTGCCATTGCGGAAGAACCCAAATTGAATAGGGCTGAATGGAACCACGTGACCACGTTTCCTTTCTAGTTAATATATATTTCTATGGTACAAACGATGTACACTAGCCTACATGACCGGAGATATTTTTTTTGTCAAGATGGCGACGGCTGAGCCTGCGCTGGTCTACAAATGTAAATATAAATGCAAGTTTCATCTTGTAGCCTATATTAAATCAGTTTAATCGGCTTTATAACCGAAATATAAAATAAACGCGGTAGATTAAATATATTACAGTGTTAACAATTTTTTAAATTTAACAATTATTACTGTTTAATGGAAAATGCAACTTAATTAGCTAGCTAGCTACCTAGTTACCTAACTTACCTATCTACCTACAATGAGACAACAAAACCCTTGTTCAAAATAAAAAAAGAAAACTTTTTTACCGTTTCTTGCATGCTTTCTCACCAAGCCGGTGACCCGCTGTCACGCAAGCGTTGCGCGTTGCTAAGTAACCTATTCAGACTATGTAGTGTCCGAAATCACCTCCTCCTTTTCCACCAGTGAATCCCTATATAGTGCCCTATGTAGATTCCCTAAGTAGTGTATAGGGAGGGAGTGAATAGGGAGCGATTCCGAACACAGCCTTAGGCTAATCTGGTTGGAGCGAGTAACCTTACACCGGAAATTATTACTTCTTTGTGTGTAGTTGTTCATTCTGCAGTGATTAAACAGTACTTACAATTAGCGCCTCTAACGGAAACGCGTGGAATTGCACCACACGTTTGCATCGCGTTGCAAAATTTGGACTGCACATTTTGCTACGCAAGAACACGAGAAACGCCCCCTGCGTTGCTCTTTGCGTCGTTGCGCGCGTTCCTTGCATAGAGTATGTACCAGGATCCTCACTGGGCCGTTCTGCAGAGCCTGCACCGGTCTCTTCGTCAGCCTGCTTATTTGAATCCTCCCTATTTTTATGTGGACACGATCGCTTTTTATGTCCAATGTCCCACATTCAAAGCAAACGCAAACTATCCGTGCTCACAAAAACGACAAAGGAGCTTTCCCCATGTCTGACACTAAAAGAAAGGTCTAGTGTTTGTGATTCAGAATTTAAAAACATATAAATCTGTCTCCAAAAAGATAGAATATGTTTTAAATTAACATTTTTTTGCAACCCAATGGTATCATTTTCATAGTACCTGCCAATTTGCCATAGCGCAGAAGCTCTCTTTCAATAAGGTCATTCTTTATGAACGGAACAATAACCTTTGTGGCTGGTGTAGAAAGTGGGGTTACTTGCACAAACACCCCACAAACCCATATTCCACTCATCACAAGTTTAGTGACCAATTCCAATTTTTTAAAGAAAACCACCACGGCTTTATTCATCTTTGAAGCCGAATCAATGTTTTCACCTCCTACCTGCTCTGCAATTGCAATCAATACTTCCTCAACCGACGTACTATTGTCGGTAACGCATTCCCCAAATAATATTCTAGTATCCCACTAAACCAAAACAACTATGTATCAGTTTTAAATCAGTAGGAAAACAAAGAAAGAATAGTAAAGTAATAGAAATAGATTTTTTTAGAAAAACAGACAAGAGCTCTCACAACACAACCTCAACCTCAGAGAGAGAGAGAGATAGAGAGGTAACATATCAAAGGGGTGTATGCTGTGGAAACCACAAAGGCAGAGCAGAGGGGTTTTATTTTGAGTTGATATCCAGAGAGTCAGACCACAGAGATAGCTGCACCCCCAGCATTGTGCAAAAACCCAGCATGGACCTGCAAACAGGTCTCAGAGCGTGATCACTAGCGTGCTCTCAAAGGGTAAGAGGGGGAAACAGGAAGCAAATACTATACCGGTCTACACTTAATACTGACAATGCCCTGCCCCCTGGCCCCCAGTACCCAACGGAACCTAACTTGCAAGTATGCTACTCTCTTTGGTGGTGAGTTTATTTAAAACACATCCACACACATGCACACATCCACACACACACACACACACACACACACCCTCTTCCCCCTCACACACGCACACACGCACACGCACACACACACGCTCTTCCCCCCTCACCCATGCACACACGCGCACACGCACACACACACGCACACACCCTCTTCCCCCTCACACACAGACACACGCACACGCACACACACACCCTCTTCCCCCTCATCCATGCACACACGCACACGCACACACACCCTCTTCCCCCTCACCCATGCACTTGCACCCTGTTATAGACATAACCCCCATGATTCAGGAACTGGGACTCAAATGCACGGCACCCAACACAGGGAGTATAGTTACTCCAATAAATTATTGCTTCGACCAGAATTCCTCCTGAAACATAGGGAGAACATGAAATGACAACAAATAGGGAGTGAGTTCATCAGGGGATCAGTGGGAGCGGGAGAGGCCAGGGACTGGTGATGATGGCTGGGATCCGGACAGGCTGAGCAGAGGAGGAGCAGGGAGCGGGGAGCAGGGCAGAGCGGGATGGCAGGAACAGCTGCAGGTTAGCAGAGCTGGGGTCCCGGCTGGACGTGCACACAGCAGCAGGTTGGGAGCAGCAGCAGCACAAGCAGGAAGCATGCACCGCCGCCGGTTAGCAGAGCTGGAGCATGCACACACAGCAGCTGGATTGGCAGGAACCGCAGCACAGGCAGGGATAACAAACAGCTGCAGGCTGGTAGACTCAGAGCAGACAAAATTTAGTACAGCGAGGCAGGACAGACTGAACAGCGTGATTGCGCCGTTCCAGGCGAGAGCTAATCAAAGCTGGACAGAGCTGGAAATAGCGAGTAACCGCAGAATGCAAGACGAGGCTTTTAAAGTTGGCAAGACAAGACTAGATACAATGTATCCACGAAACAAGACCAGAGAGTTGCTACAAGGAGACTTAACAAACTGGCACAGGACAAAGAACACCGGGTGACTAAATACAAACATTAACAAGTATCAATTAGGTGCCGCGTGCGAATGTATGTGTGAGTGATTAACGGAGCAGAGTGTGTGTGGAATGCATGCGGACAGGGATAGGTGGATAACGAGTGGTGGAACAGAGTGACACGAAAGGGAAAACCACGCCCAACCTGCAGCACGAGGGAAACAAACAAGGGAAAAACAGACATGATACGAGAGGGAACAGGTAAAACACGGGACACAACAGGACAGGAGTGAGAACATCACACATTCATTATGAGGCTGAATGGCCTGAATGCATTGATACCCTCTGACTAACTCACCTGACTGACTCCAGTTAGTATTCTCACAGGTTGGGTTTTCCATCAACCATCTCCCGATTTCCATCACGGTTAGGTTGACAGGTATGATGCACTTTATTGTGCATTTTAGGCACAATGGGCCTCATTCACCAACCATTCTATGAGCAAATTTGTTCTTAAAACTTAATTTTCTTTCTTAATGAACATTCTGGCATTCACCAATGTTTTCTTACTTGAGATTTTTTCTTGGGTAGAACAGAAGCTCAGAATGCAACCATCAGTTAATCCCAAAATGTTTGTAAAAACATTTTAAAGAAAGTCTTAAGAACAGATTTGTTTGTAGAGTGAGTTTTGAATGAGGTCCAGTGATATTGAACATTGTGAGCAGGTTATCAAAAATATGAGAAAAAGGTGTGCACAAGCTAACACTAAACATACATGCAAATAAACACAATCAGACTAATATGATGTGGATCTTAAAACTTTTTTATCATAATGTCATAATTTATCATGATCATAACATTTTTAAATAATATAATTACTATGCTGTGCTGCTCCCTACAGGTAAATATCTGAACTACACACTAGAAATGAAAGTCATGCTGACCTTGCTGTGCATCTAAGGCAAGTAATAAGCAAGAGCATAAAACATGTGTTTTAACCTTCATATAATGTTGACATTTTATGACACCATTTATGTTTAGGGTTTATTTTTAAGTTTAAACTCACACAAAAGTTTTGTAATAGAAAAATGTTTGACACTTTCTGTTTCAACTTTTGTGTGTACCCCAATTGACTAGCCTTTTGGCCCTGAATATAAATATTCTGTGATAAAACATCTCAATTTAGAGCCACAGGTAAGTGAAAGTTTGTGAAGTTATATATGGAAAGGTGCCACCAGAATCTCCCACAAAAAATATGTGTTAAAAAATGAAAAAGGTTTTATATTTTCTTAGATTTTATAGCGCTGACCCACAAATGACCCCACACAACACCTTTGTAGAAAGAGTTGGTGCACGACTTTTGAAAACATAGTATTGTGTTTATTGTTTATTTAATCCCAGCAAATTGAGAAAAGTCGCATAGTGTGAAGATGAAAAAACTGGTTTTTAAAAGATGTCAAACATTGCAGCGGGTGAAATTGACCCCGAACATAATATGAGGGTTAATTATAGTCAGCCAAAATTACCTTTAGTCACCGCAATTTATGTACTATATTTAAAAATATTAGGACATTTTTTTTATTATTTTTACTTAAAAAATATTTTTTACTAGTTTTTCACCCAGCAAAAACAAGTGCACTGTTTTTTTAAGCCTCTCTTTTCTACACGGTTGTAATGGAAAGGTGGTCTGAGGTGTGAGGCGGGTGAATATGATCAGAGCATCAGTGTGGTTTCAGCGCTGTGAGAGGGAGGTGTGAAGACAGCTCTGTGCTGCAGGTGAGTCTTCCTGTGCAGCTCTGGTCTGTGTAGCGCTGAATATACAAGGCTGTGAGTGGAGAATAGATGCACCTCCCCTGTCACCACAACAGAACAGTTTGAAACGGACAAACATATTTTGCTGATATAGAAAAAGAGAGCCGTGTGTAAAAGCTTTCCAACTACAATAAGCAGCGCAAACATCTCAGCACAGCAACGTATCAGACAAAGCCCCCGGGGCAGACCCAGGATTCACTGGAGGGGTTTGTACCTCCCAGCTGGCTTGAGCGCACCTAGAGATCCCCCGGGAGGAGTTGGGGGAAGTTGCTGGGGTGAGGGATGTCTGGGCCACTCTGCTTGCCCTTTTGCCACTACAACCCTGACTTGGATTCGGTGGTTTAAAAATGGATGGATGGATTTACCCCAATGCAGACATAGTCATTCATAATTTCTTGTAAAACTAATATAAGATATCCTGGAGTGAAGCACCAGTTGGATTACAATAATTGAGTATGTCTGTGTGCATGTTTATTGAGTTAAAGAGTTTCCCTGGGTGATACAGTCAACAGTACATTCAAACACATGTAGAAAATCACATGCAATTCCAATGTTTGCAATCTTAATTATATGTCTGTGTGTCAAAGGGCAGTATAATCATGTTCAGCTCTCAAAACTAAATATTTTACAGTAGAAAGTCGTCTGGGTAAGGGCATTACGCTCTCCTTGTTCTCTATATCAGGGATGGGCACCTCCAGGCCTTTTTTTTGACAGTACGTGTTTGCTCTAAGAATGTTTTTGAGATTCTGAAATCAGGCCAAACTATGACTCCTCCATAAAGACCAAGCAGCAAGACTGTAAGAAGTGTTGCTTGTATTTGTAGTATCAGACTAAAGTTTAAAAAGCCTTTCTGCCTTTCTGACTCTGTCTCTGTAAAAAACAATTAAGTGTCATGAACATAATAAAAACAATTTCAAATTAATGCAATTCATTTTAATGATATCACATTGTTTGAGTTACATCAGCTGCTGCAGGTGTCACAAACACAGTTTGCCAAAATGATCAGAACAGCACATTAGGATTCATACACCTGCTTAATTTGTATGTAGAGTCTTTCTTTTGAAAAGAGATAAAGTCTAGAAGAAGAAGGTATTAATAGGATGAAGAAGGGGAAGAGGAAGAAGAAGATGAACAGGAAGAAGAAGAAGAAGAAATTTATAGGAAGAAGAAAAATAATATGAAGAAGGAGATATTATTATGAATATGATTCACTGGTTGATTTAATGACGTGAAACCCCATTTTAGCATTATTATTTATGCCTTTTTGCAATAGATCAGGACAAATATGGGCAAGATGCAACACAGAACTGCAGTCCTTATGATTGAGAGCCAGACAAAGATAGATAATTGTGCATCAAATTCCCCTGAAACATAGAAATTTAATAAATTAAGTAAGAAAAATGTTTTACTTATTAATTATTGTTTTAGATTACAAATGTGAATCAAACGAGCTTACCCTCAAAGTCCAGCTTGGTCCCATTCCCAAACAGGATCTCCCCACAGGTGGCCACAGCGCAGTAGTAAGTCCCAGCATCAGAGAGGCTGAGGTTCCTCTTGGGGAAGTTGTAGACACAGCTCTGTGTGGGAGACACAGCCCCAGAGCCCCAGTGTTCTCCTGCACAGGTCTCAGTGTGTACTGTACACTGCAGAGTCACAGAGTCTCCTGGCTGCACTGACTCAGACTCGGGCTGCTGCAGTACTACTGTCCTGCTCTGTGACTCTGACCCTGTAAAAAGTTAATACTCATTAAAGTGCAATACAGCATTGTCCATTGGAGATCTCTGTCTACATTTTACCTATAAATATGACTCAGTATTATTTGTAGTTTACACAGATAGCGTAAGATACGTCCTCCAAATATAGTTACTCTTTCAGAACAAACATAAAGCAGAGCGTGTTTTAAGATGAAATATGTACGTGTAATTACTGTAGCTTTCATATCTCACATCTCTACTTTTTGTTATTTGTTTTTGTTCAAACCACAAGAATCCATAAGGGTATACGGACAGGGTTTTATTCAATTAAATTCTTACATATCAAGAGCTGCATCCTCCAACTGTAGTTACACAAGATTAAAAGAGTGCTTATTCTCTGACATGGAAAGGTTCTGACGGTTGAGGCGGCACTTAAATGGATATAAGATGCAAAAGAAATACCCCATTAAATGGAGCTTTGTGCCCCACTCTTTACTATTAGTTATGAAAAAGCATCAGTACTGCCAGTGAGTCCAGACTTCAATTAAGAATAGCTGTTATGTGATAGCTGCCAAATCACCCGATTTTGAGTGAAATGGGTAATTTATATTTCAAAGGTTCAGTTGGCAGCAGTGGCATTTCTGGCCATGCATTTAGAATGAATAAGTGATAAATGATTTAGCAGCAAAATTAGTTAAATGTTCAATTGAGTGTCATGTGGCTAATGCATTTTGTCTAAGTTTAGATGCAGCACCATATTATAGTTTGATAATGAGAAATTATCATTAAACAAAAATGCTATGTACAACAATACTGTACAACAATATGTATTATGCTACAATAGAAACTATTAAATTAAAAATGAGTTTGTACATCAATATGTTTTCCATCAGAGCAGAAACAGTTAAGATCCCTAAAAAGAGATGACAAGGACATACTACACACCGTGGAACTAAATTTCTGTGCTGTTCATAGAATTTTATTTTTAATACTTACATTTTGAATTACTCAAAAAATTAGAAACGATGACAATTTATGAAACGTCTTTGAGATAGTAAGTATACGTAGAATTCAAAGTTGACTGTGCTAACTATGCAAAGAGATATGTGCTTAGATTGAACGTAGATTAAAGGTTTCACAGAATTGGAGTGTTACAAACATGATAAAATGAAGTATTTCAAAATTATTTTCAGCCAGCACATTCGGCAAACTAAGATCTGCTTTTGATTAAACAATCACTATAAAGAGACTTATGAAGTCATAAATTTCAAGCCGCCGCATGTAAAGTTGCAGAGGAGCAATTTTAACATTTCTACAAAATATATTTTTTCTACAGCGTTTTTGTTTCATAATTTCAATCAATACTCCACCAGTCTACAAATAAACATACCCATAGCTTGCACTTTATACTAGAGAATTACACGTTACAATTACACATTAGGCTACGGAAAAAGGAAGTAAGTTTCATATTTACCCACACCATTAAAATAAGTTTAATATTTACCTGTCACTATTAGAGTAGTTCCATCTCCAAAGCTGATCTTTTTGAATGTCGTAATAGCACAGTAGTATGTTGCTGAATCAGACGGCTCTACTTGTGAGACAGTCAGGTTAAAGGTCCCCTTTGCTGCCTTAGCACTGAGGCGTTTACTGTTCTTAAAATTATTAAAAAATGTAGCATCTGATGCCGACAAGCTGAGTATAATTGCTACAAGCTGAGGCTTCTGTCCAAGATGTTGCTTAAACCAGCTGACATATTCCGTTAACTCTTCAGAATAGAAACATGGGAGAGTCACATTGTCTCCAATCTGAGCTTTCACCAGCGTGTTAGGCTGAACTGCACGCTTCCCAAGCTGCCCATCTGAAATACAACAGAAAGCAAAACAAATATGTATTTCAACTTAACTGAACATGTAAAAAAGGAAAGAAAAAAAACTCATAATCTCTATATTAATACAGTACCTCTATATAGTACTTGGGTGAAGTTAATAGCAATTGTACACTTACACACTCCGCTGAAAAACACAAGAATAGCACAGAGTTGTACCATCACTGTATCTGAACTCTCCTCTCTTTGAGACCCTACTTGTACCTGCACTCTTAAACTCAAACTGTACAGAGCAGTACGGAGCACTTGAGCTGATCATTTCCACTGATTCACTACAGTAGGAGGTCACATGCTAGGGGCAGATTTGATTGGCTGTTCAAAAAGGCTAATTATTGGGTAACAAAGTTTCACAAATCAACACACAACAAAATGAAAACCCTTTTGTACCATAGACACTTTAATAAGATGAAACAAGAAGATTAATGAGATAATGAGTGTGGATGTTGGTTCAGCATTGTAACCAGAAGAGGGCGCCACCTGCTGCACTTTAGGTCTATCCATGCACTGCACATAGATTTTTATTTGATTGGAGGAGGGAGAAGTCTGTCTTTCACTCTGAACCAATCATGCCACATCCATTACATTACATTACATTTATTTAGCAGACGCTTTTATCCAAAGCGACGTACAGTAAGTGCGTACAGAGACATCATCATCATTACAGAACAGACAAGGCAAGGCACATCCTTTGCATAATGTAGCAGCTATCCCTAGCAATGAACGTTGACTGTAGTTCACAGTAAGCTGTGGGCAAATCAGCAACACCACACTTTCATTCCAAATACTATTATAAACTATGCTATTATAAACCATTCCAAATACTATTATAAACTATACCATTATAAATCATTCCAAATACCATTATAAACTGCTATTATAAACCATTCCAAATACTATTATAAACTATAATAAACAGACAGGAAAACACAGGGAACAGGGAACTGATATTCCTAGGTGAGGATATCAGTCAAGGTGGAGTCTGAAGAGGTGTGTCTTCAGGCCTCGACGGAATGCAGGCAGGGTTGGAGTAGAACGTAGGGGAATGGGAAGTTCATTCCACCACTGAGGTGTTAATGTGGAAAAACTCCGCAGTCGGGACAAGCGAGAGCCTTTGACACGGAGGGGGGGAAGCAGGTGGTCGAGCAGGAACATAGTTCTGGATTAAGTCCTGCAGGTAGGCGGGGCCTGTCCTATTTGCTGCAGTGTAGGCCAGGGTCAGAACTTTGAACCTGATCCTGGCTGCAACTGGCAGCCAGTGGAGAGACCTCAGCAGGGGGGTTACGTGGGAAAATTTCGGGAGGTTGAACACAAGCCGGGCAGCTGCATTCTGGATGAGTTGAAGAGGCAGAATGGCGCAGGCCGGTAGGCTTGCGAGCAGGGAGTTGCAGTAGTCCAGGCGTGAGGTGACCATGGTCTGGACAAGAAGCTGGGTGGAGTAGGTGGTCAGGTACGGTCGAATCCTCCTGATGTTGTACAGGAGGAACCTGCAGGACCGTGCCGTCGCCCTGATGTGCTCTTTGAAGTCCAGCCGGTCGTCCAGGACCACCCCCAGGTTCCTTGCAGAGCGGGAGGCAGCCACCACGGTCCCATCAACGGTGATGGAGAGGTCATGTAGTGGGGAGGTCTTGTACGGCATGAAGAGGAGCTCTGTCTTGTCAAGGTTGAGCTTCAGGTGATGGGTAGCCATCCACTCAGAGATGTCAGTCAGACAAGCAGATATCCTCTCCTTAACCTGTGGGGTAGAGGGAGGGAAAGAGAGGAAGAGTTGAGTATCGTCAGCATAG
>CM056393.1:7348348-7406208 GCA_029718625.1 Synaphobranchus kaupii
ACAACACATTTTGCTGGTAAAGAAAAAGAGGGCCGTGTGAAAATGCTTTCCAACTACAATAAGCAGCGCAAACATCTCAGCGCAGCAACGCATCAGACAAAGTTATCTGTCCATTTCCTGCCTTTTTTCATTGTTACTGTCACATTTGTAATAGTGTGGCATGTTTTCAAGAAAGTGGTCCCTAGCACTTTCTAAAATTCAATAAAAATTCATATGTTTCTATTCGAAAATAACATTTTCATTCAGGCCATGAGAACAGAGACATAGCACTAGGACTGTATGGAAAAATGCTTCTCCTTCAATTTTTTAATTATCATTATTTAATTAGCGTTAATAAGCGCTCGTATTGCCCACTGAGGTAAGAACAGACAGTTTAGTCCTTCATTAGAAGTGGTCACATGCTGGGAATTGCCAGCTAACTGTAAAATGATGGAAGCTCTATTTGTGAAAAAGATAAGTTTCTCCAAAAAAAATGTGACTAAACTATGCATGTGTGCTTGCTTATTGAGTCTAATGAGTTTCACTGGGTGACATTTATGAAGATGGTATGCTTCAATGCATCAAATATCAAGTTCAATAAAGATTACATTGAAAAACATGTCGAAATGTATTTCTGCTTAAATTAAATGGAATTCCAACGTTTGCCATCTTAGTTATATTTAGGTCTGATGTCCTATATTGAAAGTGTGTGGTAAATATACCAGCAATTTTGTCCATGCAAGAGTCAAAGGGCATTATAATCATGTTCAGCTGTTGAAACTAAATATTTTACAGTAGAAAGTCCAGTCTGGGTAAGGGCATTACTCTCTCCTTGTTCTCTAGATTATAGGCCCCTGTGTACACCTGACAGGCATCTCAACAGGAAGTGCATGAATATGTGAGAGCTCTGTTTATGCTCTGTCGTTGTACACAGGAAGGAATCTGCCACTGAATCATTCTCTCAGTAAATGTACCCAGTTGCTCTAAAACTTACCAAACAGCTTCAATAACTGAGAACACAAGAAAGCTGTCGCTGTGCATACAGGAAGTGGTTGGTTATTGAAGGTACAAGAAGGGCTCTGCTAGCAAGAGGCCTTTCCTTCAGAAAGCCCATCCAGTTGTTCTAACACATGCAAGGTGGTTGCCGGGCTAAGCAGTGGCAGATATGCTGTATATCGGTAGGTATGCTAGATCCACCCCTGGTATGGATCTGCAGACACATGTCTACATGCCTTCATCCTGTGGATAAAAATGCTAGCTAAATAAAAGACAAAATTCACTCAACACTTCCACTCGAACATTAAGAAAAGTGAAAATGCACACACACAAGATGCACAAAACTCTGGTATTACCCTCTCTCTGATCTGTTACTTACTAATCTCCCTTCATCGTAGGCCTGAGGAAATGACATTGGTTGAAATTGACTTAGCTGAGTGGGAGGGGTAAATCAAATTGACAGTATATTGTCAGATTAGTGGCACAAATTGCTCTTGTTTAAAACAGCACTGATTGGAATGAAGTCATGCCTCTAATCTTGTGACATTTAAATTTTTTTATTTTTTGCTGTGCTCTCATATACCGCCAAACAAACCGCCTGCATGGCCTTTTAAGATTGATAATAAAGATGCCAGCATTCATTCCGACATCAGCTGCAAATCTAACGCACGATTATTGGGTTATAAATCCTGTTCTCTCACCATTATACTACACTGCTGCTCTAAACAGACTGAGCAAGATGTAGCAACACTGGGCAACAACACATTTTACTTCATTTGTTTAAAAAACAGCTTTTAACAGATGCTGGCAAGCCAGACAGGCACATCAGTGTACAATATTTAAAGTTTTGCTTTGTTTATTTGACAGCAGAATGTATGAACAATCACAGCTCCAAGAGGCTCTTAGTTAAAAATCTCATAATTTCTCATAATTAATCTCAAATCTCATAATTTCTCATAATTAATCTCAAATCTCATAATTTCATGCCATTTACAGTCACATATAATGTTCACCAATCCTTCTGAGGAAATGCTTGATAAATTGTGATCGTTCTTGTGAGAAAGATGTATTTTTATGGAAAGCTTCACTCGTGGTCTTTAAATCTCATATCTGAGTAAACAGTTTCTCTCTCCGCTTCCCTCTTATTCCTCCTCACTTTGGGTTTCTTGGTGGTGAAAGTCAAAGCAGCGTAATTCATTGCTTCATCTTGACACTAAAAGGAAAAGCATTACACAGCACATATGATTACCCATCATTTCGTTTAGCATTTTGCAAGTATTTTCACCACAATAAGCATCTAGTTTAGTTTTTTAAATTTCTTTCCTAACATAAGATTTGTACCTGTTTGCTCGACAAGTCATTCCTGGACATTTGGGTGTTTGATGCAGCCCCTGTTTGAGTAAAATAAAAATGTAAATCACTGGCGAATGTCTGAAATTAATTAGTCAAATAATCTATGCAGTGATTTTTAATAGATTATAATCAAATAAGAAATATAGTCTTCTTCTTCATCTTCTTCTTCTTTTTCTTATTCTTATTTTTCTTCTCATTATTATTATTATTATTATTATTATTATAGTTACTATTATTATAGTTACTTTACTGATGTTGTTTTACAGAACTGTTCAGTTACTCTACGTAACTATTTCTGCATGCTATTTACGAAATGGCCGCACATCACGTAGATGAGAAATCTGTCGTCAAATTTTGAAACATAACTACTTCATAAACAATAAACATATTTTCCAGCCCACTTTTTTTGACTCCACACCCTTTAAGATATTGAGTATTTCTATGATCTTGTGTGTTTTATACTAGTCTGATTTGATTTAACAAAAATTTGATTATGAATAAGTTGTAAAAAAAGCCTATGACATACACCACACATGAGAGCATGGTCTCTTACCTTGGAAATTCTGACTACTTCTTCTCCCTTTCAGAACGAGGATAATATTTAGGATCACACTCAACACCAAAGCTCCCGCCAAGCAATATAGAGGAAGATCTTCATTCCCTGACACTATAAAGGCAAGATTTAGTACAGCAGCGTTCACCAGTAATATTAATAAGAGTATAATAAGACAGTGACAGTAATAACCTCTCCAAAATCTGATCTGCATGAGAATAACAATGAGGAATGTTATTCTACCATTAATTTAACAACTTAAAAAAAATTATAAAACAGCAATTATTTCAGATCTATACTGTACAAGTCTGTACTGGTTGTTCTACTGGTTGAACTTATTTAATACATATTTTAGTCCTAGCCTCCCAAAAATACATACTGTCCATGAACCCTTTAAATACTGAATGCATGAAGATGATACTTTCACTATGTGAGGCATCCTCAATCTTATTCAATACGGGCTGGTGTGGGTGCAGGCTTTTGTTCTAACCAATCAGTAACACACCTGATTCTACTAATCAGGGGTGGCTTTCCCGATTCTGATGTGTCTTCAGAATTCACGACACATTCTTCTTTTTTTCTACATTTCACGATCTCTTTGAGTTACGAGCTTAGCGTATATATAATGGGTTACGAGCACTTTCGGGAAAGCGTCGTGAACGGCAAGTATATCTTCACGACACGTTT
Source organism: Synaphobranchus kaupii (assembly GCA_029718625.1). Lineage (NCBI taxonomy): Eukaryota > Metazoa > Chordata > Actinopteri > Anguilliformes > Synaphobranchidae > Synaphobranchus > Synaphobranchus kaupii. Next base: position 7,351,917 of record CM056393.1, read on the forward strand.
CACGACATATTTTTCACTACGACATGCTTTGGGAAAGCCACCCCAGACCCTTAGCAAAGACTGTAGTGGTTGATTAGTATAATCAGTGTCTCTGCTTTGCTGGACCATATATGTGCAATAATTGTTTGATTTTTTGCTTACCCTTGAAGTCCAGCTTGGTCCCATTCCCAAACAGGATCTCCCCACAGGTGGCCACAGCGCAGTAGTAAGTCCCAGCATCAGAAAGACTGAGGTTCCTCTTGGGGAAGTTGTAGACACAGCTCTGTGTGGGAGACACAGCCCCAGAGCTCCTCTGGCACTCATCACTCCTGTTTCCATGGGTGTAAATGATTCCTGGAGGGGACTCTCCTGAGCCCTGTCTGAACCAGTACACACTGTGTTCTCCTGCACAGGTCTCAGTGTGTACTGTACACTGCAGAGTCACAGAGCCTCCTGGCTGCACTGACTCAGACTCGGGCTGCTGCAGTACTACTGTCCTGCTCTGTGACTCTGACCCTGTAAAAAGTTAATACTCATTACAGTGCAATATACAATAGTACACTTTTGTTTAAACCGCAAGAATAATGTGCCTAAGGGGCTAAGGACAAGGTCAATTCAGTTCAATCCAAGCATATCAATTTTGGAGCTTCTCTTAAAATGTGTGGTTACACAAGTTTGCTTATTCTCTAACATGGCAGCTAAAAAGAAGGTTCTTCTATTGGGTGTAAATGTTCCCTGCTTCAAACTAAAGCTGTGGCAATAATGAAAATGCTCACAGTCTACAATCTCAAACCTGTTAGACAGACACAAAAACATGTAAAGATGAGATTGGAAAGGAACTGACAGTTGAGGCGGCACTTAAGTGAATAAAAGATGCAAAAAAAAAATACCCCATTAAAAAAGTAATGTGACTAAAAATGATCTTTTCCTGGAGCAGAAACAGTTAAGATCCCTAAAAAGAGATGACAAGGACTTACTGCACACCCTGGAACGTCATATAATTAACAAAATATCTGTGCTGTTTATTGAATAATTTTTTAATACTTGCTTTTTGAATTAAATTGAAAACTATTAAAATTAGTGAGACTTCTTTGAGATACTAGTATATTTATGAAAGTATATAGGCCGACTGCCTTCAGAATTATCTACGCTAACCATGCAATGATCATTTTCAGCCAGCATATTCGGAAAACTATCAAATGACAGACTTTTTAGAAAGAAATCACTATTAAGAGAAACTTATGAGGTGATAAATATTAGTGTTATGGTTATGGCTCATGTAAAGTTACGGAGGTGCATTTTTAACATTCCTGTAACAAAATATTATTTTCTACAGCATCTTTATTTCATAAATTGAATCAATACTTATTTTTTCTGTGCCAGTCTTCAAATAAACAAATATTACCATAGCTTACACTTCATACCATAGAATGACAAATTACAATTACACATTAGGCTATGGAAAAAGGAAATAAGATTCATATTTACCCACACCATTAAAATAAGTTTAATATTTACCTGTCACTATTAGAGTAGTTCCGTTTCCAAAGCTCATGGCTTTGTATGCCGTAATAGCGCAGTAGTATGTTGCAGAATCAGACGGCTCTACTTGTGAGACAGCCAGGTTAAAGTTCCCCTTTGTTACCTTAGCACTGAGGCGTGTACTGTTTTTAAAATCATTTAAAAATGTAGCATCTGATGCCGACAATCCGAATATAATTGCTACAAGCTGAGGCTTCTGTCCAAGATGTTGCTTAAACCAGCTGACATAATCTGTTAACTCTTCAGAATAGAAACATGGGAGAGTCACGCTGTCTCCAATGTGAGCTTTCACCAGTGTGTTAGGCTGAACTGCACGCTTCCCAAGCTGCCCATCTGGAATACAACAGAAAGCAAAACAAATATGTATTTCAACTTAACTGACAATGTGATAAAAATGACGGAAAAAAAATCATAATCTCTGTATAAATACAGTACCTCTATATAGTACTTGGGTAAAGTTAATAACAATTGTACACTTACACACTCCGTTGAAAAACACAAGAATAGCACAGAGTGGTGCCATCACTGCATCTGAACTCTCCTCTCTTTGAGACCCTGCTTGTACCTGCACAGTAAAACTCAAACTGTACAGAGAAGGAGCACTTGAGCTGATCATTTCCACTGATTCACTACAGTAGGAGGATTTGATTGGCTGTTCAAACAGGCAAATTATTGGGTGACAAAGTTTCGCTCAGTCATCAACGCTCAGTGCAACAAAAGAAAACCCTTTTCATTATTCACATTTTTATGAGATGTGTTCTGTCTATACAGTTGTTATTTATGTAGTGCAATTGTGAAGCGCTTCATAAAATTTCAACCTATTTTACATTGACAATAATACATTGAGAATAATCACACATTTCCATATTACACTCAAGGCCTCCCCATTTGTAATTGTTACTCTTCTAATTTTATAAGTGCCTAGCCCTTTCCTGTATTTTTTCCCTGGGAATTCTGCCCTTCCCTCACCCTGAGCTGCAGACTGCTCCAGCCCTGTCCCTCACCCTGAGTCTACAGACTGCTCCAGCCCTGCCCCTCACCCTGAGTCTGCAGACTGCTCCAGCCCTGTCCCTCACCCTGAGTCTACAGACTGCTCCAGCCCTGCCCCTCACCCTGAGTCTGCAGACTGCTCCAGCCCTGCCCCTCACCCTGAGTCTGCAGACTGCTCCAGCCCTGCCCCTCACCCTGAGCTGCAGACTGCTCCAGCCCTGCCCCTCACCCTGAGTCTGCAGACTGCTCCAGCCCTGTCCCTCCTCTGGTTTATGCCCACACGTTGACGCAACCTGGAGTCCAAGATGTACCACCCCACCCCTCTGAATTGAATATTATAAATGTTTTCATTGGACTTTCTGCTACCAGCTAGTTTACTGTCTCAGACTGTTAAAATGTTGATTATTTACTGTGTAAGATCCCTCATTACATTCTGTTACCATCCATTCTACCTTTAGTTTAAACCGGGCCGGCCAGCAAAGGATGGGCTCCCCCTCTCTAGCCAGGTTCCTTTAGTTTAAACCGGGCCGGCCAGCAAAGGATGGGCTCCCCCTCTCTAGCCAGGTTCCTTTAGTTTAAACCGGGCCGGCCAGCAAAGGATGGGCTCCCCCTCTCTAGCCAGGTTCCTTTAGTTTAAACCGGGCCGGCCAGCAAAGGATGGGCTCCCCCTCTCTAGCCAGGTTCCTTTAGTTTAAACCGGGCCGGCCAGCAAAGGATGGGCTCCCCCTCTCTAGCCAGGTTCCTTTAGTTTAAACCGGGCCGGCCAGCAAAGGATGGGCTCCCCTTCTCTAGCCAGGTTCCTTTAGTTTAAACCGGGCCGGCCAGCAAAGGATGGGCTCCCCCTCTCTAGCCAGGTTCCTTTAGTTTAAACCGGGCCAGCCAGCAAAGGATGGGCTCCCCCTCTCTAGCCAGGTTCCTTTAGTTTAAACCGGGCCGGCCAGCAAAGGATGGGCTCCCCCTCTCTAGCCAGGTTCCTTTAGTTTAAACCGGGCCGGCCAGCAAAGGATGGGCTCCCCCTCTCTAGCCAGGTTCCTTTAGTTTAAACCGGGCCGGCCAGCAAAGGATGGGCTCCCCCTCTCTAGCCAGGTTCCTTTAGTTTAAACCGGGCCGGCCAGCAAAGGATGGGCTCCCCCTCTCTAGCCAGGTTCCTTTAGTTTAAACCGGGCCGGCCAGCAAAGGATGGGCTCCCCCTCTCTAGCCAGGTTCCTTTAGTTTAAACCGGGCCGGCCAGCAAAGGATGGGCTCCCCCTCTCTAGCCAGGTTCCTTTAGTTTAAACCGGGCCGGCCAGCAAAGGATGGGCTCCCCCTCTCTAGCCAGGTTCCTTTAGTTTAAACCGGGCCGGCCAGCAAAGGATGGGCTCCCCCTCTCTAGCCAGGTTCCTTTAGTTTAAACCGGGCCGGCCAGCAAAGGATGGGCTCCCCCTCTCTAGCCAGGTTCCTTTAGTTTAAACCGGGCCGGCCAGCAAAGGATGGGCTCCCCCTCTCTAGCCAGGTTCCTTTAGTTTAAACCGGGGCCGGCCAGCAAAGGATGGGCTCCCCCTCTCTAGCCAGGTTCCTTTAGTTTAAACCGGGCCGGCCAGCAAAGGATGGGCTCCCCCTCTCTAGCCAGGTTCCTTTAGTTTAAACCGGGCCGGCCAGCAAAGGATGGGCTCCCCCTCTCTAGCCAGGTTCCTTTAGTTTAAACCGGGCCGGCCAGCAAAGGATGGGCTCCCCCTCTCTAGCCAGGTTTCGTCCGAGATTTCTTCCTATGTGGGAGTTTTTTTTCGCCACCGGGGAGTTTTTACCTCGTTTGCAGTTTGGGGGTTCAGGCCTGGTTTTTTGCCCAATTCTCCTTCTGTTTCTCTGTGCAGTGTCTTTGTGACTGTTCTCTGTAAAAAATTGCTATACAAAATAGAACTAATTGAATTGAATTGAACATGGGAAACTACACTACACTATTTCTACTGACATGGGGCCCCAGCCAGGATATTCCACTGAATACATTTTGTACCAGCCTTATCAGAGGATTCATTCAGGCAATGTAACCTTGATGACAACAGGGAAAAACTAGATATTTTCTTTGTGAAAATTTACCATAGAAACTAAGTTTATTTAGAAGATTAACAAGATAATGTCTGTGGATGTCAGTTCAGCATTCTAACCAGAAGAGGGCACCACCTGCTGCACTGTGTTCCTATCCATGTGTTGGCATGTGCCATTCAATGAACCAATAGCTCCACGTCCACCAGTAATGCTGGGCTTGTGGCCTATATGAGCCCTGATCAAACCCGAGACTGCATAGCTTCTGGGACCTTCCAGAGGAAGCCTTAGCTTCTAGCTGCTGGTCCAAGAAAACACAGGATAACTAATGCACTCATTCCACCCACTAGTGTGTGTGTGTGTGTGTGTGTGTGTGTGTGTGTGTGTGTGTGTGTGTGTGTGTGTGTGTGTGTGTCTGTCTGTCTTTCTATGTGTGTGTGTTTCTGTGTATGTTTATGTGTGTGGGTGCACCTTTTTGTGCTTCACCCATGTGTGTGTGTGTGTGTGTGTGTGTGCTTCTGTTGATGTGTGTACATGTGTGTGTGAGGACTAGAGGGGTTACCAGAGGAGACTGCATGTTCCCAGTTTCCAGAATGCAAAGCACAGAAAAACAAGGCTCTACTGTGTTTTACAAGTCCCCATATTGCTTATGTAAACGTTCATAAACATTCACTAGACAATACTAATCTACTGGCTACATAATGGTATTACTATATATAGCCATATACAATCAGATACTGTATTATAGGAAATATATGATTATTTGTTTGACAGGCACCATTATCTGTCGTGAATTAAAGACCAGGGAACCAAATGTGTTTTAATATGTCCTGGTACCCATCTTTAGATAAATACTGGCTCATCTTAACATGTATCATGTTAAGCACAAGACAAGGTGTTTTACAAGGTTATGGTGTATTACAGTGGTTCACTGATGCAGAGCAGAGCAGCCCGATTGAACCATGTCAGAGTATGAAATGGATAATCTCCATCGGCACAAAACCATTATCTTGGACTCGCTCGCCAGCTCATCGCTGTAATGCTTGTTTAGCCTGAGCTGACTTCTGTTTTTAGTCTTTTTGTCATTAATTGTTTTCACAGTTTTAGCTTGGGGCCCCTTGGGCCATTCTTGATTACAAAACTTTTCAAGATCATTATGATCACATCTTCACAAGAGTGTGAATGAGCTATTATTTTATTATATATTATTTTATAGTCAAATTTATTCATGGAATTTTATGCTTGAAAAAAAACATACAGACACACAGCACAGTACAATGGGCTTTTTTTGTCAACATGCAAGAGAGAAAGCTTGATTGTACTGATTTAGCAGGATTTCATTACTGATATTTAAATATCCCAGTGCTCGACTGCTGACACAATATAATGTGTGATTTGCTTGGGTCAAGAGAACCAATGTGCCAGGCTGTATATTACATGTAAACACAGCAGTGTGCAGGCTGTAATGTTACATTGCACTGAAATCAGGGAGAGGTGTCTTTAAAAATGAGTCTAAAGAATAATAATTACACTATTCAAAGGTTAAGCATATTCTGAACATATCATATTCAATTAACCCGTAATAACTTTAATTCTACCCATAATGCAGTTTATCCATAACAAAGCACCTCTGTCAACAAGTTGTCACTTGATGACATCACAATGGCCCCATTAAGGAGACTTCCTCATTTATCAGAGTCAGAGCAAACCACAGAGATAGATGCACCCCCAGAGCTGGGCAAAAACCTGCCAGGTCTCAGTGTGATCGCTAGCGTGCTCTCAAAGCACAAAGGGCAGAAACAGGAAACAAAAACTTTACCGGTCTACACTTAATCCTTACAATGCCCTGCCCCCAGGCCCCCAGTACAGAATGGAACTTAACTTGCAAGGATACAACTCTCTTTGGTGGTGAGTTGATTTAAAACACATCCGCACACGCACACGCACACGCACACGCACACGCACACGCACACGCACACGCACACACACACACACACACACACACACCCATGCACTTGCACCCTGTTATAGACATAACCCCATGATTCAGGGATTGTTTCACATGAGTCCATTCTACTCCACACCTTACTCAGCACATACATTCATTATGAGGCTGAATGGCCTGAATGCATTGATAGCCTCTGACTAACTCACCTGACTGACTCCATTACTAATTTGGAGGGGAGTATTCTCACAGGTTGGGTTCTCCATCACCCATCTCCCTATATACATTACAGTTAGGTTGACAGGTATGATGCACTTTATTGAGCATTTTAGACACTATGATATTCATTGTAAGCAGTATATCAAACATCTGAGAAAAATGTGTCAAATTGACCCCAAATGTTTAAACTGACACAAAGGTTTTGTAATAGAATTTTTTGACACTTTCAGCTTCACCTTTTGTGTTTCTCCTGATTGACTAGCCTTTTGTCCCTAAATATTAAAATTCTGTGATGAAACATCTCAATTTCGAGCCTGAGGTAAGTCAAAGTTTAAAAAAGTTTAAAACCTGTATAGGTGCCACCAGAATCACCCACAAAAAATCTGAAATAAAAAGTAAAAAAGGATGTATATTTTTTTAGATTTTATACAGCTACCCCAGAAATTACCCCACACAACACCTTTTGTAGAAAGAGTTGGTGCAGGCATTTGAAAACATATGTAGGCCTTCACTATGGTGGGCCTAATTGGACTACGCCACCCTCTGTTTACTGAGGGGAGGGACCTCTGCAGCTCAGTGCAAACCAATTCATACAAATACTCTCCTTTAATAAATCAGGCAACCAACAGGGATGTGAATCAATTGCTGGTACAAGCAGTTTTATTACAATCAAAACATACCAAGTTGAGACAGAGAAGGAGGGAGAGAAGGAAGAGAAAATCCAAAGCAGGCTACAGTTCTCAGACACTACAAGGCAGGAGAAAAGAGAGGGTGGACTGTGAAACACACACAAGACACCACTACCATACACTAACTAAAGCAACACTGCAAAGAGAAGTGAAACACACTTCAATAAAGCACATTACATACCAACCACCTCACCAGTGCCCACCTTCAGTGCTCCAAGGCTGTAGCCCGCCGTGGTAAAAGAGCTTAGTTAGGTAGCAGCTAAAAGAATCAAAGAATGTCAGGCTATAAAAACAACAATAATAATAATAATAATAATAATAATAATAATAATAATAATAATAATAATAATAATACCCTCGTATTGCAGTTAGCCTATTTCAGGTGATATACGGACACAAATCAAAACCAAACAAAGATACAAACACAATTCCAAAGTAAACGGTAATTGGCACTTGATCCTGTGAACAGAAATAACACTATAACCGCGATATCTTTAAATACAAGAAGTTTATACACCATTTAAAACAAAACCCCCGAATGAATGATTTACCTTTTTAATTAAATATGCTCCCAATGGGGGCAGCGTCAGCACGACAAATTAGTTGGAAACTTCCGTGTGAGACTCATGCATTTGGCTTCCAAATACTTTTTAAAAAAAGGACAACGGCGACCTAAAAATATAAAAACAAACAGCAAATTCCTCAGAGGTTTACGGTAAATGACACGCTAACAAATCTGGTGGCTAACAAACTTACGAAAACCATTCAAAATACCTTGTTATAGAAGTTGCCGTCTGCACAATGTAGCCACTTAACTAGCTACTCCAAGGCAATGCAATCAACACCATTGGATCTCTATGGATAAAAACAGCGTCTTACTTATCATACATTTACATAAGATTATTACTACACCAATAAAATATAAGTTAAATACCTTAAAATCCGTGTTTTTCCCACGAGACTCATTCAATGGCCACGGGCTTTCTAAAAACTCACGTCTACCCTTGACCTCAATTTATAGGAACTAGGATGATGGTAATTGTAGTCATACTGACGATGCTTTACCTTAAACCTGCCACACATAGCATTGTGTTTATTGTATGTTTAAACCCAGCAAATTAGGAAAAGTTGTATAGTGTGAAGATGAAAAAATAAGGTCAACTGGTTTTTAAGAGACGTCAAACATTGCATCGGGTCAAATGGACCCCAAACATAATATGAGGGTGAGTCATAATGATTTTTAGTCACCGTAATTTATGGACTATATTTCAAAACCTTGGGACAGATTTTTACTTAAAATGTAGTTGTTGTTTTTTTTACTAGTTTTACTTTGAAAACATCACCCAGTGAAGACAAGTGCACTGTTTTTTTTAAGCCTCTCTTTTCTGGCCTGTTATAATGGAAAGATGGTCTGAGGTGTGAGGCGGGTGAATGTGATCGGGGCGTCAGTGTGGTTTCAGTGCTGTGAGGCGGGGGGGGGGTGTGAAGACAGCTCTGTGCTGCAGGTCTGTCTTCCTGTGCAGCTCTGGTCTGTGTAGCACTGAATATACACTGCCTGGCCAAAAAAAAAAAGTCCCCGTTGCACCCGTATGCATAGTGCCCACTGTACAAGCCTCTGGAGGCAGTGTTATGATCTGGGGTTGCTTCAATTGGTCAGGTCTAGGCTCAGCAACGTTATGCTTCAATAAAATGAAGTCAGCTGAGTACCTGAATGTACCGAATGACCAGGTTGTCCCATCAATGGGCATATTCCAGGACGACAAAGCCAAGATTCATCTGGCTCAAAAAGTGAAAGAGTGGTTCAGGGAGCATGAGGAATCATTTTCACACATGAATTGGCCACCAGAGTCCTGACCTTAACCCCATTGAAAGTCTTTGGGATGTGCTGGAGAAGACTTTATGGAGTGGTTCGACTCTCCCGCCGTCAATACAAGATCTCGGCCAAAAATGTATGCAACTCTGGACCTAAATAAATGTTGTGACGTTGCATAAGGTTGTCGAAACAATGCCACAACAAATCTGCGCCGTAATCAAAGCTAAAGGCAGTCCAACAAAATATTAGAGTGTGCAACTTTTTTTTTGGCCAGGCAGTGTACAAGGCTGTGAGTGGAAAATAGATGCACCTCCCCTGTCACCACAACAGAACAGTTTGAAATGCAAACATATTTTGCTGATAGAGAAAAAGAGAGCCGTGTGTAAAAGCTTTCCAATTACAATAAGCAGCGCAAACATCTCAGTGCAGCAACATATCAGCCAAAGACCCCGGGGCAGACCCAGGATTCACTGGAGGGGTTTGTACCTCCCAGCTGGCCTGGGATCACCTAGGGATCCCCCGGGAGGAGTTGGAGGAAGTTGCTGGGGTGAGGGATGTCTGGGCCACTCTGCTTGCCCTTTTGCCACTACAACCCTGACTAGGATTCGGTGGTTTAAAAATGGATGGATGGATTTACCCCAATGCAGACATAGTCATTCATAATTTCTTGTAAAACTAATATAAGATATCCTGGAGTGAAGCACCAGTTGGATTACAATAATTGAGTATGTCTGTGTGCTTGTTTATTGAGTTAAAGAGTTTCCCTGTGTGATATCTATGATGAAGTTATGCTTCAATGCATCACATATCAGAATGTCCAAATCCAGTCAACAGTACATTCAAACACATGTAGAAATGTAGAAAATCACATGCAATTCCAATGTTTGCAATCTTAATTATATGTCTGTGTGTCAAAGGGCAGTATAATCATGTTCAGCTCTCAAAACTAAATATTTTACAGTAGAAAGTCCAGTCTGGGTAAGGGCATTACGCTCTCCTTGTTCTCTATATCAGGGATGGGCACCTCCAGGCCTTGTGGGCCACTGTGCATGCAGGATTTAGATTTTTTGTACACTGCAGAGTCACAGAGTCTCCTGGCTGCACTGACTCAGACTCTGGCTTATCTTTGAAGGTGTGGATTGAATCCATTAACTTATTTTCATGCATTTTCTGTACTAAAATATATCTCCATTTGTATTTTTCAACAGTTATTATCTTGTCCATGAGTTGTGTATTAATTCTGTTTACATTTTGCAGCAGAGGTTTTTTTTGACAGTACATGTTTGCTCTAAGAATGTATTTGAGATTCCGAAATCAGGCCAAACTATGACTCCTCCATAAAGACCAAGCAGCAAGACTGTAAGAAGTGTTGCTTGTATTTGTAGTATCAGACTAAAGTTTAAAAAGCCTTTCTGCCTTTCTGACTCTGTTTCTGTACAAAACAATTAAGTGTCATGAACATAATAAAAACAATTTCAAATTAATGCAATTCATTTTAATTATATCACATTGTTTGAGTTACATCAGCTGCTGCAGGTGTCACAAACACAGTTTGCCAAAATGATCAGAACAGCACATTAGGATTCATACACCTGCTGAATTTGTATGTAGAGTCTTTCTTTTGAAAACAGATAAAGTCTAGAAGAAGAAGGTATTAATAGGATGAAGAAGGGGAAGAGGAAGAAGATGAACAGGAAGAAGAAGAATAAGAAATTTTATAGGAAGAAGAAAAATAATATGAAGAAGGAGATATTATTATGAATATGATTCACTGGTTGATTTAATGACATTAAACCCCATTTTAGCATTATTATTTATGCCTTTTTGCAATAGATCAGGACAAATATGGGCAAGATGCAACACAGAACTGCAGTCCTTATGATTGAGAGCGAGACAAAGATGGATAATTGTGCATCAAATTCCCCTGAAACATAGAAATTTGTCAAATAATTTATTAATGAATTAGCGATGTAATTATATTTAATAAAGTAAGTAAGAAAAATGTTTTACTTATTAATTATTGTTTTAGATTACAAATGTGAATCAAATGAGCTTACCCTCAATGTCCAGCTTGGTCCCGTTCCCAAACAGGATCTCCCCACAGATGGCCACAGCGCAGTAGTAAGTCCCAGCATCAGAGGGGCTGAGGTTCCTCTTGGGGAAGTTGTAGACACAGCTCTGTGCGGGAGACACAGCCCCAGAGCTCCTCTGGCACTCATCACTCCTGTTTCCATGGGTGTAAATGATTCCTGGAGGGGATTCTCCTGAGCCCTGTCTGAACCAGTACACACTGTGTTCTCCTGCACAGATCTCATTGTGTACTGTACACTGCAGAGTCACAGAGTCTCCTGGCTGCACTGACTCAGACTCGGGCTGCTGCAGTACTACTGTCCTGCTCTGTGACTCTGACCCTGTAAAAAGTTAATACTCATTACAGTGCAATATACAATAGTACACTTTTGTTTAAACCGCAAGAATAATGTCCCTAAGGGGCTAAGGACGAGGTCAATTCAGTTAAATCCAAGCATATCAATTTTGGAGATTCTCTTAAAATGTGTGGTTACACAAGTTTGCTTATTCTCTAACATGGCAGCTAAAATGAAGGTTCTTCTATTGGGTGTAAATGTTCCCTGCTTCAAACTAAAGCTGTGGCAATAATGAAAATGCTCACAGTCTACAATCTCAAACCTGTTAGACAGACACAAAAACATGTAAAGATGAGATTGGAAAGGAACTGACAGTTGAGGCGGCACTTAAGTGAAAAAAAGATGCAAAAAAAAAATACCCCATTAAAAAAGTAATGTGACTAAAAATGATCTTTTCCTGGAGCAGAAACAGTTAAGATCCCTAAAAAGAGATGACAAGGACTTACTGCACACCCTGGAACTTCATATAATTTTAACAAAATATCTGTGCTGTTTATAGAATAATTTTTTAATACTTGCTTTTTGAATTAAATTGATAACTATGAAAAATTAGTGAGACTTCTTTGAGATACTAGTATATTTATGAAAGTATATAGGCCTATAGCCTTCAGAATTATCTACGCTAACTATGCAATGATCATTTTCAGCCAGCATATTCGGCAAACTATCAAATGACAGACTTTTTACTAAGAAATCACTATTAAGAGAAACTTATGAGGTGATAAATATTAGTGTTATGGTTATGGCTAATGTAAAGTTACAGAGGTGCATTTTTAACATTCCTGTAACAAAATATTTTTTTCTACAGCGTCTTTATTTAATAAATTGAATCAATACTTATTTTTTCTGTGCCAGTCTACAAATAAACAAATATTCCCATAGCTTACACTTCATACGATAGAATGACAAATTATAATTTCACATTAGGCTATGGAAAAAGGAAATAAGATTCATATTTACCCACACCATTAAAATAAGTTTAATATTTACCTGTCACTATTAGAGTAGTTACATCTCCAAAGCTGATCTCTTTGAATGCCGTAATAGCGCAGTAGTATGTTGCAGAATCAGACGGCTCTACTTGTGAGATAGTCAGGTTAAAGGTCCCCTTTGCTGCCTTAGCACTGAGGCGTGTACTGTTTTTAAAATCATTTGAAAATACAGCATCTGATGCCGACAAACTGAGTATAATTGCTACAAGCTGAGGCTTCTGTCCAAGATGTTGCTTAAACCAGTTGACATAATTCGTTGACTCTTCAGGATAGAAACATGGGAGAGTCACACTGTCTCCAATCTGAGATTTCACCAGTGTGTGAGGCTGAACTGCATACATCCCAAGCTGGCCATCTGTAATACAACAGAAAGCAAAACAAATATGTATTTCAACTTAACTGACAATGTGACAAAAATGATGTAGAAAAACTCATAATCTCTGTAGAAATACCTCCATACAATACTTGTGTAAAGTTACTTTGGCTGATAAGATAATAACAATTGAACACTTACACACTCCCGCTGAAAAACACAAGAATAGCACAGAGTGGTGCCATCACTGTATCTGAACTCTCCTCTCCGTGAGACCCTGCTTGTACCTGCACTGTAAAACTCAAACTGTACAGAGAAGGATGTACTTGAGCTGATCATTTCCACTGATTCACTACAGTAGGAGGGTCACATGCCAGGGGCAGATTTGATTGGCTGTTCAAACAGGCCTTCCTTTTAGCTGCCATGTTAGAGAATAAGCAAACTTGTGTAACCACACCATTTTAAGAGAAGCTCCAAAATTGATATGCTTGGATTGAACTGAATTGACCTCGTCCTTAGCCCCTTAGGGACATTATTCTTGCGGTTTAAACAAAAGTGTACTATTGTATATTGCACTGTAATGAGTATTAACTTTTTACAGGGTCAGAGTCACAGAGCAGGACAGTAGTACTGCAGCAGCCCGAGTCTGAGTCAGTGCAGTCAGGAGACTCTGTGACTCTGCAGTGTACAGTACACAATGAGACCTGTGCAGGAGAACACAGTGTGCACTGGTTCAGACAGGGCTCAGGAGAGTCCCCTCCAGGAATCATTTACACCCATGGAACCGGGAGTGATGAGTGCCAGAGGAGCTCTGGGGCTGTGTCTCCCACACAGAGCTGTGTCTACAACTTCCCCAAGAGGAACCTCAGCCTCTCTGATGCTGGGACTTACTACTGCGCTGTGGCCACCTGTGGGGAGATCCTGTTTGGGAACGGGACCAAGCTGGACTTTTAGGGTGAGCTGATTTAAATATAGTTACAGTAATGCTACTTCCAAAATTGCATATGCACACAGTAGTGCTATTTCCCACTCCAGGGGACACATGTATAAACAGTGCTGAGCAGAAAAATGCCCTCAGAAAGCCGCGTAAGCGAGTTTCCACGCAGAAATTCAGATGTATAATATAACACGTGCTGTGAGAATCTGCGTACCTCTGCCCACGAAGTACACCATACGTACGCAATGTTTGGGGTCCGTGTGATATGGCGATACCGTGACAGAAAGGAAAAGGTAGAAAATACAAAACATTTTTTTAAGCAGATTTCCGACTTCCAGCGTTCTTTTACGTCTTCTTTTACTCAGAGTTTTATACATGTGGCTCCTGATGTTGCATGATATCATAGTCGCATTTCACACACTGTTTTTATTTAAGTAACAATAACAATAAAAGCACCAGCCTGCCGTGAGCACAGCTTAACTTGTGACATAACAGCTGGAAGTTTTTCCAGGAATTGTGCCCTTCCTTGCCTGGCTGTCGATCCTGAGGACTGGAGCCATCGTTTGCGCTGCGACCATATTTGTCATCATCTGCCATTTCAGAAGGACAAGCTAAGCCCCAGAGTGTATGGTGCATTCATACTTGTACAGTGTACAATTACGGTGATCTGTTTTTAGTGCATACTGTATTTTATACAGTGTTGAGTGTCAATTTTATTTTCAAGGAATCTATTGGGGAATACTTCTAATGTCCACATTCATCCACTTCATAGTAACAAAATTGAACAATCTGTAGAATCTTATGAATATGTAGGAATTTGGCTGGATGGTAGATTGTCATTTAAAGAGATACTGCAGTTTTACCGCTTACATTTGAACTGGAACTCGTGAGTAGGTGTGGTCATATGACGATGATGCCACATAGTCATATTCATATGGTCAAGGAGTGAAAGGGTGCGTCGATATAAGTCGTAATATTAACGTTAGCAGTAATACAAAGCAATTTAAACTTGAACTAGCTAGTTAGCAGTACAAGGGTCTCAGTCTCAAAGAGGAAAAAAAAAAAACGTTGGTCTCTGCTTTTATACCACGTGCCCAGTCGAGACCACCCTAGGATCACCTCAACTCCACCCATTTTTATGTTAAGGATCTTGTGACGTCACGAACCCCCAGAAAGGAGCGTATTGGTAAGCCTACACAGAAACTCAGAAAACACCCATTTTGACTAAACATGAGATTTTCGGACAAAAACAGTTGTGTATGATCATAATCCAACCTAAAACATCGGTTTTCAACGGGAAAAGTCGTTTTTGACTGCAGTATCACTTTAAGAAAACTTCTGGAACATCTGAACATAAGCTAAAAACTAATATTGGTTTCTTGTACAAAAATAAAGCATGTTTCTCTCTTGCTAATAGGAAGACTATTGTACAATCAACCGTCTTATCTGTATTTGATTATGGAGACATTCTGTATATGCACGCTGCCCCTTCCACTTTAAAGTGCCTTGATGCAGTTTATCGTAGTGCATTGTGTTTTATCACTGGGGATACATTTCTCACCCATCATTGTGTTTTGTATGGAAAAGCAGGATGGTCCTCTTTAACTAAGAGAAAGGAACTACTTTCCATTTTGTTTATCTACTTAAGAAACTTCTCTGTTACCTCTCATCTTTAATTACTTTTAAATCCAGTAAGTATGTTACCAGGTACCATAGGTTTTCAATACTATGCCCCTCACAGTTGTAATGCATTACAAAAACTTTTAAATTAGAATATTTTGTTCCCATAGAAAAGTCTTACACATGGAATACATGGGTGTTGTATGTACTTATTTCCTCTGATATGTTAACTTGTGACTGAATTGAACTTGTCTCTCTAAGGTTTTATACATGTTTTTATTTGTTTGCTTGTAAAAGAGACCTTGATCCCAATGAGACTACCTGTAGAATAAAGGATAATAAATAAATATTATTTAACACAGGGGGTGGTGTAACAGGCTGTATGCTATTTTTATTTCAACCATTCACCTATTTCTTTTAGCTTCGTAATAAAACCTTATCAGGAGACAATCGCTTTGTGCTACATTTGTGTAATGACTTATACAGCAGAATACTTATACAGTAGAATACCCATTTTGTTATTTACAGTACAACTTCTTCACTCAAAGACAAAGAAAATCCAAACAAAACATCTGCAAAGACAAATGTTACCTCAAACGCAAAATCATAAAGTAATCAAACTTTGTGTAATCCCATTTTAAATGTTGATCATTTATAGGCATTGTATTTTGTATGTTTAGTTTGTAAAATAAAGTATTTTATAAAGTTTCTGGATCAATGGTTTTATTACACTGTAAGAATGTTTATTCTTCAGTCGACAAAACATGTTTCACTGAAAATGTTATTTGTTGCATTTTTATTATTTTATTTAGATTGAATGTCCCTAGTGTAGGTTTCAGCACAGTAGAATATATTGTTCTTGAGATTAAGACTGGAGGCTTACGTATGTCCCCTACAGGGGACATAAATTAATTATTGGTCTTAGGAGGATATAGGAGTTAATACCTGTTGAAGTGATTCCACATATGTAATACTGGATAGCCCATCTAAGGAGAAGCATAGCAAATTAGTACATGCTATGAATGCTGTGACACATTGCTTTGGATTTTGTTTTACAATAATCTATGTTTGAATGTAACTGTCCCTATAATATAAACATTAAACAAATAGACATATTGCGCAGAATGCTTATGGTTCAGTCAGAGATGTTTGATATTTCAACAATGAACACTGTAAATTTGATTTTGAAAATATTACTTCTGTAAGGGCGCCCTCTTATGGTAAACACAGCAGTATGCAGGCTGTAATGTTAGAGCATTGCACTGAAACCAGGCTGAGGTGTCTTTAAAAAAAGTTCTCTAAAGAATAACAATTACACAATTCATAATTCAAAAGATAAGCATTTTCTGAGCATGCCATAAGTAATGAGTGAGTAATAACTTCAGCAATTCTACCCATAATGCAGTTTGTCCATAACAAAACACCTGTGTCAACATCCGAGGCCTGAGGTTCTGTCACTCGATGACATCACAATGGCCTCATTAAGAGGACTTCCTCGTTCATCTCTACTGGCTTTGTCTCAAGGAAGCACCAATTCATTGCGCATAAAGCATGAAAACAATAGATGTTTTAAAAAATGAATAAATGCAAGATTTTAAAATTGTAGACACACTTGAACAAATTGTGTGTTTTGAAAGGATATCTAAGATTTACAAATGCAGGGTTTCAAATTGATATCAAACTTATTCAAACGTCTGGCTACGATAATCATCCTGAACAATTACAATCAGCACACTTGTTTTAAAATCTTTAAGGGCAAAGGAATGATAAAGATTCATTTTAGGATACTAATCCTTATCATGGATTTAATCAAAATCTTTACATTTGTAAATTTTAAACACAGTATTGTAGAAATATGTCAAATGGTGGTTTAATCTCGGTGACAGTTCACAATATGGCTAAAGAAAGAATATGTATTGAAAGAAAGATCTCACAAACAGTTTAAAAGCTGTAAAAACATAAGCACAAGAAAGAGAGAGAGAGAAAGAGAAAGAGAGAGGTACCATGTAACAAATCAAAGAGGTGTATGCTGTGGAAACCACAAAGGCAGAGCAGAGGGGTTTTGTTTTGAGTAAATGGCTAGAGAGTCAGACCAAACCACAGAGATAGCTGCACCCCCAGCATTGCGCAAAAACCCAGCATGGACCTGCAAGCAGCTCTCAGAGCATGACCGCTAGCGTGCTCTCAAAGGGTAAGAGAGGGAAACAGGAATCAAAAAAAGTACCTGTATGTGCATCGCAAACGAAGTGCGCATAGCAAGTTAGCCGACCACACGTCTAATTCTCAACCAATCACATGCACACACCTCTCCTGTAGCACCCTTTTAAAACCAAACCTAACCCTCCCTGTTTTGCTCACTGCTCCCCTAGCACTAACCTTCCCTGTGCTGCTCATATACACACACATACACACACACACACACACACACACACACACCCCCCCACACCCATGCACTCGCACCCTGTTACAGACAAAATCCCATGATTCAGGGATTGTTTCACATGAGTCCATACTACTCCACACCTTACTCAGCACATACATTCATTATGAGGCTGAATGGCCTGAATGAGTCAAGAACACTTTCATGACAGCTGGTCACATGACCATGGAATGTATCATCAGGGAGGGAACGGGATCAAGATGCTTTGTGTTTCAATGCATTTGATGATGTTTGTGCTTAAAAAACATTAATGAATTCAGTATTTTTTATTTTTTTTGTGACTTATTAAGTGTATATTTCAATCTTTTTATGATATGCACCATCCCTGTCAAGCCTCAGGTTTTACCAGTGAGTTTTTTTATCTGTGCTGCTGTCTCACACGGGCTCCCTCTCAGCTTCAGTTTCTCTGCTCCATCAGTGATGAGTGGGACAGTGATAGATTCACATACTGAATGTGTAAATATTTGATCTCTGCTTACATATTTACACATTTATTATGTAACTGTGTTAAACTTGGAAACTTTGGGAGAGATTTTTATAATATTTTATTTGAAAATGTCACCCAATGAATACTGGTGCGTTGTTTTTTTAAGCCTCTCTTATCTGGTCTGTTGTAATGGAAAGATGGTCTGAGGTGTGTGGCGGGTGAATGTGATCGGGGCGTCAGTGTGGTTTCAGCGCAATGAGAGGGAGGTGTGAAGACAGCTCTGTGCTGCAGGTCAGTCTTCCTGTGCAGCTCTTGTCTGTGTAGCGCTGAATATACAAGGCTGTGAGTGGAAAATAGATGCACCTCCCCTGTCACCACAACAGAACAGTCTGAAATGGAAAAACACATTTTGCTGGTAAAGAAAAAGAGAGCCGTGTGTAAAAGCTTTCAAACAACAATAAGCAGCGCAAACATCTCAGCGCAGCAACGTATCAGACAAAGTTATCTGTCCATTTCCTGCCTTTTTTCATTGTGACTGTCACATTTGATATAGTGCAGCATGTTTTCAAAAAGGCTGATTTTGTCCCTAGCACTTTCTAAAAGTCAATAAAAAAATGTTGATTTTTCTATTGGGAATGATGTGAAAATAACAGTTTCATTAAGGCCAGCACTAGGACTAGGCCTCTCCTTCAATCTTTTTTAAAAATTAGCATGAATTAATTAGCATTAATTACCTACTGCCCGCTGAGGGAAGACCAGGCAGGGGTCACACGCAGGGAATTGCTAGCTAACTGTAAAAAAATTAAAGCTGCATTTGTGAAAGATTAGTTTAGATGAGAATGTTCGAATTTAAGCATTCTGAATTTGTTTTTGTGCGAACTAAAAATGTTATAAATGTTTTGTTTTTGTGACGAAGATGAATCTTTATGGAAAGCTTCACTCGTGGTCTTTAAATCTCATATCTGAGTAAACAGTTTATCTCTCCGCTTCCCTCTTATTCCTCCTCACTTGTGCTAAAATCACATGCACATCACATGCAATTGCATCTGTGTGATGTCCTATTGAATGTGGTGAGGGGTAATATACCAGTAATTTTCTCCATGTATAAAAGTCAAAGTGCACTATAATCATGTTCAGCTGTTGAAATTAAATATTTTACAGCAGAAATTCCAGTCTGGGTAAGGGCATTACTCTCTCCTTGTTCTCTAGATTATAGGCCCCTGTGGACACCTGACAGGCATCTCAACAGGAAGTGCATGAATATGTGAGAGTATGTTTATGCTCTGTCGCTGTACACAGGAAGGAATCTGCCACTGAGTCATTCTCTCAGTAAATGTACCCAGTTGCTGTAAAACTTACCAAACAGCATCATTAACTAAGAACCCAAGAAAGCTGCTTGTTTATTGAAGGTACAGGGAGGGCTCTGCTAGCAAGAGGCCTTGCCTTCATAAAGCACATCCAGTTGTTCTAACACATGCAAGATAGTACCGACATTCACTGCAATGTTTTCCCTGGCTAAGCAGTGGTAGATATACGGAGGTATGCCTGAACCACCCCTGATCCACCCCTGGTATGGATGTACAGACATATTTATACATGCCTTCTTCTTGTGGAGAAAGATTTCCTGTAAAACTTTAAATGAAAGTATTCATTCAGGAAAATTGTTTGTGATCGAAATGTATCACATTTATATACCCCGACTGTCTGATGTATTGAGTTAAGCCGCCAATGTGAAAAATGTGGATTCGCAAACACAAAGCTTAATTGAAATAAGTCTGATGTTTGCATGATTATAAATGAACATGTTTTCACATGCCCATGTATATTCATCCATAAAGACTACTTCTACAACTCAGAATAGGAACTATACAAATTGCTGAATATTCACGTAACCTGATGTACTGTTGAAACAGAAGTGTTTGTATCCCAGGGAGCAGTAGTGTTTTCTGTACAATTTTAGGAACATATATTGTTTCAAATATATACAGTGGTATGCAAAGGTTTGGACACCCCTGGTCAAATTGTATGTTTTGTGGATTTTATAAGTGAAAAGAGGCTAACACAATTTCTACAGTGAACAAACTTATACATTATATTTTTCTGTAATAATGCACAATTACCTTTTATTGTTGAATTTACTGTAAGGGATTGGGGGGGGGAAATTAACAGTACATGTGGCATATGCAAAAGTCTGTGCACCTTATCAGTCGGTACTCAGTAACACCTACCTTTGGCAGAAATGACGGCTTGCAGATGTTACTTGTAGGCAGCTAACAGTCTTTCTATTCTTGCCTTTGTACATTTTCCTCACTCTTCCTTGCAAGGATATCCTCTGTTCTTCTTGCATGCACTGCATGTTGCAGGGATATTTTCTGTTCTTCTTGCATGCACTGCATGTTGCAGGGATATCCTCTGTTCTTCTTGCATGCACTGCATGTTTGAGATTGGGGGCCAAACTTTTGCATACGACAGCATATGATGACCATGATATTTTATGATGTGGTAGGAGCAGAATTCAACATTTCATAATGTGCTGGGGGAAAGTCCCCAGTGCCCCCAACAGAAACTCCTGTATGCCCATGAACCCCCAAAATAAATTGATCTAATATGTACTACTATTTTCATGGGACTTTTATTCTTTATGGCATGCATAGCCATTTCTGACATAATGTGGTTTAAGGGGGTAAATAATCGCTCTAAACGTAAAAAGCAACTAATTAAGAAAAATGCATAGCTATATTACTAACATAACGTGGCTTAAGAGGATAGATGACACAATAATGCACAATGTACGTCTAGAGCTGTGACATATAGGTCAAGTGTGTTACTGCAGAAACGGGTATTCATATTTTCAGAAATAGAATACCTTGGATGTTATTTTGCCCTTTTTTATGATCGGCTACTCATTTAAGGTGAAATCAGATTTTTAAGCTCACATAACCTAAGTTTTCCAAAGATCACCCTTTTGTTTTTCACTTGTTGACTCTGCAGTGCTCCGAACAAAAGTTCTTATTTTCATTATTTAGGCTCCACAACCATGAATCATAAATGAGGCCTAGTGTATCTCCTCATTCCTCTATCTCCCAGTGACCAACAGTCTCCTCCTGTCTCACTGTCTCCATCTGGTCCCTCCGTTGCCTCTGCTGCCCCAGAACTGTTCCAGCTGTTCCTCAGCAAGAGGCCGTCATTATTATTATTATTATTATTATTATTATTCTCTGCCAGAGCGCCAATAGATATGCACAGCAGATGCCTGCTCAAGGGTTGCACACGGCATGTATCGAGGTGGATGCATTTTTGGCAGGTTTGGATAGGTTTTCATAGGTTTCCATTGGATTGCATTGGTTTGGGTAGGTTTTTGGACACCTATATCCATTCCCCTAATTGTTTGCAAAAGTTAGAAATTATACGATATGGAAGCAAATACACTGCCTGGCCAAAAAAAAAGTGGCTGTTGCACCCGTGATGCATAGTGCCCACTGTACAAGCCTCTGGAGGCAGTGTTCTGAGGTTGCTTGCAGTGATCTGGGGTTGCTTCAATTGGTCAGGTCTAGGCTCATCAATATTATGCAGCAATAAAATGAAGTCAGCTGAGTACCTGAATGTACTGAATGACCAGGTTATCCCATCAATGGGCATATTCCAGGACGACAATGCCAAGATTAATCGAGCTCAAATTGTGAAAGAGTGGTTCAGGGAGCATGAAGAATCATTTTCACGCATTAATTAGCCACCAGAGTCCTGATCTTAACCCCATTGAAAGTCTTTGGGATGTGCTGAAGAAGAGTTTACAGAGTGGTTTGACTCTCCCGTCATCAATACAAGATCTCAGCCAAAAATTAATGCAACTCTGGACGGAAATAAATGTTGTGACATTGCATAAGTTTGTCGAAACAATGTCACGACGAATGCATGCCGTAATCAAAGCTAAAGGTGGTCCAACGAAATATTACAGTGTGGGACTTTCTTTTTGGCCAGGCAGTGTATGTTTCCAATGAGTCAAAAGAGATTATCTGCTGAAAAAATGAATATCCCCTGAATTACTGTGATGCCAAATTATCTGTTGTCGATAGATTTTTGGACACCAAGGTACACTGTTTTATATTGCCTCCTGGGACTTGAGCAGTAATACGTATATATCCATTTCATATTTTGTACATGTGCAGACAGGAGGTTTGTGAACCAGTAAATGTACAAGTTTTACATTTTTCACATATTTGATGCTCAAGGGTTCGCTGTAAACTAGAGTGGTGGAATTTTCCTGCCAATAATTTAAGTATGAATTATGAAAATAATTAAATTTAAAGCATGATGTTGAATGATACAAGTGTCTTCTTTAATTTAAGCCATTATTGGTGTTTGTAGAATGTCGACATCTGGATTTATAAATAAAGCTATAAACAGAATGTTACAAAACAGGTTAAAATGGGCAAAATTAAGCATCTGCAGAAATAAATAAAACATTCTTTACTTCATTTATTTGAAAAAAAGCTGAATTTAAGAAAATGCACAAATAACCACAGCTCAACAAGGCTCTTAGTTAAAAAAAAGCAAGTCCCATAATGTTGTGTCATTTACAGTCACATATTATAATGTTCACCAATGCTAGTGAGGAACAATTGTAATCATTCTTGTGACGAAGATGAATCTTTATGGAAAGCATCACTCGCGCTCTTTAAATCTCATATCTGAGTAAACAGTTTCTCTCTCCGCTTCCCTCTTATTCCTCCTCACTTTGGGTTTCTTGGTGGTGAAAGTCAAAGCAGCGTAATTCATTGCTTCATCTTGATGCTAAAAGGAAAAGCATTACAGAGCACATATGATTACCCATCATTCCATTCACCATTTTACCAGTATTTTCACCACATAAATCATCTATTTTAGTTTTTTAAAAATGCTTTCACAACATAATATTCGTACCTGTTCCCTTGACAAGACTTCTCGGGACACTTGGTTGTTTGATGAAGCCCCTGTTTGAGTAAAATAAAAAAGTTAAACCACTGGTGGTTGTCTGAAATGAATTACTCAGAAAATGTATGCAGTGGTTTACCAGAGTATAATCAAATCAGATCAAAAACGTCTACGATGTAAAAAAAGCCAAGTTACTCACACATAGCCTACATAGTGCTGTCTATAAGTTCTTAATTCCAACTTGCAAAAACTAGGCCTGCCTTTAAAAGTCTTGATATCAAAATGTGGCCAAGTTACAACTAACAATATTGCCTATCGTAGCTCACACTAAATAAACTAACTCTATTCCAAAGCAATGCTATCCAAACTTTCCTAAATTATTTAATGCAACTTGGCCCTGTGTTTCTTCATCTTTGCATGTGAAGAGATTGTGCCTCATGGAACAACATATGTTTTCAATGAATGTTTTTAACAGTTGATGAATAATTACACTCCAGAAAGGATATGGTTGTACTTTGTTGGCAAGTTTACTTTGGAAAATGTACAGGTTTTAAAATGTTAACTGCTGCTACAGAATTCTTTACAATTCACAAACAGACATTTATATGAAGAAACATCATGTACAATAGAGAAAGGGGTGATGAATAAATAAATGCAGATAAAAATGAGCAATATTTTTACCTAGAATATAGCGTACATATAGCATTTTTACAAACGTATCCAGACATGTTTGTGGGTCAGATGGTGGCAAATAAGTAATAGTACCAATTTTCTTAACATAATAGTATTTATGATATTTGCAAACATATTTGAACACAAGGATATCTATGCTCTGTAGGACCACACAGGTTTTGATATAAATCAATAAATACATAATAATAATAATAATAATAATAATAATAATAATAATAATAATAATAATAATATTACATTTTATTCATTCTGTGCTTTTCAGACCCAAAGCAGTGGATGCAGACAATTGTTCAAACATGCCCTATAGTGCAGTAATTTTTCTGTTTAATTTCTAAGTGCAACACATCTGAATCAGAGTATTTCCACTATAAATTATTTTCATTTTGCAGTTTGATGTGGCACATACAGTTTCATTGAGCACATTTTCTTGAGATGGTAAGAAGAAGAAACACAGGGCCAAGTTGCATTACATAATTTAGGAAAGTTTGGATAGCATTGCTTTGGAATAGAGCTAGTTTATTTAGTGTGAGCTACGATAGGCAATATTGTTAGTTGTAACTTGACCACATTTTGATATCAATACTTTTAAAGGCAGGCCTAGGTTTTGCAAGTTGTAATTAAGAACTTATAGACAGCACTATGTAGGCTATGCATGAGTAACTTGGCTTTTTTTCACACAGACTTTTTTGATCTGATATCACTTATTTTTTATAGCTAACTAATGATGAATAATGCATGAAGATAAACACGGAGAGAGAGATGCATTCCAAAGAAATGTATGCACACATTCGCGCAACCATAACGCCCTCTATTGACAAGAATGAGAACAGTTATCCTATTACAGACAGCACACAATTACATTAAAAGAGTTTGTAGATGAGCAGTATTTAATGTGTAATGAAATACAATGAACAGCACCACCTGAGCTATGGATCATGAAGAAGCATGTAAATTAATGAACCAAGTCTATATGCATGCATGCACAATGGGCTAGACGCAAACACATTCTAGCTGAAAGTCATAGCTAGTACAGCCTAAATAGTTTGCATCAGTAAAATATGGAAATACAGTTTTAAAATAGGGCTATTAGTATTCTATGAAATACATTTAACATTAGGCTATTCAACACTGGATTGCAGGATGTGTAACTCCAACCTTCCATGTGTGGGCTACGAGCTAGCGAGCGAGCTAGTGAGTTCATAAGCACAGCAGACTTAGGCTATTCAACACTGGATTGCCGGATGCGTAACTCCAACCTTCCATGTGTGGGCTACGAGCTAGCGAGCGAGCTAGTGAGATCATAAGCACGGCAGATTTTTTTCCGGTAGTGTAGAACGTTACCTGCGGGAAATGTTTTGGTACCGGACCAGCTAGGTTTAGTTTAGTTTTCTGTAGTGCAATGAATGTAGGCTATAATGCATGTTGATTCGCTTTGTAGAAACCAAGCTTGTATCTGCTTCCTGACGAGAAGCAGACTGATGTTTCTCTGGCAACAGTAACAGTAACAAGCTTAATTGGACAACGCATAGACTAGAGACTAGAGCCACATTCGGAAGCTATTGTTTTTTTGTTTTTTTAAAGTGACTAACCATGAATCAGATATGTTTGGGGAATTGGCGGTTTATACATCCGATCTCTTAAAGGCTTGCAGCTTAAAGGAAGCTTTAATCAATTCTTAATGTAGGCTATTATCGTAAATTCTTAATTTTCCTAGTAGTTAATTTTATGGTGACATTGTGTTATGTGTGAAAAGGATAAAGTGAACAGAGCTGAAGTGAAGAAATTAATGAATAAAGAAATGTTGGCCGAGGCAAGGGTACGTTTCCACAGTCAGTCAGTCATGACCGCAAGAGCAGAGCGTAACACCCTCCCCAAACCAGACAAGAGCGAGTGTCCGATTTGGGGAGTGTGTAATATAGTAGAAGTGAAATACAAGTGAAACATTGAACAGTTAATATTGGAAACCTCTTTTGCCTTTGCAATAAAAATACGTTAATGTGAAAATAATAACAGTCTAAGAAATGAAAAGTACTTAACAGTTGCACATTGTTTTTGTGGAAAATAAGCATGTGCCCTGCTGGGCTGAAACCCACAATCCACTGTGTAAGAGACTGCAGTTCTAACCACTAGGCCATCGTAGCTTCTTGGAAAGCATGAAGCCATTAGCTACATTAACATTAAAAAACGTTAGTATGAAGCCTTTTTATTGGACGATAAGCTTGATGAGCAGGTATACGGACCATACCCTCAAATAATAATTCTCCCCATTGGATAACTTCGCGACGGAGGCAGGCAGTTTGGCAGGAAAAATGGGAAGAAGAATAAGAAGAAGAAGAAGAAGCGGAAGAGGAAGGAGAAAAACGGCAAAATAACCCAAGTTTGGGCCTTTATTGTGTGGATGTGTGAAGTTGTATCTGAATGCTGTGTGGTTACATGAGGTCAGAACATACAGAAGTTAATGTTTTTTAGGGCTGAGAGTCTATGGTTATTGTGGTTACTTCTGTAGGAAACCCTGAAAAGTGCCAAACTCTCTGTGCTGTATAGGTATGGGGCATGCCCCACCAAGCCGTAACTTGGCGGATGGCATACCTGCCATCCCAATATGAAAGCTATTCTTCTTCCTTTGATTATTATTATTATTATTATTATTATTATTATTATTATTATTATTATCATTAAGAGTAGTAGGTTCAGTAATGGTAGTAGTGCTTTTCATATAGTCAGTTATATATATAATTATATAATTGACACTGGACATCTCAAGACAGCAAAGGCAGATGAGGAGCTATTATTGATTTTGATGCTCAATTTTTCATCATGACGTATTGCTGTATTTCACTCATATACCTTCACTTTAATTCACTTGATTAGTTCGATTAATTAAATTATTCTATTGAATATCTTTATTCTGCCTGTCTATTATGTTGTTGTTGGTGGCTACAACTGAAGTTCCCTTACAGGAAAATAAAAGCAAAGGTTTTGCTTACTCTGCTCTTTTTACAGCCTTTGATGTGTTTGCAGTGTTTTATTGCAATAAGAGTAGTTAAGTATGTGTGTATTTTATTCGGGTAAGACGTAAGATGTAAGAGCGTGTGTTGTTTGTGACCAAAGCATATGCCATTCCTATACACAGGGATAGGCGCTCACATATCGGCCCAAATATAAGGCAGGTGAAGATAAGGTGCAGATAAGGTGCAGTGCAAACTTGTGTTCTGTTCCAGCGATCTTCCCGCTGGCCAGTGTGACAGTAACATACAGTAAACCTTTACTTTCTGTTGTCAAGGGTTTGTTGTCATGATGAAGTCTTACGTTGTCCTGACTCTGACTCTATGGAAAACCCTTGTCAAAAACTATTTGGTTTCTAACACCTATTTCCACCATTTTCTCTTGAGAAATGTATTTTTATAATCGAGGGATAGTCACATTACAGCTCTGTCTTACGCATGTAGTGGTTATAATTTAGTACCAGCTGGATGCCAAACACAAATACATAAATACTAGAACCATTATATAATATCTGAGCCAATATCAGAAGCTAAAGTGTGTTATATTTACATGAGATATGTGTGCATAAGTTGCACATAGTGGGAGACAGTCAGATACACATGTGGAGTTATTTTACCTGATGTGATTTTACAGAACTGTTCAGAGGCTCTACATGACTATTTCTGCATGCTATTTATGAAATGGCTATGAATGCAGATGACAAATTTGTTACTTTACTAATTTGTGACAAATTACTTTACACAATCACTTCTCACAGCCCACATATTCTCACAGGCTTCCACACCCTTTAAGATATTGAGTATATTTATGATCTTGTATGTTTCATAGTAGTCTGATTTATGAAAAGTTTGATTGAACATTCGTCTAAAACACCTATGAAATATACCCCGCATTGATAGCATGATCTCTTACCTTGGCAATTCTCACTACTTTTTCTCCTGTTCAGAACGAGGACAATATTTAGGATCACACTCAACGTCAAAGCTCCCGCCAAGCAATAAAGAGGAAGATCTTCATTTCCTGACATTATAAAGGCAAGACTTAGTACAGCAGCCTTCACCAGTAATATTAATAAGAGTATAATCAGTACAGCACCTTCACCAGTAATATTAATAAGAGTATAAT
The DNA here is from genome assembly GCA_029718625.1 of Synaphobranchus kaupii. NCBI lineage: Eukaryota > Metazoa > Chordata > Actinopteri > Anguilliformes > Synaphobranchidae > Synaphobranchus > Synaphobranchus kaupii. Next base: position 7,380,003 of record CM056393.1, read on the forward strand.
CAGATAGTACAGCACCTTCACCAGTAATATTAATTAGAGTATAATCAGATTGTACAGCACCTTCACCAGTAATATTAATAAGAGTATAATCAGTACAGCACCTTCAATATTAAGTAATGAACAATAATGTCAGATGAAGTCAACTACTGTTTGTTATACTGGTTGAAATGATTTAATGCATATTTTAGCCCTAAATTTGCAAAAATGAATGCATAAACCTTTTAAAAACTGAATGCACTAAGACGATGCTTTAACTATGTGATAGATTTTTTGCTTACCCTTAAAGTCCAGCTTGGTCCCGTTCCCAAACAGGATCTCCCCACAGGTGGCCACAGCGCAGTAGTAAGTCCCAGCATCAGAGAGGCTGAGGTTCCTCTTGGGGAAGTTGTAGACACAGCTCTGTGTGGGAGACACAGCCCCAGAGCTCCTCTGGCACTCATCACTCCTGTTTCCATGGGTGTAAATGATTCCTGGAGGGGACTCTCCTGAGCCCTGTCTGAACCAGTACACACTGTGTTCTCCTGCACAGGTCTCATTGTGTACTGTACACTGCAGAGTCACAGAGCCTCCTGGCTGCACTGACTCAGACTCGGGCTGCTGCAGTACTACTGTCCTGCTCTGTGACTCTGACCCTGTAAAAGGTTAATACTCATTACAGTGCAATATACAATAGTACACTTTTGTTTAGACTGCAAGAATAATGTCCCTAAGGGGCTAAGGACGAGGTCAATTCAGTTCAATCCAAGCATATCAATTTTGGAGCTTCTCTTAAAATGTGTGGTTACACAAGTTTGCTTATTCTCTAACATGGCAGCTAAAAGGAAGGTTCTTCTATTGGGTGTAAATGTTCCCTGCTTCAAACTAAAGCTGTGGTAATAATGAAAATGCTCACAGTCTACAATCTCAAACCTGTTAGACAGACACAAAAACATGTAAAGATGAGATTGGAAAGGTACTGACAGTTGAGGCGGCACTTAAGTGAATATATGATGCAAAAAAAAAAATACCCCATTAAAAAAGTAATGTGACTAAAAATGATCTTTTCCAGGAGCAGAAACAGTTAAGATCCTTAAAAAGAGATGACAAGGACTTACTGCACACCCTGGAACTTAATATAATTAACAAAATATCTGTGCTGTTTATAGAATAATTTTTTAATACTTGCTTTTTGAATTAAATTGATAACTATGAAAATTAGTGAGACTTCTTTGAGATACTAGTATATTTATGAAAGTATATAGGCCTATAGCCTTCAGAATTATCTACGCTAACTATTCAATGATCATTTTCAGCCAGCATATTCGGCAAACTATCAAATGACAGACGTTTTACTAAGAAATCACTATTAAGAGAAACTTATGAGGTGATAAATATTAGTGTTATGGTTATGGCTAATGTAAAGTTACAGAGGTGCATTTTTAACATTCCTGTAACAAAATATTTTTTTCTACAGCGTCTTTATTTAATAAATTGAATCAATACTTATTTTTTATGTGCCAGTCTACAAATAAACAAATATTCCCGTAGCTTACACTTCATACCATAGAATGACAAATTATAATTACACATTAGGCTATGGAAAAAGGAAATAAGATTCATATTTACCCACACCATTAAAATAAGTTTAATATTTACCTGTCACTATTAGAGTAGTTCCATCTCCAAAGCTGATCTCTTTGAATGACGTAATAGCGCAGTAGTATGTTGCAGAATCAGACGGCTCTACTTGTGAGACAGTCAGGTTAAAGGTCCCCTTTGCTGCCTTAGCACTGAGGCGTGTACTGTTTTTAAAATCATTTGAAAATACAGCATCTGATGCCGACAAACTGAGTATAATTGCTACAAGCTGAGGCTTCTGTCCAAGATGTTGCTTAAACCAGTTGACATAATTCGTTAACTCTTCAGGATAGAAACATGGGAGAGTCACACTGTCTCCAATCTGAGATTTCACCAGTGTGTTAGGCTGAACTGCATGCATCCCAAGCTGGCCATCTGTAATACAACAGAAAGCAAAACAAATATGTATTTCAACTTAACTGACAATGTGACAAAAATGACAAAACTCATAATCTCTGTAGAAATACCTCCATACAATACTTGTGTAAAGTTACTTTGGCTGATAAGATAATAACAATTAAACACTTACACACTCCGCTGAAAAACACAAGAATAGCACAGAGTGGTGCCATCACTGTATCTGAACTCTCCTCTCCGTGAGACCTTGCTTGTACCTGCACTGTAAAACTCAAACTGTACAGAGAAGGATGTACTTGAGCTGATAATTTCCACTGCTTCACTACAGTAGGAGGTCACATGCCAGGGGCAGATTTGATTGGCTGTTCAAACAGGCAAATTATGGGGTCACAAAGTTTCGCTCAGTCATCAACGCTCAGTGCAACAAAAGAAAATCCTTGTTATTATTCACATTTTTATGAGATGTGTTCTGTCTATACAGTTGTTATTTATGTAGTGCAATTGTGAAGCGCTTCATAAAATTTCAACCTATTTTATATTGACAATAATACATTGACAATAATCACACATTTCCATATTACACTCAATGCCTCCCCATTTGTAATTGTTACTCTTCTAATTGTATAAGTGCCTAGCCCTTTCCTGTATTTTTTACCTTTCCTCGTCCTAGCCCCTTAGGGACATTATTCTTGCGGTTTAAACAAAAGTGTACTATTGTATATTGCACTGTAATGAGTATTAACTTTTTACAGGGTCAGAGTCACAGAGCAGGACAGTAGTACTGCAGCAGCCCGAGTCTGAGTCAGTGCAGCCAGGAGAGTCTGTGACTCTGCAGTGTGCAGTACACAATGAGACCCGTGCAGGAGAACACAGTGTGTACTGGTTCAGACAGGGTTCAGGAGAGTCCCCTCCAGGAATCATTTACACCCATGGAAACAGGAGTGATGAGTGCCAGAGGAGCTCTGGGGCTGTGTCTCCCACACAGAGCTGTGTCTACAACTTCCCCAAGAGGAACCTCAGCCTCTCTGATGCTGGGACTTACTACTGCGCTGTGGCCACATGTGGGGAGATCCTGTTTGGGAACAGGACCAAGCTGGACTTTGAGGGTGAGCTGATTTAAATATAGTTACAGTAATGCTACTTCCAAAATTGCATATGCACACAGTAGTGCTATTTCCCACTCCAGGGGCCAAATGTATAAACAGTGCTGAGCAGAAAAATGCCCTCAGAAAGCCGCGTAAGCGAGTTTCCACGCAGAAATTCAGATGTATAATATAACACATGCTGTGAGAATCTGCGTACCTCTGCACATGAAGGACACCATACGTACGCAATGTTTGGGGTCCGTGTGATATGGCGACACCGTGACAGAAAGGCAGAGGTAGAAAATGCAAAACATTTTTTTAAGCAGATTTCCGACTTTCACCCTCAGCGTTCTTTTATGTCTTCTTTTACTCAGAGTTTTATACATGTGGCCCCTGATGTTGCATGATATCATAGTCGCATTTCACACACTGTTTTTATTTAAGTAACAATAACAATAAAAGCACCAGCCTGCCGTGAGCACAGCTTAACTTGTGACATAACAGCTGGAAGTTTTCCCAGGAATTGTGCCCTTCCTTGCCTGGCTGTCAATCCTGAGGACTGGAGTCATCGTTTGCGCTGTGACCATATTTGTCATCATCTGCCATTTCAGAAGGACAAGCTAAGCCCAGAGTGTATGGTGCATTCGTGCTTGTGCAGTGTACAATTACGGTGACCTGTTTTTAGTGCATACTGTATTTTATACAGTGTTGATTGTTAATCTTATTTTCAAGGAATCTATTGGGGAATACTTCTAATGTCCACATTCATCCACTTCATAGTAACAAAATTGAACAATCTGTAGAATCTTATGAATATTTAGGAATTTGGCTGGATAGTAGATTGTCCTTTAAAGAGATACTGCAGAGCCTTTTCTAAGGCCTTTTTTACCACTTAAATTTGAACTGGAACTCGAGTAGGTGTGGTCATATGACGATGATGCCACATAGTCATATTATGAATATTCATATGGTCAAGGAGTGAAAGGGTGTGTCGATATAAGTCGTCATATTAACGTTAGCAGTAATACAAAGCAATTTGAACTTGAACTAGCTAGTTAGCAGTACAAGGCTCTCAGTCTCAAAGAGGAAAAAAAAACCGTTGGTCTCTGCTTTTATACCACGTGCCCAGTCGAGACTACCCTAGGATCACCTCAACTCCACCCATTTTTATGTTAAGGATCTTGTGACGTCACGAACCCCCGGAATGCAGCGTATTGGTAAGCCTACACAGAAACTCAGAAAACACCCATTTTGACTAAACATGAGATTTTCTGACAAAAACAGTTGTGTATGATCATAATTTAACCTAAAACATCGGTTTTCAACGGGAAAAGTCGTTTTTGACTGCAGTATCACTTTAAGAAGACTTCTGGAACATCTGAACATAAGCTAAAAACTAATATTGGTTTCTTGTACAAAAATAAAGCATGTTTCTCTCTTGCTAATAGGAAGACTATTGTACAATCAACCGTCTTATCTGTATTTGATTATGGAGACATTCTGTATATGCACGCTGCCTCTTCCACTTTTATGTGCCTTGATGCAGTTTATCGTAGTGCATTGTGTTTTATCACTGGGGATACATTTCTCACCCATCATTGTGTTTTGTATGGAAAAGCAGGATGGTCCTCTTTAATGAAGAGAAAGGAACTACTTTCCATTTTGTTTATCTACTTAAGAAACTTCTCTGTTACCTCTCATCTTTAATTACTTTTAAATCCAGTAAGTATGTTACCAGGTACCATAGGTTTTCAATACTATGCCCCTCACAGTTGTAATGCATTACAAAAACTTTTAAATTAGAATATTTTGTTCCCATAGAAAAGTCTTACACATGGAATACATGGGTGTTGTATGTACTTATTTCCTCTGATATATCGCTCTGATATATTGCTGTTTGACCGCTGAATGTTAACTTGTGACTGAATTGAACTTGTCTCTCTAAGGTTTTATACATGTTTTTATTTGTTTGCTTGTAAAAAGAGACCTTGATCCCAATGAGACTACCTGTAGAATAAAGGATAATAAATAAACATTATTTAACACAGGGGGTGGTGTAACAGGCTGTATGCTATTTTTATTTCAACCACTCACCTATTTTGTTTAGCTTCGTAATAAAACCTTATCAGGAGACAATCGCTTTTTGCTACATTTGTGTAATGACTTATACAGCAGAATACTTATACAGTAGAATACCCATTTTGTTATTTACAGTACAACTTCTTCACTCAAAGACAAAAAAAAATCCAAACAAAAAATCTGCAAAGACAAATGTTACCTCAAATGCAAAATCATAAAGTAATCAAACTTTGTGTCATCCCATTTTAAATGTTGATCGTATCTGCTTCTTCTATTCCAAAAATCAATTATAGGCACAGGGAAAATTTTATTTTGTATGTTTAGTTTGTAAAATAAAGTATTTTATAAAGTTTCTGGATCAATGGTTTTATTACACTGTAAGAATGTTTATTCTTCAGTCGACAAAACATGTTTCACTGAAAATGTTATTTGTTGCATTTTTATTATTTTATTTAGATTGAATGTCCCTAGTGTAGGTTTCAGCACAGTAGAATATATTGTTCTTGAGATTAAGACTGGAGGCTTACGTATGTCCCCTACAGGGGACATAAATCAATTTTTGGTCTTAGGAGGATATAGGAGTTAATACCTGTTGAAGTGATTCCACATATGTAATACTGGATAGCCCATCTAAGGAGAAGCATAGCAAATTAGTACATGCTATGAATGCTGTGACACATTGCTTTGGATTTTGTTTTACAATAATCTATGTTTGAATGTAACTGTCCCTATAATATAAACATTAAACAAATAGACATATTGCGCAGAATGCTTATGGTTCAGTCCGTGATGTTTGATATTTCAACAATGAACACTGGAAATTTGATTTTGAAAATATTACTTCTGTAAGGGTGCCCTCTTATGGTAAACACAGCAGTATGCAGGCTGTAATGTTAGAGCATTGCACTGAAACCAGGCTGAGGTGTCTTTAAAAAAAGTTATCTAAAGAATAACAATTACACAATTCATAATTCAAAAGCATTTTCTGAGCATGCCATAAGTAATGAGTGAGTAATAACTTCAGCAATTCTACCCATAATGCAGTTTGTCCATAACAAAACACCTGTGTCAACATCCGAGGCCTGAGGTTCTGTCACTCGATGACATCACAATGGCCTCATTAAGAGGACTTCCTCGTTCATCGCTACTGGCTTTGTCTCAAGGAAGCACCAATTCATTGAGCATAAAGCATGAAAACAATAGATGTTTTAAAAAATGAATAAATGCAAGATTTTAAAATTGTAGACACACTTGAACAAATTGTGTGTTTTGAAAGGATATCTAAGATTTACAAATGCAGGGTTTCAAATTGATATCAAACTTATTCAAACGTCTGGCTACGATAATCATCCTGAACAATTACAATCAGCACACTTGTTTTAAAATCTTTAAGGGCAAAGGAATGATAAAGATTCATTTTAGGATACTAATCCTTATCATGGATTTAATCAAAATCTTTACATTTGTAAAATTTAAACACCGTATTGTAGAAATATGTCAAATGGTGGTTTGATCTCGGTGACAGTTCACAATATGGCTAAAGAAAGAATATGTATTGAAAGAAAGATCTCACAAACAGTTTAAAAGCTGTAAAAACATAAGCACAAGAAAGAGAGAGAGAGAAAGAGAAAGAGAGAGGTACCATGTAACATATCAAAGAGGTGTATGCTGTGGAAACCACAAAGGCAGAGCAGAGGGGTTTTGTTTTGAGTAAATGGCTAGAGAGTCAGACCAAACCACAGAGATAGCTGCACCCCCAGCATTGCGCAAAAACCCAGCATGGACCTGCAAGCAGGTCTCAGAGCATGACCGCTAGCGTGCTCTCAAAGGGTAAGAGAGGGAAACAGGAATCAAAAAAAGTACCTGTATGTGCATCGCAAACGAAGTGCGCATCGCAAGTTCTGTCGTCAGAAATCTCCTCCAACTTGTACAGAATGCAGCTGCTAGGGTTCTTACTAGAACCAAGAAATGGGAGCATATCAGCCCGGTGCTCAAAACTCTTCATTGGCTGCCTGTCAAATTCAGAATTGACTACAAGATTTTACTTCTAGCGTTTAAAGCTTTAAATGGCTTGGCCCCTGAATATCTGAGTGACTTACTCATTCCTTACTGTCCTCCTAGATTACTTCGCTCTCAAAATGCTGGCTATTTGAAAATTCCTATTATATCTAAAATTACAATGGGTGGCAGAGCCTTCTGTTACAGAGCCCCTTTTTTATGGAATAATCTTCCCATGTATGTACGGGCTGCAGACACACTTGCTGTCTTTAAGTGTAGGCTAAAAACGTACCTCTTTAGTCAATCCTATAGTTAAGGATGTCAGGGGGGGGGGGGGGGGGGCTAACCTTCTCTTTTCCTCTCTCACCCTGAGCTGCAGATTACTCCGGCCCGTCCCCCTCTCACCCTGAGTTTGCAGACTGCTCCAGTTATGCCCCTCACCCTGAGTTTGCAGACTGCTTCGGACCCGTCCCTCCTTTGGTTTATCCTCCCGACTTCACGCAACCGGAGTCCCAGATGCATCACCCCGCCCCCTTTGAACTGATGATTGAACTGATTATTGAATTGACTATTACCATTCAGTCCACCTTTAGTCTAAACCGGGCCGGCCAGCGAAGGATGGGCACCCCCTTTCTAGCCAGGTTCCTTCCGAGATTTCTTCCCACTGGGGAGTTTTTTCTCGCCACTGTTCAGTGTTTTTTCTCCCCTACTGGGGAGTTTTTTACCTCATTTTGCTGGTTGGGGGCTAAGGCCTGGTTTTTTTTGCTAAATTTTCCTTCTGTTTCCCTGTGCAGCGTCTTTGTGACAGTTCTCTGTAAAAAGAATAAAATACAATAGAATAGAATAGAATACAATAGAATAGAATACAAATAAAATTGAATTGAATTGAATTGAATTCCTTAGCCGACCACACGTCTAATTCTCAACCAATCACATGCACACACCTCTCCTGGAGCACACTTTTAAAACCAAGAATCAGACCTCCCTGTGCTGCTCACTGCTCCCCTAAACCTAACCCTCCCTGTTTTGCTCACTGCTCCCCTAGCACTAACCTTCCCTGTGCTGCTCATATACACACACACACACACACACACACACACACACACACACACACACACTTCCCCCACACCCATGCACTCGCACCCTGTTACAGACAAAATCCCATGATTCAGGGATTGTTTCACATGAGTCCATACTACTCCACACCTTACTCAGCACATACATTCATTATGAGGCTGAATGGCCTGAATGAGTCAAGAACACTTTCATGACAGCTGGTCACATGACCATGGAATGTATCATCAGGGAGGGAATGGGATCAAGATGCTTTGTGTTTCAATGCATTTGATGATGTTTGTGCTTAAAAAACATTAATGAATTCAGTATTTTTTATTTTTTTTGTGACTTATTAAGTATATATTTCAATCTTTTTATGATATGCACCATCCCTGTCAAGCCTCAGGTTTTACCTGTGAGTTTTTTTATCTGTGCTGCTGTCTCACACGGGCTCCCTCTCAGCTTCAGTTTCTCTGCTCCATCAGTGATGAGTGGGACAGTGATAGATTCACATAATGAATGTGTAAATATTTGATCTCTGCTTACATATTTACACATTTATTATGTAACTGTGTTAAACTTGGAAACTTTGGGAGAGATTTTTATAATATTTTATTTGAAAATGTCACCCAATGAATACTGGTGCCCTGTTTTTTTAAGCCTCTCTTATCTGGTCTGTTGTAATGGAAAGATGGTCTGAGGTGTGAGGCGGGTAAATGTGATCGGGGCGTCAGTGTGGTTTTAATGCTGTGAGAGGGAGGTGTGAAGACAGCTCTGTGCTGCAGGTCAGTCTTCCTGTGCAGCTCTTGTCTGTGTAGCGCTGAATATACAAGGCTGTGAGTGGAAAATAGATGCACCTCCCCTGTCACCACAACAGAACAGTCTGAAATGGAAAAACACATTTTGCTGGTAAAGAAAAGAGAGCCGTGTGTGAAAGCTTTCCAACTACAATAAGCAGCGCAAACATCTCAGCGCAGCAACGTATCAGACAAAGTTATCTGTCCATTTCCTGCCTTTTTTCATTGTGACTGTCACATTTGATATAGTGCAGCATGTTTTCAAAAAGGCTGATTTTGTCCCTAGCACTTTCTAAAAGCCAATAAAAAAATGTTGATATTTCTATTGGGAATGATGTGAAAATAACAGTTTCATTAAGGCCAGCACTAGGACTAGGCCTCTCCTTCAATATTTTTTAAAAATTAGCATGAATTAATTAGCATTAATTACCTACTGCCCGCTGAGGAAAGACCAGGCAGGGGTCATACGCAGGGAATTGCCAGCTAACTGTAAAAAAATTAAAGCTGCATTTGTGAAATATTAGTTTAGATGAAAATGTTTGAATTTCAGCATTCTGAATTTGTTTTTGTGCGAACTAAAAATGTTATAAATGTTTTGTTTTTGTGACGAAGATGAATCTTTATGGAAAGCTTCACTCGTCGTCTTTAAATCTCATATCTGAGTAAACAGTTTCTCTCTCCGCTTCCCTCTTATTCCTCCTCACTTGTGCTAAAATCACATGCAAATCACATGCAATCGCATCTGTGTGATGTCCTATTGAATGTGGTGAGGGGTAATATACCAGTAATTGTCCCCATGTATAAGAGTCAAAGGGCACTATAATCATGTTCAGCTGTTGAAATTAAATATTTTACAGCAGAAATTCCAGTCTGGGTAAGGGCATTACTCTCTCCTTGTTCTCTAGATTATAGGCCCATGTGGACACCTGACAGGCATCTCAACAGGAAGTGCATGAATATGTGAGAGCATGTTTATGCTCTGTCGCTGTACACAGGAAGGAATCTGCCACTGAGTCATTCTCTCAGTAAATGTACCCAGTTGCTGTAAAACATACCAAACAGCATCAATAACTAAGAACCCTAGAAAGCTCCTTGTTTATTGAAGGTACAGGGAGGGCTCTGCTAGCAAGAGGCCTTGCCTTCATAAAGCACATCCAGTTGATCTAACACATGCAAGATAGTACCGACATTCACTGCAATGTTTTCCCTGGCTAAGCAGTGGCAGATATATGGAGGTATGCCTGAACCACTCATGATATGTATGTACAGACATATTTATACATGCCTTCTTCTTGTGGAGAAAGATTTCCTGTAAAACTTTAAATTAAAGTTTTCATTCAGGAAAATTGTTTGTGATCGAAATGTATCAGATTTATATACCCCGACTGTCTGATGTATTGAGTTAAGCAGCCAATGTGAAAAATGTGGATTCGCAAACACAAAGCTTAATTGAAATAAGTCTGATGTTTGCATGATTATAAATGAACATGTTTTCACATGCCCATGTATATTAATCCATAAAGACTACTTCTACAACTCAGAATAGGAACTATACAAACTGCTGAATATTCACGTCACCTGATTTACTGTTGAAACAGAAGTGTTTGTATCCCAGGGAGCAGTAGTGTTTTCTGTACAATTTTAGGAACATATATTGTTTCAAATCTACAATTATACAGTGGTATGCAAAGGTTTGGACACCCCTGGTCAAATTGTATGTTTTGTGGATTTTATAAGTGAAAAGAGGCTAGCACAAGTTCTACAGTGAAAAACTTATACGTTATATTTTTCTGTAATAATGCACAATTACCTTTTATTGTTGAATTTACTGTAATGGATTGGGGGAGGGGGGGGATTAACAGTACATGTGGCATATGCAAAAGTCTGTGCACCTTATCAGTCGGTACTCAGTAACACCTACCTTTGGCAGAAATGACGGCTTGCAGATGTTACTTGTAGGCAGCTAACAGTCTTTCTATTCTTGCCTTTGTACATTTTCCTCACTCTTCCTTGCAAGGATATCCTCTGTTCTTCTTGCATGCACTGCATGTTTGAGATTGGGGGCCAAACTTTTGCATACGACAGCATATGATGACCATGATATTTTATGATGTGGTAGGAGCAGAATTCAACATTTCATAATGTGCTGGGGGAAAGTCCCCAGTGCCCCCAACAGAAACTCCTGTATGCCCATGAACCCCCAAAATAAATTTATCTAATATGTACTACTATTTTCATGGGACTTTTATTCTTTATGGCATGCATAGCCATTTCTGACATAATGTGGTTTAAGAGGGTAAATAATCGCTCTAAACTTAAAAAGCAACTAATTAAGAAAAATGCATAGCTATATTACTAACATAACGTGGCTTAAGAGGATAGATGACACAATAATGCACAATGTACGTCTAGAGCTGTGACATATAGGTCAAGTGTGTTACTGCAGAAACGGGTATTCATATTTTCAGAAATAGAATACCTTGGATGTTATTTTGCCCTTTTTTATGATCGGCTACTCATTTAAGGTGAAATCAGATTTTTAAGCTCACATAACCTAAGTTTTCCAAAGATCACCCTTTTGTTTTTCACTTGTTGACTCCGCAGTGCTCTGAACAAAAGTTCTTATTTTCATTATTTAGGCTCCACTACCATGAATCATAAATGAGACCTAGTGTATCTCCTCTTTCCTCTATCTCCCAGTGACCACCAGTCTCCTCCTGTCTCACTGTCTCCATCTGGTCCCTCCGTTGCCTCTGCTACCCCAGAACTGTTCCAGCTGTTCCTCAGCAAAGAGACCGTCTCTATTCTCTGCCAGAGCGCCAATAGATATGCACAGCGGATGCCTGCTCAAGGGTTGCAGACGGCATGTATCGAGGTGGATGCTTTTTTGGCAGGTTTGGATAGGTTTTCATAGGTTTCCATTGGTTTGCATTGGTTTGGGTAGGTTTTTGGACACCTATATCCATTCCCCTAATTGTTTGCAAAAGTTGGAAATTCTCTAACGATATGGATGCAAATATGTTTCCAATGAGTCAAAAGAGATTATCTGCTGAAAAAAGGAGTCTCCCCTGAATTACTGTGATGCTGAATTATCTGTTGTCGATAGATTTTTGGACACCAAGGTACACTGTTTTATATTGCCTCCTGGGACTTGAGCAGTAATACGTATATATCCATTTCATATTTTGTACATGTGCAGACAGGAGGTTTGTGAACCAGTAAATGTACAAGTTTTACATTTTTCCCATATTTGATGCTCAAGGGTTCGCTGTAAACTAGAGTGGTGGAATTTTCCTGCGAATAATTTAAGTATGAATTATGAAAACAATTACATTTAAAGCATGATGTTGAATGATACAAGTGTCTTCTTTAATTTAAGCCATTATTGGTGTTTGTAGAATGTCGACATCTGGATTTATAAATAAAGCTATAAACAGAATGTTACAAAACAGGTTAAAATGGGCAACATTAAGCCTCTGCAGAAATAAATAAAACATTCTTTACTTAATTTATTTGAAAAAAAGCTGAATTTAAGAAAATGCGCAAATAACCACAGCTCAACGAGGCTCTTAGTTAAAAAAAAGCAAGTCCCATAATGTTGTGTCATTTACAGTCACATATTATAATGTTCACCAATGCTAGTGAGGAAATGTTCAAAAAATTGTAATCATTCTTGTGACGAAGATGAATCTTTATGGAAAGCTTCACTCGCGCTCTTTAAATCTCATATCTGAGTTAACAGTTTCTCTCTCCGCTTCCCTCTTATTCCTCCTCACTTTGGGTTTCTTGGTGGTGAAAGTCAAAGCAGCGTAATTCATTGCTTCATCTTGACGCTAAAAGGAAAAGCATTACACAGCTCATATGATTACCCATTATTCCATTCACCATTTTACCAGTATTTTCACCACATAAATCATCTATTTTAGTTTTTAAAAAATGCTTTCACAACATAATATTCATACCTGTTCCCTTGACAAGACTTCTCGGGACACTTGGTTGTTTGATGAAGCCCCTGTTTGAGTAAAATAAAAAGTTAAACCACTGGTGGTTGTCTGAAATGAATTACTCAGAAAATGTATGCGGTGGTTTACCAGAGTATAATCAAATCAGATCAAAAACGTCTACGATGTAAAAAAAAGCCAAGTTACTCACGCATAGCCTACATAGTGCTGTCTATAAGTTCTTAATTCCAAGTTGCAAAAACTAGGCCTGCCTTTAAAAGTCTTGATATCAAAATGTGGCCAAGTTACAACTAACAATATTGCCTATCGTAGCTCACACTAAATAAACTAACTCTATTCCAAAGCAATGCTATCCAAACTTTCCTAAATTATTTAATGCAACTTGGCCCTGTGTTTCTTCATCTTTGCATGTGAAGAGATTGCGCCTCATGGAACAACAGATGTGTTCAATGAATGTTTTTAACAGTTGATGAATAATTACACTCCAGAAAGGATATGGTTGGCAAGTTTACTTTAGAAAATGTACAGGTTTTAAAATGTTAACTGCTGCTACAGAATTCTTTACAATTCACAAACAGACATTTATATGAAGAAACATCATGTACAATAGAGAAAGGGGTGATGAATAAATAAATGCAGATAAAAATGAGTAATATTTTTACCTAGAAAATAGCGTACATATAGCATTTTTACAAATGTATCCAGACATGTTTGTGGGTCAGATGGTGGCAAATAAGTAATAGTACCAATTTTCTTAACATAATAGTATTCATGATATTTGCAAACAGAATTTTGTGAACACAAGGATATCTATGCTCTGTAGGACCACACAGGTTTTGATATAAATCCAAATAAATAAATCAATAAATACATAATAATAATAATAATAATAATAATAATAATAATAATAATAATAATAATAATAATAATAATAATAATAATAATACTACATTTTATTCATTCTGTGCTTTTCATAGACCCAAAGCAGTGAATGCAGACAATTGTTCAAACATGCCCTATAGTGCAGTAATTTTTTACATCTGAATCAGAGTATTTCCAGTATAAATTATTTTCATGTTGCAGTTTGATGTGGCACATACAGTTTCATTGACCACATTCTCTTGAGATGGTAAGAAGAAGAAACACAGGGCCAAGTTGCATTAAATAATTTAGGAAAGTTTGGATAGCATTGCTTTGGAATAGAGCTAGTTTATTTAGTGTGAGCTACGATAGGCAATATTGTTAGTTGTAACTTGGCCACATTTTGATATCAAGACTTTTAAAGGCAGGCCTAGGTTTTGCAAGTTGTAATTAAGAACTTATAGACAGCACTATGTAGGCTATGCGTGAGTAACTTGGCTTTTTTTTTACATCGTAGACGTTTTTGATCTGATTTGATTATAATCTGGTAAACCACTGCATACATTTTCTGAGTAATTAATTTCAGACAACCACCAGTGGTTTAACTTTTTATTTTACTCAAACAGGGGCTTCATCAAACAACCAAGTGTCCCGAGAAGTCTTGTCAAGGGAACAGGTATGAATATTATGTTGTGAAAGCATTTTTTAAAAACTAAAATAGATGATTTATGTGGTGAAAATACTGGTAAAATGGTGAATGGAATAATGGGTAATCATATGTGCTGTGTAATGCTTTTCCTTTTAGCGTCAAGATGAAGCAATGAATTACGCTGCTTTGACTTTCACCACCAAGAAACCCAAAGTGAGGAGGAATAAGAGGGTAGGCTATGCATGAGTAACTTTGTTTTTTTCGTCGTAGACTTTTTTGATCTGATATCACTTATTTTTTATAGTTAACTAATGATGAATAATGCATGAAGATAAACACGGAGAGAGACATGCATTCCAAAGAAATGTATGCAGACATTCACGTTATCCTATTACAGACAGCACACAATTACATTAAAAGAGTTTGTAAATGAGCAGTATTTAATGTGTAATGAAATACAATGAACAGCACCACCTGAGCTATGGATCATGAAGAAGCATGTAAATTAATGAACCAAGTCTATATGCATGCATGCACAATGGGCTAGACGCAAACACATTCTAGCTGAAAGACATACAGCCTAAATAGCTAGTACAGCCTAAATAGTTTGCATCAGTAAAATATGGAAATACAGTTTTAAAATAGGGCTATTAGTATTCTATGAAATACATTTAACATTAGCCTATTCAACACTGGATTGCCGGATGCGTAACTCCAACCTTCCATGTGTGGGCTACGAGCTAGCGAGCGAGCTAGTGAGATCATAAGCACAGCAGTTTTTTTTCCGGTAGTGTAGAACATTACCTGCGGGAAATGTTTTGGTACCGGACAGCTAGGTTTAGTTTAGTTTTCTGTAGTGCAATTAATGTAGGCTATAATGCATGTTGTTTAGCTTCGTAGAATCCAAGCTTGTATCTGCTTCCTGACGAGAAGCAGACTGACGTTTCTCTGGCAACAGTAACAGTAACAAGCTTAATTGGACAACGCATATTTCCCAGGAATCTTAGCCAGAAAGAAAACAATAGAAACTACTAAGAAAGTGCATACCAGAGATTATTCTTCTTATTATTATTATTATAATAATTAAAAGTGTTTGCAGTAAGCTACATTATCAACAGAGTAGCGTAGACTAGAGCCACATTCGGAAGCTATTGTTTTTTTGTTTTTTTAAAGTGACTAACCATGAATCAGATATGTTTGGGGATGTTTTGTTATAAATCCGATCTCTTAAAGGCTTGCAGCTTAAATGAGGCTATAATCAATTCTTAATGTAGGCTATTATCGTAAATTCTTAATTTTCCTAGTACTTAATTTTATGGTGACATTGTGTTATGTGTGAAAAGGATAAAGTGAACAGAGCTGACGTGAAGAAATTAATGAATAAAGAAATGTTGGCCGAGGCAAGGGTACGTTTCCACAGTCAGTCAGTCATGACTGCAAGAGCAGAGCGTAACACCCTCCCCAAACCAGACAAGAGCGAGTGTCCGGTTTGGGTAGTGTGTAATATAGGAGAAGTGAAATACAAGTGAAACATTGAACAGTTAATATTGGAAACCTCTTTTGCCTTTGCAATAAAAATATGTTAATGTGTTAATGTGAAAATAATGACAGTCTAAGAAATGAAAAGTACTTAACAGTTGCACATTGATTTTGTGGCAAATAAGCATGTGCCCTGCTGGGCTCAAACCCACAATCCACTGTGGAAGAGACTGCAGTTCTAACCACTAGGCCATCGTAGCTTCTTGGAAAGCATGAAGCCATTAGCTACATTAACATTAAAAAACATTAGTATGAAGCCTTTTTATTGGATTATAATCTTGATGAGCAGGTATACGGACCATACCCTCAAATAATAATTCTCGCCATTGGATAACATTGCGACGGAGGCAGGCAGTTTGGCAGGAAAAATGGGAAGAAGAATAAGAAGAATAAGAAGAAGAAGAAGCGGAAGAGGAAGGAGAAAAACGGCAAAATAACCCAAGTTTGGGGCTTTATTGTGTGGATGTGTGAAGTTGTATCTAAATGCTGTGAGGTCAGAACATACAGAAGTTAATGTTTTTAAGGGCTGAGAGTCTATGGTCATTGTGGTTACTTCGGTAGGAAACCCTGAAAAGTGCCAAACTCTCTGTGCTGTATAGGTATGGGGCATGCCCCACCAAGCCGTAACTTGGTGGATGGCATACCTGCCATCCCAATAAGAAAGCTATTCTTCTTCCTTTGATTATTATTATTATTATTATTATTATTATTATTATTATTATTATTATCATTAAGAGTAGTAGGTTCAGTAATGGTAGTAGTGCTTTTCATATAGTCAATTATATATATAATTATATAATTGACACTGGACATCTCAAGACAGCAAAGGCAGATGAGGAGCTGTTATTGATTTTGATGCTCAATTTTTCATCATGACGTTTTGCTGTATTTCACTCATATACCTTCACTTTAATTAACTTACTTAGTTTGATTAATTAAATTATTCTATTGAATATCTTTATTCTGCCTGTCTATTATGTTGTTGTTCGTGGCTACAACTGAAGTTCCCTTACAGGAAAATAAAAGCTAAAGTTTTGCTTACTCTGCTCTTTTTACAGCCTTTGATGTGTTTGCAGTGTTTTATTGCAATAAGAGTAATTAAGTATGTGTGTATTTTATTCGGGTAAGACGCAAAATGTAAGAGCGTGTGTTGTTTGTGACCAAAGCATATGCCATCCCTATACACAGCGATAGGCGCTCACATATCGGCCCAGATAAGGCAGGTGCAGATAAGGTGCAGATAAGGTGCAGTGCAAACTTGTGTTCTGTTCCAGCGATCTTCCTGCTGGCCAGTGTGACAGTAACATACAGTAAACCTTTACTTTCTGTTGTCAAGGGTTTGTTGTCATGGTGAAGTCTTACGTTGTCCTGACTTTGACTCTACGGAAAACCCTTGTCAAAAACTCTTTGATTTCTAACACCTATTTCCACCATTGTCTCTTGAGAAATGTATTTTTATAATCGAGGGATAGTCACATTACAGCTCTGTCTTACGCATGTAGTGGTTATAATTTAGTACCAGCTGGATGCCAAACACAAATACATAAATACTAGAACCATTATATAATATCTGGGCCAATATCAGAAGCTAAAGTGCGTTATATTTACATGAGATATGTGTACATAAGTTGCACATAGTGGGAGACAGTCAGATACACAAGTGGAGTTATTTTACCTGATGTGGTTTTACAGAACTGTTCAGAGGCTCTACATGACTATTTCTGCATGCTATTTATGAAATGGCTATACATGCAGATGACAAATTTGTTATCAAATTTGGAAACATAATTACTTTACACAAACACTTCTCAGAGCCTACATATTCTCACAGGCCTCCACACCCTTTAAGATATTGAGTATATTTATGATCTTGTATGTTTCATAGTAGTCTGATTTATGAAAAGTTTGATTAAACATTTGTCTAAAACACCTATGAAATGTACCCCGCATTGATAGCATGATCTCTTACCTTGGCAATTCTCACTACTTTTTTTCCTGTTCAGAACGAGGACAATATTTAGGATCACACTCAACGTCAAAGCTCCCGCCAAGCAATAAAGAGGAAGATCTTCATTTCCTGACATTATAAAGGCAAGATTTAGTACAGCACCTTCACCAGTAATATTAATAAGAGTATAATCAGTACAGCACCTTCACCAGTAATATTAATAAGAGTATAATCAGTACAGCACCTTCACCAGTAATATTAATAAGAGTACAATAAGACAGTGACAGTGATAACCTCTCCAAAATCTGATCTGCATGAGAATTACAATGAGGGATGGCAAACAATTAACAACTTAGAACATAAAAATTAAATAATAATATTAAGTAATAAACAATAATGTCAGATGAAGTCCATACTGTTTGTTATACAGGTTGAAATGATTAATGCATATGTTAGGCCTAGATTTGCAAAAATGATTGCATAAACCTTTTAAAAACTGAATGCACTAAGACGATGCTTTAACTATGTGATAGATTTTTTGCTTACCCTTAAAGTCCAGCTTGGTCCCGTTCCCAAACAGGATCTTCCCACAGGTGGCCACAGCGCAGTAGTAAGTCCCAGCATCAGAGAGGCTGAGGTTCCTCTTGGGGAAGTTGTAGACACAGCTCTGTGTGGGAGACACAGCCCCAGAGCTCCTCTGGCACTCATCACTCCTGTTTCCATGGGTGTAAATGATTCCTGGAGGGGACTCTCCTGAGCCCTGTCTGAACCAGTACACACTGTGTTCTCCTGCACAGGTCTCAGTGTGTACTGTACACTGCAGAGTCACAGAGTCTCCTGGCTGCACTGACTCAGACTCGGGCTGCTGCAGTACTACTGTCCTGCTCTGTGACTCTGACCCTGTAAAAATGTAATACTCATTACAGTGCAATATACAATAGTACACTTTTGTTTAAACCGCAAGAATAATGTGCCTAAGGGGCTAAGGACAAGGTCAATTCAGTTCAATCCAAGCATATCAATTTTGGAGCTTCTCTTAAAATGTGTGATTACACAAGTTTGCTTATTTTCTATCATGGCAGCTAAAAGGAAGGTTATTCTATTGGATGTAAATGTCCCCTGCTTCAAACTAAAGCTGTGGCAATAATGAAAAGGTTCACAGTCTACAATCTCACACCTGTTAGACAGACACATAACATGTAAAGATGAGACTGGAAAGGTACTGACAGTTGAGGCGGCACTTAAGTGAATATAAGATGCAAAAAAAAAAAAAACCCATTAAAAAAGTAATGTGACTAAAAATGATCTTTTCCTGAAGCAGAAACAGTTAAGATCCCTAAAAAGAGATGACAAGGATATACTGCACACCCTGGAACTTCATATAATTAACAAAATATCTGTGCTGTTTATTGAATAATTTTTTAAAACATGCTTTTTGAATTAAATTGAAAACTATGAAATTAGTGAGACTTCTTTGAGATACTAGTATATTTATGAAAGTATATAGGCCTATAGCCTTCAGAATTATCTACGCTAACTATGCAATGATAATTTTCAGCCAGCATATTTGGCAAACTATCAAATGACAGACTTTTTACTAAGAAATCACTATTAAGATAAACTTATGAGGTGATACATTTTAGTGTTATGGTTATGGCTCCTGTAAAGTTATGTAAGTCATGTAAAGGTTCATTTTTAACATTCCTGTAAAAAATATTTTTTTTCTATAGCGTCTTTATTTCATAAATTGTAATAAATAGTTATTTTTTCTGTGCCAGTCTACAAATAAACAAATTTTCCCGTAGCTTACACTTTATACCATAGAATGACAAATTACAATTACACATTAGGCTATGGAAAAAGGAAATAAGATTAATATTTACCCACACCATTAAAATAAGTTTAATATTTACCTGTCACTATTAGAGTAGTTCCATCTCCAAAGCTGATTTGTTTGTATCCCGAAATAGCGCAGTAGTATGTTGCAGAATCAGATGGCTCTGCTTGTGAGACAGTCAGGTTTAAGGTCCCCTTTCCTGCCTTAGCACTGAGGCGTGTACTGTTTTTAAAATCATTTAAAAATATAGCATCTGATGCCGATAAGCCAAGTATAAATGCTACAAGCTGAGGCTTCTGTCCAAGATGTTGCTTAAACCAGTTGACATAATCCGTAAACTCTTCAGAATAGAAACATGGGAGAGTCACATTGTCTCCAATCTGAGCTTTCACCAGCGTGTTAGGCTGAACTGCATGCTCCTCAAGCTGGCCATCTGGAATACAACAGAAAGCAAAATAAATATGTATTTCAACTTAACTGACAATGTGACAAAACTGATTTAAAAAAACCTCATAATCTCTGTAGAAATACCTCCATACAATACTTTGTAAAATTACTTTGGTTGATAAGTTAATAACAATTGTACACTTACACACTCCGCTGAAAAACACAAGAATAGCACAGAGTGGTGCCATCACTGCATCTGAACTCTCCTCTCCATGAGACCCTGCTTGTACCTGCACTGTAAAACTCAAACTGTACAGAGAAGGATGTACTTGAGCTGATCATTTCCACTGATTCACTACAGTAGGAGGTCACATGCCAGGGGCAGATTTGATTGGCTGTTCAAACAGGCAAATTATTGGGTGACAAAGTTTCGCTCAGTCATCAACGCTCAGTGCAACAAAAGAAAACCCTTTTCAATATTCACATTTTTATGAGATGTGTTCTGTCTATACAGTTGTTATTTATGTAGTGCAATTGTGGAGCGTTTCATAAAATTTCAACCTATTTTACATTGACAATAATACATTGAGAATAATCACACATTTTCATATTACACTCAAGGCCTCCCCATTTGTAATTGTTACTCTTCTAATTTTATAAGTGCCTAGCTCTTTCCTGTTTCTTTTCCCTGGGGCTTCTGCCCTTCCCTCACCCTGAGCTGCAGCCTGCTCCAGCCCTGTCCCTCACCCTGAGTCTGCAGACTGCTCCAGCCCTGCCCCTCACCCTGAGTCTGCAGACTGCTCCAGCCCTGTCCCTCACCCTGAGTCTGCAGACTGCCCCAGCCCTGCCCCTCACCCTGAGCTGCAGACTGCCCCAGCCCTGTCCCTCACCCTGAGCTACAGACTGCCCCAGCCCTGCCCCTCACCCTGAGCTCCAGACTGCTCCAGCCCTGCCCCTCACCCTGAGCTGCAGACTGCCCCAGCCCTGCCCCTCACCCTGAGACTACAGACTGCTCCAGCCCTGCCCCTCACCCTGAGCTGCAGACTGCCCCAGCCCTGCCCCTCACCCTGAGTCTGCAGACTGCTCCAGCCCTGCCCCTCACCCTGAGTCTACAGACTGCTCCAGCCCTGCCCCTCACCCTGAGACTACAGACTGCTCCAGCCCTGCCCCTCACCCTGAGTCGACAGACTGCTCCAGCCCTGCCCCTCACCCTGAGTCTGCAGACTGCTCCAGCCCTGCCCCTCACCCTGAGTCTGCAGACTGCTCCAGCCCTGCCCCTCACCCTGAGTCTGCAGACTGCTCCAGCCCTGCCCCTCACCCTGAGTCTGCAGACCGCCCCAGCCCTGTCCCTCACCCTGAGTCTGCAGACCGCCCCAGCCCTGTCCCTCACCCTGAGTCTGCAGACTGCTCCAGCCCTGTCCCTCACCCTGAGTCTGCAGACTGCTCCAGCCCTGCCCCTCACCCTGAGTCTGCAGACTGCTCCAGCCCTGCCCCTCACCCTGAGTCTGCAGACCGCCCCAGCCCTGTCCCTCACCCTGAGTCTGCAGACTTATCCAGCCCTGCCCCTCACCCTGAGTCTACAGACTGCTCCAGCCCTGCCCCTCAACCTGAGCTACAGACTTCCCCAGCCCTACCCCTCACCCTGAGTATGCAGACTGCCCCAGCCCTGCCCCTCACACTGAGTCTGCAGACTGCTCCAGCCCTGCCCCTCACCCTGAGTCTACAGACTGCTCCAGCCCTGCCCCTCACCCTGAGTCTGCAGACTGCTCCAGCCCTGCCCCTCACCCTGAGTCTGCAGACTGCTCCAGCCCTGCCCCTCACCCTGAGCTGCAGACTGCTACAGCCCTGCCCCTCTCCCTGAGCTGCAGACTGCTCCAACCCTGCCCCTCACCCTGAGTCTGCAAACTGCTCCAGCCCTGCCCCTCACCCTGAGTCTGCAGACTGCTCCAGCCCTGCCCCTCACCCTGAGTCTGCAGACAACTCCAGCCCTGCCCCTCACCCTGAGTCTACAGACTGCTGCAGCCCTGCCTCTCACCCGGAGTCTGCAGACTGCCCCAGCCCTGCCCCTCACCCTGAGCTGCAGACTGCCCCAGCCCTGTCCCTCACCCTGAGCTACAGACTGCCCCAGCCCTGTCCCTCACCCTGAGACTACAGACTGCTCCAGCCCTGCCCCTCACCCTGAGTCGACAGACTGCTCCAGCCCTGCCCCTCACCCTGAGTCTGCAGACTGCTCCAGCCCTGCCCCTCACCCTGAGTCTGCAGACTGCCCCAGCCCTGTCCCTCACCCTGAGTCTGCAGACTGCTCCAGCCCTGCCCCTCACCCTGAGTCTACAGACTGCTCCAGCCCTGCCCCTCAACCTGAGCTACAGACTTCCCCAGCCCTACCCCTCACCCTGAGTTTGCAGACTGCCCCAGCCCTGCCCCTCACACTGCGTCTGCAGACTTCTCCAGCCCTGCCCCTCACCCTGAGCTGCAGACTGCTCCAGCCCTACCGCTCACCCTGAGTCTACAGACTGCTCCAGCCATGCCCCTCACCCTGAGCTGCAGACTGCTCCAGCCCTGCCCCTCACCCTGAGTCTGCAGACTGCTCCAGCCCTGCCCCTCACCCTGAGTCTGCAGACTGCCCCAGCCCTGTCCCTCACCCTGAGTCTGCAGACTGCTCCAGCCCTGCCCCTCACCCTGAGTCTACAGACTGCTCCAGCCCTGCCCCTCAACCTGAGCTACAGACTTCCCCAGCCCTACCCCTCACCCTGAGTTTGCAGACTGCCCCAGCCCTGCCCCTCACACTGAGTCTGCAGACTTCTCCAGCCCTGCCCCTCACCCTGAGCTGCAGACTGCTCCAGCCCTACCGCTCACCCTGAGTCTACAGACTGCTCCAGCCATGCCCCTCACCCTGAGCTGCAGACTGCTCCAGCCCTGCCCCTCACCCTGAGTTGATTATTTACTATGTCAGATCCCTCATTACATTCTGTTACCATTCATTCCACTTTTAGTTTAAACCGGGCCGGCCAGCAAAGGATGGGCTCCCCTTCTCTAGCCAGGTTCCTTTAGTTTAAACCGGGCTGGCCAGCGAAGGATGGGCTCCCCCTCTCTAGCCAGGTTTCGTCCGAGATTTCTTCCTATGTGGGAGTTTTTTTTGCCACCGTTTGAGTGTTTATCTTCTCACCGGGGAGTTTTTACCCCGTTTGCAGTTTGGGGGTTCAGGCCTGGTTTTTTGCCCAATTCTCCTTCTGTTTCTCTGTGCAGTGTCTTTGTGACTGTTCTCTGTAAAAATTGCTATACAAAATGAAACTAATTGAATTGAATTGAACATGGGAAACTACACTACACTATTTCTACTGACATGTGGCCCCAGCCAGGATATTCCATTGGATACATTTTGTACCAGCCTCATCACAAAACTTCAGGCGGCGGGGATTCATTCAGGCAATGTACCTTGATGACAACAGGGAAACCTCTTGACCAAACTAGATATTTTCTTTGTGAAAATTTACCATAGAAACTAAGTTTATTTAGAAGATTAACAAGATAATGTGTGTGGATGTCAGTTCAGCATTCTAACCAGAAGAGGGCACCACCTGCTGCAGTGTGTTCCTATTCATGTGTTGGCATGTGTCATTCACTGAACCAATAGATCCACGTCCACCAGTAATGCTGGGCTTGTGAACATTACTGGCTCATATGAGCCCTGAACAGACCCAAGACTGCATAGCTTTTGGGACCTTCCAGATGAAGCCTTAGCTTCTTGCTGCTGCTCTAAGAAAACACAGGATAACTAAAGCACTCATTCCACCCACTAGTGTGTGTGTGTGTGTGTGTGTGTGTGTGTGTGTCTCTCTGTCTTTCTATGTGTGTGTGTTTCTGTGTATTCATGTGTGTGTATGTTTATGTGTGTGGGTGCACCTTTTTGTGCTTCAGCCATTTGTGTGTGTGTGTGTGTGTGTGTGTATGTTATAGTATAATTTTTGTTAGAATAGTGTGGGACTCTGTAATAAGTATATATACAGTATATATATATATATATATATATATATATATATATATATATATATATATATATATATATATATATATATAAAGGGAATTGGTGCATAAGCAGGTTTATATGAATGTATGTCTGAAGGAGAGAATGTGCAGCCAAGCACCGGATGAACTGACCTGTGGGATTGAAGGTCAAGGGAGAATCTTGGTGGGCAGTTGGTAATAAATCTGAGAGAACAAATCATGTAATGATCTGTGTGACAGAAGGTCAGGGAATTCCTTAAGTAAGCAGTTAATCGGGCCGTCGCGTGGTACAACGGTAAGAGCACCGACTTTCAGTCGGTGCAGTTGTGCTGCGAGGATCGGGGTTCGCGCCCCGGTCCTGCCAGATCCGAGCATGGCCGGCGCCCGTGGGAGCAGCAATTGGCGGCTGCTTCCGGGTGGGGGGAGGGGCTCGGAGAGAATCGCTGCGCACATACCGGCCCTGGGCGAGCTGGATTCACGGTCAGGGGCTCGAGGAGTCGCGCCCTGTAGAGGACGTGGCGACCTCTTTCCTACTACCGGCTGACAGGGTTGTGTAGCGGTGGTTCTCTAGCGGTTGCTACACGGGGGAATTGAATCAGAATAGGGGTTCAATTGGCTACTAAATTGGGAGAAAATGGGGAAAAATCAGAAACAAATTTTAAAAAAAAAAAAAGTAAGCAGTTAATCATAGGACTGAGACAATACCCAGATAAGGATAACCAGATGTGCACATCAATATGCTATAGACGTTTTTATGATTGGTAAATAAGCTAAAAAACCTGAAGTAATGCATATATTAAGGAGGTATCAATGTATGCAGCAGGCGATTGGCCATCGGACATTCTAAGATAGGAGGGCCTATACATGTTTTAACTGTATAAAACCTGTGGAATAAGGCTGAAAGGGTGTGACTTTATGAACTCACCCGGCTTTGTTAATCACTAATAAAGTTTGTATGGAAATGGCAAGCTCCTGTCTCTGAGAGAATTCTTCTAAGAGAAAAAAGACACAACAGTGTGTGTGTGTGTGTGTGCTTCTGTTGATGTGTGTACATGTGTGTGTGAGGACTAGAGGGGTTACCAGAGGAGACTGCATGTTCCCAGTTCCCAGAGTGCAAAGCACAGAAAAACAAGGCTCTACTGTGTTTTACAAGTCCCCATATTGCTTATGTAAACGTTCATAAACATTCACTAGACAATGCTAATCTACTGGCTACATAACGGTATTACTATATATAGCCATATAAAATCAGATAATGTAATATAGGTAATATATGATTATTTGTTTGACAGGCACCATTACCTGTTGTGAATTAAAGACCAGGGTACCAAATGTCTTTTAATATGTCCTGGTACCCATCTTTAGACAAATACTGGCTCATCTTAACATGTATCATGTTAAGCACAAGAAAAGGTGTTTTACAAGGTTATGGTCTATTACAGTGGTTCACTGATGCAGAGCAGAGCAGCCCGATTGAACCATGTCAGAGTATAAAATGGATAATCTCCATCGGCACAAAACCATTCGCTCGCCAGCTCATCGCTGTAATGCTTGTTTAGCCTGAGCTGACTTCTGTTTTTAGTCTTTTTGTCATTAATTGTTTTCACAGTTTTAGCTTGGGGCCCCTTGGGCCTTTTGATTACAAAACTCTTCAAGATCATTATGATCACATCTTCACAAGAGTGTGAATGCGCTATTATTTTATAGTCAAATTTATTCATAGAATTTTATGCTTGAAACATACAGAGACACAGCACAGTACAACGGGCTTAATTTGTCAACATGCAAGAGAGAAACATTTTAACATTTTCATAATTCTTATCTAAATGCTAAATCAGATGCTTCAATTTTTTATCCCAAGTTGGTTGTCAGGGCATTTCAGAAAGCTTGATTGTACTGATTTAGCAGGATTTCATGTTTAATGATATTTAAATATCCCAGTGCTCGAGTGCTGACACAATATAATGTGTGATTTGCTTGGGTCAAGAGAACCAATGTGCCAGGCTGTATATTACATGTAAACACAGCA
>CM056393.1:7406708-7414208 GCA_029718625.1 Synaphobranchus kaupii
TCCGTTTACCCTCCATTTCACAGTGCTTCAGTCCTGCAGGGCTTTGAGCTCTGGTCTGATGTTTTTATCATTACCTTTTATTCCAGTTTTTTACTTTATTTCGTCTTGCAAAGGGTAAATAAAGTTCTATTCTGATTTATACCATGTCATACTCTCTGTTTTCATGTTTATTTGCAGGATGTGTTGAATATGAAATGAATCCTTTCTCCCCACTCTGCAGTCTAACCCTCTTCCCATTCCCCTCCTCTTCTCTCCCTCTCCTCCTCTCCGCCCCCTCTCCTCCCCTCGCAGTATGAAGATACTGGACTCTTCGCTCCTGACCAGGAGGACAGTGTGTCTCTGTCGGTGTGTGTGAGACCTCATGATGTTCAGCCTGCCCCTCCACCGCTAGACGCATCTGCCTACACACACAGCAGAGCTGTGGTACAGAAAACACACACACATACACACAGTGACCAGAGTCCCCTCCCCAGAGCCCCTTGCTGATGAAGGTGCTCAGACGCAGTACGGCCTCATTTCCTGTTTAGTCATTCTCACACGGACCCCGTGTGTACTGCTTCAAGCGTCCTCTAAACCTGCACTGATGTGGGAAGGAAAAGTGTAAATACAAAAATATTGTCAAACGAGGCACACTAAGTTAATTTAGTTACTCATCTATTAATCTCAAATATATTTAACCGTTTATGTTGCCGACTCTTTTAGTGTTTTGGATTTCAGGAAAATGTATGAATAAAAGATTTAACTTCAAGTGTTGTGTGTGTGTTTTGGTTTGTAATGATGGCAGATGCATGAAGGCCTTTTGAAATGATTTTGAAATCGCTGATGGCCCAGGTACACCAGGACGTCATTATACAAGAGATCCTTTGTCCTTCAGCCCTCATTTATTGCCTGTTTTTTTTTTTTTATTACATAGCCTAACCGAAACGGTCATATGATAGTGAATGCAAAGTATCTCTGTATAATCTCATAATCTCTATAAATACCCCTATAATACTTGGGTAAAGTTATTTTGGCTGATAAGTTGATAACAATTGTACACTTACACACTCCGCTGAAAAATACAAGAATAGCAGAGTGGTGCCATCACTATCTGAACTCTCCTCTCTGTGAGACCCTGCTTGTACCTGCACTGTAAAACTCAAACTACAGAGAAGGAGCGCTTGAGCTGATCATTTCCACTGATTCACTACATGTAGGAGGTCACATGCCAGGGGCAGATTTGATTGGCTGTTCAAAAAGGCTAATTGTTGGGTAACATAGTTTCACAAATCAACACTCAGTGCAACAAAAGAAAACCCTTTATTCCTGTTTTTATTATATGTGTTAAGTCAGTTTATCATACAGTTCTTTTTTATGTTTTGCAATCATGTGGAGCTCTTCATAAAATTCATAATATTTTACATTGAGAATAATCACACATTGGAAACTACACCTCTCCCTACTGACATGTGACCCCAGCCAGGATATGCCACTGGATCCATTTTGTACCAGCCTTATCACAAAACTTCAGAAGACGGATTCATCCAGGCAATGTAATCGCGATGACAGCATGGTGACCTCTTGACCACACTTGCTCTTTTCTTTGTGAAAATGCACCATAGAAACTTTAAGATGAAACAAGATTCATGATAATGAGTGTGGATGTTGGTTCAGAATTTTAACCAGAAGAGTGCACCACTGCTGCACTTTGCGTCTATCCATGCACTGCACATTGATTTTTATTTGATTGGAGGAGGGAGAAGTCTGTCTTTCACTGAACCAATTGTGCCACATCCACCAGCAGTGCTGGGGTTCCCCAGTTGGCTCTTATGAGCCCTGATCAGACCTCAGACTGCATAGCTTCTGGGATCTCCCAGATGAAGCCTTAGCTTCCAGCTCCTGGTCCAAGAAAACACAGGACAACTAAAGAGCTCATTCCACTTGCTGTTATAATTTATATCTGTCTGTGCTTCTAGAGCTCCCACTTTGTGTGTGTGTGTCATTGCGTGTTTGTGCGCGTTTGCATGTGTGTGTATGTGGATATGTTTGTTTGTGCATGTATGTCTGTGTATATGTGTGTGTGTGTGTGCTTTCCATGTTTGTTTTGTGTGTTTACATGTATGTCTGTGTGTGTGCAGATATTTGGTTAAGCTGATTTAGATTTTCTACCATCAAGAAAACTCCCAAAACTGAAATGAACAAGTGCAATAGACAAGACATTTACAAATCATTCACTAATTTCTAATGGCTCTATTTCATACCCTCATGACCTTGCCCACAGCCTGGCACTGTGCTCTTTTTGAAATATTCATGAGTTACATATACTGGGAGAGTAATCAGAGGGGACTAGAGGGGTTACCACAGGAGACTGCATGTTCCCAATTTCCAAAGTGTAAAAAACAGAAAACCAAGGATCTGCTGTGTTTTACATGTCCCCCATATTGTTTATGTAAACTTTCATAAACATTCACTATAGACAATACTTCCATCTGCTGGTTACATATTGTGGTATTAATATAGACATATAAAACATATACTATAGGTAATATATGATTTTTTTTTGTTGACAGGCATCCTTATCTATAGTGAATTAAAGACCAACATTTAATGTGTTTTAACAAGTCCTGGTACCCATCTTTTGACAGAGGCGCATCTTAACAGTATTGTCATAGTGATGGTTGCGGTGTATTATAATGCTTCATCTTGGCCAGATTTTTAATTATTTATGTCAGACAAAAAAAAATACAACATGCACTGTGACCTTTTGAAAAACTGATTGTATTTTGAAAGCATTTTGAATGCAAAACATCATGAAGCATCTAGAAAAGTGAGTAGGTCATAATAACACAGGTGAGACAAACCCATTTATTGGAAACAAAACACATTTAGAGAAGACCAGTGTGATGTTCTCACTCCCGTCCTGTTGTGTCCCGTGTTTTTTCCTGTTTGTTTCCCTCATGCTGCAGGTTGGGCGTGGTTTTCCCTTTCGTGTCACTCTGTTCCACTACTCGTTATCCGCCTATCCCTTTCCTCCCTTCCGCATGCATTCCACACACTGCTCCGTTAATCACTCATGCATATGTCGGGGCAAAAACCCGAATAACCCAAGACCCCTTTCACTAAAGATTCCCCTCCTTATATGTTAAGGAATCAACCCTGGGGACAACCCAAACAGCACACGGACAGATAGGTAGAAAGAAACAAAAATATTTTAATTTTCAATTCATTTAAAAACAAACAAGTCCACTCATACACACTAACCCTGGTTCCTTCTCCCCCTTAAACACTCCACCCCTCTCCTACTGCAAGCGAAGCCCGTAAGCGGTGGAGTCAGGGCAGGCAAAGCACAGCACACACACGCAAGGCAGCGACCCGCTTAAACAGCTCACACACACCCACTACACAATACACTCCATACACACCTTAAGGAAGGGGTACACTCGCTATTCTCTCCCCTACTATTAAGCTACCCCTCTCCCACTACTCCTGTAGCTCTCGCAGCAGTCTTCCACCCTCCCTTTACCCCTAAGGATTAGTATCCCAGGGCTTCAACCACACAACAGGCATACACAACAGCACACACAAAAAATCAAATAAACTCCGGGGGAGATAGCTTCAGGCCACGCCACTGGGCCAGCCTATAGCCTATAGCCCCCACCCCAAAAAAAAAAAGAAAAAAATTTGAAAACAAACAAATCCCTCCCCTTCCTGAGTGCACGTCAGGATCAGTCTTAAGTTGCGTCTTCCGCGTTCGCCTGGCCACGCCCCCTCCACTCCAGCTTTCAATCGCACAGCCGGCTGGGGAAATGCTGCAATAAGGAAAGGAACAGCGGACCTGAGGACCAGCACTTTCACCGAGGCAAACACACAAACACGCCCACACCAGCGTGTTCTACAGCTGGGCACATCCCTGTAGTAGTGGAGCAAAGCTCCGGTATCCGCCAATACTCCACTCCGGGATCGCCGCCTGCCTCTGTTGCCACACTCACCGTTGACTCTCCCTTCACGTCACGTACTGCCGCTTCCTTTCTCCGGCCAGGCTCAGGTACGCTACCACATCTCCTGGATCTCCCGCACCACAGCAATGTCCATACAAAAAATTAAAAAAAACCCGAACCAAATAAACAAAAAACACACTCGCTCACTCATTCCCTCATTCCGACTTTATAAAAGTAGCAGCCCGGTCGGGATAACCACGTAACGAAATCGGGAGCCTCTCCACACTCCCCCCTCAGTTCCTTACAGCGCAGACAAAATAAACAGCACAAAATCTCCCCCACACCTGTCCTCTACCTTTCTTTTATCCCCTCCTCAATCAAATGCCAATAATCTCACACCAATCACACACGCACATCCCACTCACATTCGTTGTTACACGCGCATTCAATCACATTACTCACGCGGTTTCCAATTACTCCGTTCCCATCCCAATCTACTTTCACCACCCGACACATACATTCGCACGCAGCACCTAATTGATACTTGTTAATGTTTGTATTTAGTCACCCGGTGTTCTTTGTCCTGTGCCAGTTCGTTAAGTCTCTTTGTATTAATGTAATTGTAATGTAATGTATTATCACTCTGGTCTTGTCTCGTGGATACATTGTATCTAGTCCTGTCTTGCCAACTTTTAAAGCCTTGTCTTACATTCTGTGTTAACTCGCCATGTCCAGCTCTGTCCGGCTTTGATCAGCTCTCGCCAGGAACGGCGTAAACACGCTGTTCAGTCTTTCCTGCCTCGCTGTACTAACTTTAGTCTGCTCTGAGTCTACCAGCTTGCAGTTGTTCGTATATCCTGCTTGTGCTGCTGTTCCTGCCAACCAGCTGCTGTGTGTGCATGCAGCCGATGCTCCAGCTCTGCTAACCGGCGACGGTGCGTGCTTCCTGCTTGTGCTGCTGCTGTGTGCACGTCCAGCCGGGACCCCAGCTCTGCTAACCTGCAGCTGTTCCTGCCACTCCGCTCTGCCCTGTCTCCCGCTCCCCGCTCTTCTGCTCAGCCTGTCCGGATCCCTGCCACCACCACCAGTCCCTGGCCTCTCCCGCTCCTGCTGATCCCCTGCTGAATTCATTCCCTGTTTGTCTGTCTATTCTTGTTCTCCCTATGCTTCAGGAGGAATTCTGGTCGAAGCAATACATAATTGGAGTTATTGAACTTCCTGTGTATTGAGTCCGGTTCATAATCGGAACCGTAACAACCAGAGTATCTTCTGCATTAGCTGTGATATGGAAGTGCAGATACTGCACCACTCTCAGCTGATTGGCTGGGAAGTGGATGCTCCTTCGGGAGAGCAGGGTTTAGCTAGAGCTAAATTGCTGAATTATTGGATTATGTATTGGTTTGGATTGGACTATTGGATTTTGTGATTTTGGATTGGACTAGGATTTGGATTTGGATAGCGGATTGGATTCGGTTGTACCCATTTTATTGTCAATTTGTTCATGGAATTGTATCGTTAAAACATAGTGCCTTCCACTTTTATTGACACCCCTGGTAAAGATGAGTGAAAAGGGTTATTAAAAAATTCAGCGTTTGGTGAATTAGCTCAATCTCACACTGAAAAAATGAGAAAAATCCAACCTTTAATTGAAGTAAATTTATTATGAGAAAAGAAAATCCCTCAAGAAATAATTAACAAAATCATGTGTGCCACAATTATTGGCACCCCTGCATTTATATATAGAATAAAGTAATCATTTTTAATATTTGGTTGCATATCCTTTGCATGCCACGACTTCCTGATGTCTGTGACCCAACAACATCAAAACTTATACTTATTTTAAATTTCATTTAAAAAAAAACATTTGTTTTCAGTGTCATATTTGGTATTTCTATACTTTTGTCCTCAGAAAACAAGAAACAAGTGGCCTCAAAAACAAACCATGATCTTTACTTCCTAACTGACTTAGAGATACTGCAGAGGCGTTAACGTTAGCAGTAATCCTAAGCAATTCACATTTGAACTTGAACTAACTAGTTCGCAGTAAGGGTCTCAGTCTCAGAGGAAAAAAAACCCGTTGATCTCTGCTTTTATACCACGTGCCCAGCCAAGACCACCCCTAGGATCACCAACTCCACCCATTTTTATGTTAAGGATCTTGTGACGTCACGAATCCCCGGAAACCAGCGTTTTGGTAAGCCTACACAAAAACTCATATAAAACTATTTTGACTAAACATGAGATTTTCGGACATAGACAGTTGTGTATGATTATAATCTAACCCAAAACATCGGTTTTCAATGGGAAAAGTCGGTTTTTGACTGCAGCATCACTTTAAAAATATAGCATGATTGTGATGCTATTGAATTCAGTACCATGAACAGTGCAGTGGAATGTTCAAACTGTGATGTCAGAACTCCACTGAAACCTTAGTAAGCCAAAAAAGACTACAAAAAAATAAAATAAAGTGTTTTTTTGGAAGAATGTGAGCCTCAAAGCTGCAAAATATGGCCCATGCATTAGGCATTACTAATATAGAGACACGGCACAGAGAATGACGGTCTTTTGTCAAAATACAAGAGAAACATTTACATGTTTACATTATTATCTGAATTCTGAATCAGATGATTACATTTTTTTTTACCCAAGTTGGTTTTCAGGTGACTTCAGAAAGCTTGATACACATGGATTGTTCTGACTTAGCAGGATTCCATGTTTAATAATATTTAAATATCCCAGTGCTGACTAAATATAGTGTGTGATAGGCTGCTGCATGAGTACTCACCCACACCAAACAACGGGAACACATTACTTTTACAATCCATAGACTTCATTGGCTCCCAGTCAAATACCATATCACTTTTAAACTACTCCTACTCACCTATAAAGCACTAAATGGATTAGCTCCCTCATACCTCACAGACCTACTACATCCCTATGATCCCTCACGTTCACTCCGTTCAGCTCACCTTGTCCCTCGAACTTCGCTCCGCTGTATGGGTGACCGTGCATTCAGCTCTGCAGCCCCTGTGCTCTGGAATTCCCCCCCCCCCCCCCCCCCCCCACTGTCAGAAACTCAGAGTCACTCACAATATTAAAATCTAGACTAAAGACTCACCTGTTACATTAGCTATCACCTGACATCTAGTCTCTAGATAGCCGAAGCGTGCTTTACAAGCATGCATGCGTTGTGCTGCTATTGGGGGATCATATTGTTGCAGGGAAATGACCATTAACGGTTGCACTTTATGTCCCCTAACCCTTTGTTCTAATCCATCCATTGTTTTATTTACTGGACTTTACTGTCTACTTCCGCTTCTGAAACTGTGTATTGTCTTTTGTTGTAAAGCATCTTTGGGTGTCCTGAAAAGTGCTTTAAATTAAATGTATTATTCATTTACTCGGGTCAAAAAAACCAATGAAAAATATCTTCCATTATTCCATGCTGTATGTGATATGGTAAAGCAGTTATTCCAGAAATATAATATTGGATAGACAATTTAGATTAGTTTCGAATTTTGAATGGTTCAGTCAGTGATGTTTGATATTTCAACATAAACACTGGAAATTTGATTTAGAAAAT
>CM056393.1:7416708-7499208 GCA_029718625.1 Synaphobranchus kaupii
ATGCACTTTATTGAGCATTTTATTCAGAATTATAATGGACATTGCAAGTAGTATATCAAAATCAGAGAAAAAGGTGCACACAAGCTCAAACAAAACATATGTACAAATAAAGAAAATCAGAACAATATGGCGTGGATCTTGAAACTTTTAGTTCATAATGTCGTATTTTACCATCATCATAATATGTCACATTTGTAAATAATGTAAGTACTATGCTGTGCTGCTCCATACTGGTAAACCTCTAATTACACACATTAGAAAAGAAGGTCATGATGTCCTTGCAGTGCATCTAAGGCAACTGATAAGCAAGAGCATAATGAATGATGATGAATATATGAGAGAAAGGTTTTTTAATTGTGAGCAATACTGACATTTGGTCACCGAAATGTGCGTACTGTTTGGAAATGTGGGGACAGATTCTTGCTATTTTTAACTTGATATACTAAGCCTCTTTTTTCTAGTCTGCTGTAATGGAAAAGTGGTCTGAGGTGTGAGACGGGTGAATGTGATGGGAGCGTCAGTGTGGTCAGTGCTGTGAGAAGGAGGTGTGAAGACAGCTCTGTGCCGCAGGTCAGTCTTCCTGTGCAGCTCTGGTCTGTGTAGCGCTGAATATACCGTGAGTGGAAAATAGATGGACCTCCCCTGTCACCACAACAGAACAGAACAACACATGTTGCTGATAAAGAAAAAGAGAGCTTGTGTGAAAATGCTTTCCAACTACAATAAGCAGCGCAAACATCTCAGCACAGCAACGCATCAGACAAAGTTATCTGTCCATTTCCCACCTTTTTTCATTGTTACTGTCACATTTGTAATAGTGTGGCATGTTTTCAAAAAGGCTGATTTGGTCCCTAGCACTTTTTAAAATTCAATAAAAATTCATATTTTTTAATTGGAAAATAGCATTTTCATTCAGGCCATGAGAACAGAGACATAGCAATAGGACTGTATGGAAAAATGCCTCTCCTTCAATTTTTTTATTATCATTATTTAATTAGCGTTAATAAACGCTCGTACTGCCCACTGAGGTAAGAACAGACAGTTTAGTCCTTCATTAGAAGTGGTCACATGCTGGGAATTGCCAGCTAACTGTAAAATGATGGAAGCTCTATTTGTGAAAAAGATAAGTTTAGAATAAATTTGTTTTGGAGCCATAGCCTTACTAGTTTATGTTAGCTTGCCAGATTCTATGAGCTAGCTATCACAAATGGGATGTGGGTTTTCTCCCAAAAAAATGTGTCTAAACTATGCATGTGTGCTTGCTTATTGAGTCTAATGAGTTTCACTGGGTGACATTTATGAAGATGGTATGCTTCAATGCATCAAATATCAAGTTCAATTAAGATTACATTGAAAAACATGTCAAAATGTATTTCTGCTTAAATGAAATGGAATTACACCGTTTGCCATCTTAGTTATATTTAGGTCTGATGTCCTTTATTGAAAGTGGTGAGGGGTAAATATACCAGTAATTTTGTCCATGTAAGAGTCAAAGGGCATTATAATCATGTTCAGCTGTTGAAACTAAATATTTTACAGCAGAAAGTCGAGTCTGGGTAAGGGCATTACTCTCTCCTTGTTCTCTAGATTATAGGCCCCTGTGGACACATGATAGCCATCTCAACAGAAAGTGCATGAATATGTGAGAGCTCTGTTTATGCTCTGTAGCTGTACACAGGAAGGAATCTGCCACTGAGTCATTCTCTCAGTAAATGTACCCAGTTGCTCTAAAACTTACCAAACAGCTTCAACACAAGAAAGCTGTCGCTGTGCATACAGGAAGTGGTTGGTTATTGAAGGTACAAGAAGGGCTCTGCTAGCAAGAGGCCTTTCCTTCAGAAAGCCCATCCAGTTGTTCTAACACATGCAAGATGGTTGTCGGGCTAAGCAGTGGCAGATATAGAAAGTGAAAATGGACACACACTAGATGCACAAAACTCTCTGGTATTACCCTCTCTCTGATCTGTTACTTACTAATCGCCCTTCATCGTAGGCCTGAGGAAATGACATTGGTTGAAATTGACTTAGCTGAGTGGGAGGGGTAAACCAAATTGACAGTATAGTGGCACAGATTGCTCTTGTTTAAAACTTAGCACTGATTGGAATGAAGTCATGCCTCTAATCTTGTGACATTTAGATTATTATTTTTTTTGCTGTGCTCCCATATACCGCCAAACATATCGCCTGCATGGCCTTTTAAGATTGATAATAAAGATGCCAGAATTCATTCCGAAATCAGCTGCAAATCTAACACACGATTATTGGGTTTCAAGTCCAGTTCCCACACCATTATACTGCACTGCTGCTCTAAACAGACTGAGCATGATGTAGGAACACTGGGCAACAACACATTTTACTTCATTTGTTTAAAAAACAGCTTTTAACAGATGCTGGCAAGCCAGACAGGCACATCAGTGTACAATATTTAAAGTTTTGCTTTGTTTATTTGACAGCAGAATTTAAGAACAATCACTGCTCCAAGAGGCTCTTAGTTAAAAAAGGCAAATCTCATAATATTGTGCCATTTACAGTCACATATAATGTTCACCAATCCTTCTAAGGAAATGCTTGATAAATTGTGATCGGTCTTGTGAGAAAGATGTATTTTTATGGAAAGCTTCACTCACGCTCTTTAAATCTCATATCTGAGTAAACAGTTTTTCTCTCCGCTTCCCTCTTATTCCTCCTCACTTTGGGTTTCTTGGTGGTGAAAGTCAAAGCAGCGTAATTCATTGCTTCATCTTGATGCTAAAAGGAAAAGCATTATACAGCACATATGATTTCTCCTTTTATCATTTTACCAGTATTTTCACCACAGAAATAGTCTATTTTAGTTTATAAAAATTTCTTTCACAACATAATATTTGTACCTGTTCCCTCGACAACACTTCTTGGGACACTTGGTTGTTTGATGAAGCCCCTGATTGAGTAAAATAGAAAGTTAAACCACTGGTGGTTGTCTGAAATTAATTACTAAAATGTATACAGTGGTTTACCAGAGTATAATCGAATAAGAAAGCTATTCTTCTTCTTCAGATTATTATTATTATTATTATTATTATTCATAATAGTATGTGAAGTAGTGGTAAGAGTGTTTTTCATATAGTCACTTATATTCACCACAGTAGGAGTACATCTGTGGAGCACATCACCAGGGAATAGGGGTAGGCTTCAATAGAGAGTAAATAATACTTGAAAAACATTTTAAGTTGCAAGTTTGTATATGGAGGCCAGAAAATTCTGCTTATTATGCACTTTTTACGGCCTTTGATGTGTTCATGGTTTTGTATTGCAACAAGAATAGTTCAGTATGTGTGTGTTTTATTTGAGTAAGATGCAAGATGTAAGAGCATGTGTTGTTTGCGACCAAAGCATATGCCATTCCTAAACACAGAGATACGCACTCACATCTCGGCCCAGATAAACTTGTTTTTTGTTTCAGCGATCTTCCCGCTGGCCAGTGTGACATACAATAAACTTTCTCTAGAATGTTTGTTGCCATGGTGAAGCCTTACATTTTCCTAACTTTGACGTAAAAAACTTTGGTTTCAAAGACCTTCTTTTTTTTGGTACCTTTTTCTAATAGTCACATCACAGATCTGTCATAAGTATGTAGTGGCTATAATTTAGTTAGTGCCAGCTGGATGCCAAATACAAATACAGAAAAACTCAAACCATTATATAATAAGTGTGTTATATTTACATGTGATATGTGTACAGAAGTCGCACATAGTGGGACACAGTCAGATGCACAAGTGGCCGTTATTGAGTATTTTTTGTTCTTGTGTGTTTCATACTAGTCTGATTTCATTTTAAAACATTGTAAAGAAGTTGTAATAACCTATAACATACATGCTGCATTGATAACATGGTCTCTTACCTTGGCAATTCTCACTACTTTTTCTCCTGTTCAGAACGAGGACAATATTTAGGATCACACTCAACGTCAAAGCTCCCGCCAAGCAATAAAGAAGAAGATCTTCATTTCCTGACATTATAAAGGCAATATTTAGTACAGCAGCCTTCACAAGTGATATTAATAAGAGTATAATCAAATAGTACAGCACCTTCACCAGTAATATTAATAAGAGTATAATCAGTACAGCACCTTCACCAGTAATATTAATAAGAGTATAATCAGTACAGCACCTTCACCAGTAATATTTATACGAGTATAATCAGTACAGCACCTTCACCAGTAATATTAATAAGAGCAAAATAAGACAGTGACAGTGATAACCTCTCCAAAATCTGATCTGCATGAGAATAACAATGAGGGATGGCAAACAATTAACAACTTACAACATAAAAATAAAATAGCAATAATATCAGATGAAGTTCATACTGGTTGTTCTACCGGTTAAAACAATTTAATTATTTCACCTTTTAGCCCTAGCCTCCCAAAAATACATAAATTAACCTTTTAAATACTGAATGTACAAAGATGATACCTTCACCATGTGAGGGCAATCTTATTCGATAAGGTGTCGGTGCAGGCTTTTGTTCCAACCAAGCAGTAACACACCTGATTGTTCTAATCAAGGCCCTTAGCAAAGACTGTAGTGGTTGACTAGTAGAACCAGGTGTGTCACTGCTTTGCTGGCGAAAAAAAAGCCTGCCCCCACACCCACACTGACCCTGAGGAGCCCTGCACTATGTGATTGATTTTTTGGCTTACCCTCCATGTTCAGCTTGGTCACATTCCCAATGAGGATCTTCCCACATGTGGCTACAGTGCAGGAATAAGTCCCAGCATCAGAGAGGCTGAGGTTCCTCTTGGGGAAGTTGTAGACACAGCTCTGTGTGGGAGACACAGCCCCAGAGATCCTCTGGCACTCATCACTCCTGGTTCCATGGGTGTAAATGATTCCTGGAGGGGACTCTCCTGAGCCCTGTCTGAACCAGTACACACTGTCTTCTCCTGCACAGGTCTCAGTGTGTACTGTACACTGCAGAGTCACAGAGTCTCCTGGCTGCACTGACTCAGACTCAGGCTGCTGAAATACTACTGTGCTGCTCTGTGACTCAGACCCTGTAAAAAGTTAATACTCGTTACAGTGCAATACAAAATTGTCCATTGGAGATCTCTGTCTACATTTTACCTATAAATATGACTCAGTATTATTTTTAGATTACAGAGATAGCGTAAGATACGTCCTCCAAATATGCTGAGATACTCTTTCAGAACAAACATAAAGCAGAGCGTGTTTTAAGACGAAATATGTACGTGAAATTATTGTAGCTTTCACATCTCACATCTCTACTTTTTGTTATTTGTTTTAGTTCAAACCACAAGAATCCATAAGGGTATACGGACAGAGTTTTATTAAATTAAATTCTTACATATCAAGCGCTGCATCCTCCAACTGTAGTTACACAAGATTAAAAGTGTGCTTATTCTCTGACATGGAAAGGTTCTGACGGTTGAGGCGGCACTTAAATGGATATAAGATGCAAAAGAAATGCCCCGTTAAATGGAGCTGTGTGCCCCACTCTTTACCATTAGCTATGAAAAAGCATCAGTACTGCCAGTGAGTCCAGACTTCAATTAAGAATAGCTGTTATGTGATAGCTGCCACATCACCCGATTTTGAGTGAAATGGGTCATTTATATTTCAAAGGTTCAGTTGGCAGCAGTGGCATTTCTGGCCGTGCATTTAGAATGAATAAGTGATAAATGATTTAGCAGCAAAATTAGTTTAATGTTCAATTGAGTGTCATGTGGCCAATTCAGTTTGTCTAAGTTTAGACGCAGCACCATATTATAGTTTGATAATGAGAAATTATCATTAAACAAAAATGCTATGTGCAACAATACTGTACAACAATACGTATTATGCTACAATAGAAACTATTAAATTAAAAATGAGTTTGTACATCAATATGTTTTCCATCAGAGCAGAAACAGTTAAGATCCCTAAAAAGAGATGACAAGGACATACTGCACACCGTGGAACAAAATATCTGTGCTGTTCATAGAATTACTCAAAAAATTGGAAACGATGACAATTTATTCAACTTCTTTGAGATATTATATTTACAAACGTATATGTAGAATTCTGAGTTGACTGTGCTAACTATGCAAAGAGATATGTGTTAAGATTGAACGTAGATTAAAGGTTTCACAGAATTGGAGTGTTAAAAACATGATAAAATTGAGTATTTCAAAATTATTTTCAGCCAGCACATTCGGCAAACAAAAATCTGCTTTTTAATTAAAAAATCACTATAAAAATAGACTTATAAAGTCATAAATATCAAGCCGCCTCATGTAAAGTTGCAGAGGAGCAATTTTAACATTTCTATGTTTTTTTTTTGTTTTTTTTCTACAGTTTTTGTTTCATAATTTGAATCAATACTTATTTTTTATGCGCCAGTCTACAAATAAACATACCCATAGCTTGCACTTTATAATAAAGAATGAAAAGTTACAATTACACATTAGGCTATGGAAAAAGGAAGCAAGTTTCATATTTACCCATCACCATTAAAGTAGTTCCATCTCCAAAGCTCGTCTCCTTGAATAACGAAATAGCACAGTAGTATGTTGCAGAATCAGACGGCTCTACTTGTGAGACAGTCAGGTTAAAGGACCCCTTTGCTACCTTAGCACTGAAACGTGTACTGTTTTTAAAATCATTTACAAATGTAGGATCTAATTGATAGTTCAGTGTCATTGCTACAAGCTGAGGCGTCTGTCCAAGACGCTGCTTAAACAAGCTGACAAAGGACAGCGCCTCTTCAGGATAGAACCATGAGAGATTCACACTTTCTCCAATCTGAGCTGTCACCAGTGTGTTAGGCTGAACTACAAGCTGCCCAAGCTGGCCATCTGGAATACAACAAAAAGCAAAACAAATATGTATTTCAACTTAACTGAACATGTAAAAAAGGAAAGAAAAAAAACTCATAATCTCTGTATAAATACAGTACCTCTATATAGTACTTGTGTAAAGTTAATAACAATTGTACACTTACACACTCCGCTGAAAAACACAAGAATAGCGCAGAGTTGTACCATCACTGTATCTGAACTCTCCTCTTTTTGAGACCCTGCTTGTACCTGCACTCTTAAAACTCAAACTGTACAGAGCGGTACGGAGCACTTGAGCTGATCATTTCCACTGACTCACTACAGTAGGAGGTCACATGCTAGGGGCAGATTTGATTGGCTGTTCAAAAAGGCTAATTATTGGGTAATAAAGTTTCAACCCCTTTGTACCATAGAAACTTTAATAAGATGAAACAAGAAGATTAATGAGATAATGAGTGTGGATGTTGGTTCAGCATTTAAACCAGAGGAGGGCACCACTGCTGCACTTTGCGTCTATCCATGTGCTGCACATTGATTCTTATTTGATTGGAGGAGGGAGAAGTCTGTCTTTCACTGAACTGATCGTGTCACATCCACCAGCAGTGCTGGGGTTCCCCAGTTGGCTCTTATGAGCCCTGATCAGACCTCAGACTGCATAGCTTCTGGGATCTCCCAGATGAAGCCTTAGCTTCCAGCTCCTGGTCCAAGACAACACGGACCAAATAAACAGCTCATTCCATTCGGCGTTATAGTTTATATCTGTCTGTGCTTCAAGAGCTCCCACTTAATGTGTGTGTGTGTGTGTGTGTGTGTGTGCGTGTCTGGGGGTGTGGGTGTGTGTGTATGCGTTTGCATGTGTTTGTGTGTGTGTGTGTTTGCATGTGTGGATATGTTTGTGTGTGCACGTATGTCTGCGTGTGTGTATATGTGTATGTGTGTGTGCTTGCATGTGTGTTTCCTTGTTTGTTTGTGTGTGTTTGCGTGTGTGTGTGTCTGTGTAGATATTTAATTAAACTGATTTAGATTTTCCACCATAAATAAAGTTCTCAAAACTGAAATGAACAAGAGTGCAAATATACAAGACATCTACTAATCATTCACTAATTTCTAATGACTCTATTTCTTACACTCTTGGCCTTGTCCACAGCATGGCTCTGTGTTCTTTTCTGAAACAAAGTACAAATTCTGAGAAATCATGAGGAAACATCCTGCCAAAACCCACAGGCTGAGTAAGTAGGTGTTGGTACACATTAAACGTAAACCCCTGATCGTTTTAAACTTGCATTTATGTGTGGGCACCTCCCAAAATTTGATCTTTTAGAAAAACATATTTAACCCTGCCTTAACCCAAGTTGTCTGCTTATCAAACACAGGGCTGATGGCCAATAAAAAAAGGTTCTTTCACAAGATGTTGCCCTGAGAAGACTTACTTTGGTTTAATGGGAAGTGAAATTTTCCAGGCTATAGGTTTCTGAGCCTATTCATTAAACAAAAGGATCATACACTTTTTCCTGAGTTATGTATACTGGGAGAGTAACAAAGGGAATATTGGGAGTTACCAGAGGAGACTGCATGTTCTCAGTTTCCAAAGTACAAAGAACTGAAAACCAAGACTCTGTTGTGTTTTACATGTCCCCATATTGCTTATGCAAACTTTCATAAACATTCACTAGACAATACTTCCATCTGCTGGTTACATATAGTGGTATTAATGTATAGACATATACAAACATATACTATAGGTAATATATGATTATATTTTGACAGGCATCCTTATTTATAGTGAATTAAAGACCTGGGAACCAAATGTGTTTTAATATGTCCTGGTACCCATCTTTAGACAAACAGTGGCGCATCTTAACATGTATCATGTCATAGTGATGGAAGCAAAAGAAAAAGCATTTTACAAGGTTGTGGTGTATTACAATGCTTCATCTTGGCCAGATTTGTAATTGTTATTTATGTCACATACAATAATAAATAAGACATGCGCTGTGACCTTTTGTAAAACTGATTGTATTTTGAAAGCATTTTGAATGCAAAACATCATGAAACATCTGGAAAAGTGAGTAGGTCATAATAAAGCAGGTGAGACAAACCCATGTATAGGAAAGAAAACACATTTAAAGAAGACCAGTATCTTCTGCATTAGGTGTGATATGGAAGCGGTTTTTCACGAAGTGTTTCACTGCCCTGCTAAAGTAAGAATGTTGTGTCTTCTTGTGTGCACTGTCGCCATCATGTGGTGAAAGAAGTTATTACATAAAGGAGCTCTTTTGAATTGTCCTTCTGCGCGAGTCGTTACATTCCTGTTTTATTTTCTCTCCCCTGCCATGTGTGTGTGTTTTTACAGCTGAGGGCGCGAATTTCCCGTTGCTGGACAACCAAGTGAAGATTTTTAACCAAGTTAAAATATGCCGTGGATCTGATGACACTGAAGATCGTTGCAGAGCAGCCGGATTGAACCATGCCAGAGTATAAAATGGATAATCTCCATCGCAACAAAACCATTATCTTGGACTCACTAGCTCACGTCTGTTCGCTGTCACGCATGTTTAGCCTGAGCTGACTTCTGTCTTCAGTGTTTTCATAGTTTTAGATAGAGAGTCCTGTGGATATTCTTGAAAGAAAAAACTTTTTCAAAATCATTCAGATCCCGTCTATGGTTTATGGCATTGAACAGTGTGAATGCACAATTATTGCACGGTCAAATTGTTTTTATGGAATTCGATTTTTGAAACATATATACAGGTACTGTTCATTATGGCAAATGTTAATAGGATTTTTTTTTTTACGTGTTAGGTATTTTGCAGATGCTATTATCAAGAGTGACTTACACACATTGCATTTTTATTTTTTTATTTTTTTTACAAACAATCCATTTATTGATCAGAAGGACTTACACTTATTTTAAATTTAATTTAAAAAGAATTAATAAAAAAAATTTGTATTCAGAGTCATACTTGATATTTCTGCACGTCTGTTCTCAGAAAACAAGAAACAGAAGTGCCCTCAAAAACAAACAATGATCTTTACTTCCTAAACTTAAAAATGCAGCATGATGGTGATGCTATTGAGTTAAGTACCATGGACAGCGAAGTGGAATGTTCAAACTGCGATGTCACAACACTTAAAGGGACAGTTCGGAATTTTGGACATAATGTAGTTGATTGATGGAAACCATTTTCAGCTAATTCCATGATGTCCCTTCTTTTGGACATTCGCACGTTGCTAATGCTAGCGCAACTCTAAGGTAACCGGTAGCATCCACTACCAAACGCACTTAAACACTCCACAGTGCACCCAAAGTAAATAAAATACGACGACAGTCTACCAGGGTTATTTTGACTGTTTATACCATCATTTTTGAAGTCAAACTATCGACCACAACAACAAAGAGCAACAAGTTGCAATGGGCATGTTCGCTCCGCCTCCGTACTTCCACAGAGAATATAGGTCAGCACAAAGTAAAGGATTCAACGATAGTTTGACTTCAAAAATGATGGTATAAACACTCAAAATAACCCAGATAGACTGTCGTTGTATTTAAAAAAAATATTTTTACAGCCTTTAAACGGTTTCTGCAAGATCTCTGACAGCCCTCCGACCTAAGCACCTAATTTATCGTTATTCTTCATTTAAAATTGCATGTAATCACTGTTTATCTCAAAATAGCACACATAGTTCTGACCTCTCAGAATTACCTCAGGAGACAAGCTCAAGAGCGAGAGAGGTAACAGTTAACATATAAAAGAGGTGCATGCTGTGGAAACCACAAAGGCAGAGAAAAAGGGGTTTGTTTGAGTCAGAGCGTGATCACTAGCGTGCTCTTAAAAGGTCAGAGGGTAGAAACAGGAAACAAAAACATTACCGGTCTACACCGAC
Organism: Synaphobranchus kaupii; assembly: GCA_029718625.1. Lineage (NCBI taxonomy): Eukaryota > Metazoa > Chordata > Actinopteri > Anguilliformes > Synaphobranchidae > Synaphobranchus > Synaphobranchus kaupii. The sequence goes on from CM056393.1 coordinate 7,427,408, forward strand.
GGGACTTAACATGCATGTATGCTACTCTCTTTGGTGGTGAGTTTATTTAAAACACATCCACCCACCCACACACACACAAACACACACATACACACACACACACACATACACACACACACACACACACACACACACACTCATACACACACACACACACACACACACTCATACACACACACACACACACACACACACACGCGAGCACACACACACACACACTCATACACACACACACACACACACACACACACACACACACATCCATGCATTCGCACCCAGTTAAAGACAAACCCCCATGATCAGGATCAGGTCATATGAATCCATTCTACTCCACACCTTACTCAGCACATACATTCATTATGAGGCTGAATAGCCTGAATGAGTCAAGAGAAAACTTTCATGACCGATGACAGCTGGTCACATGACCATGGAATGTGGGTTCATTCCAATCGCTGATTTTGTGATCAAGATGCTCTTTGCTTCAATGTGTTTGGGCTGAAAAAAATCCTTCAGTAATTTCTTTCTTTTTTGTGACTTACTGAGTGCTGTCACACACCAGGTGACGCCCCTGGGAGGGACAGGATAGCAGGGCGTTTATTGCGAAAGAGGTTTTCAAACAAGTAAACAAATAAATGCAAATCTTCACCTTTCCCCCCTCAAGGGTTCCAGGAAAAAACTAAACTTTTCAGCCACATTGGATTGTTTTAGTGTTTGCCTCGGTCTCACTCTCGCTCTCGCTCTCTGTACAGGGATTCCCTGGTCTCCTCCACCTACTGTGGAAAGAAGCATACCTTTAATCCCAGGGCTGATTAGTTAATGCAACCCAGGTGTGTGTGCCTACTTAACCAGTAGGAGTTGCCCCAGATTCCTCCATTTCCGTCTGCCGGACCGAGCCCTGCCACAAGTGTATGTTTAAAATTCTTTATGAGATGCACTTTATTGAGCGTTTTATTCAGAATTATAATGGACATTGCAAGTTGTATATCAAAATCAGAGAAAAAGGTGCACACAACCTCAAACAAAACATATGTACAAATAAAGAAAATCAGAACAATATGGCGTGGATCTTGAAACTTTTAGTTCATAATGTCGTATTTTACCATCATCATAATATGTCACATTTGTAAATAATGTAAGTACTATGCTGTGCTGCTCCATACTGGTAAACCTCTAATTACACACATTAGAAACGAAGGTCATGATGTCCTTGCAATGCATCTAAGGCAACTAATAAGCAAGGGCATAAAACATGTGAATGATGATGAATGTATGAGAGAAAGGTTTTTTAATTATAGTGAGCAATACTGACATTTGGTCACCGAAATGTGCGTACTGTTTGGAAATGTGGGAACAGATTTTTGCTATTTTGCTACTTGATATACTAAACCTCTTTTTTCTAGTCTGCTGTAATGGAAAAGTGGTCTGAGGTGTGAGGCGGGTGAATGTGATGGGAGCGTCAGTGTGGTCAGTGCTGTGAGAAGGAGGTGTGAAGACAGCTCTGTGCTGCAGGTCAGTCTTCCTGTGCAGCTCTGGTCTGTGTAGCGCTGAATATAACATGAGTGGAAAATAGATGGACCTCCCCTGTCACCACAACAGAACAGAACAACACATTTTGCTGATAAAGAAAAAGAGAGCTTGTGTGAAAATGCTTTCCAACTACAATAAGCAGCGCAAACATCTCAGCACAGCAACGCATCAGACAAAGTTATCTGTCCATTTCCCGCCTTTTTTCATTGTTACTGTCACATTTGTAATAGTGTGGCATGTTTTCAAAAAGGCTGATTTGGTCCCTAGCACTTTTTAAAATTCAATAAAAATTCATATTTTTTTATTGGAAAATAGCATTTTCATTCAGGCCATGAGAACAGAGACATAGCAATAGGACTGTATGGAAAAATGCCTCTCCTTCAATTTTTAAATTATCGTTATTTACTTAGCGTTAATAAGCTCTCGTACTGCCCACTGAGGTAAGAACAGACAGTTTAGTCCTTCATTAGAAGTGGTCACATGCTGGGAATTGCCAGCTAACTGTAAAATGATGGAAGCTCTATTCGTGAAAAAGATAAGTTTAGAATAAATTTGTTTTGGAGCCATAGCCTTACTAGTTTATGTTAGCTTGCCAGATTCTACGAGCTAGCTATCAAAAATGGGATGTGGGTTTTCTCCAAAAAAAAATGTGTCTAAACTATGCATGTGTGCTTGCTTATTGAGTTTCACTGGGTGACATTTATGAAGATGGTATGCTTCAATGCATCAAATATCAAGTTCAATAAAGATTACATTGAAAAACATGTATTTCTGATTAAATTAAATGGAATTCCAACGTTTGCCATTTTAGTTATATTTAGGTCTGATGTTCTTTATTGAAAGTGGTGAGGGATAAATATACCAATAATTTTGTCCATGTAAGAGTCAAAGGGCATTATAATCATGTTCAGCTGTTGAAACTAAATATTTTACAGCAGAAAGTCGAGTCTGGGTAAGGGCATTACTCTCTCCTTGTTCTCTAGATTATAGGCCCCTGTGGACACCTGATAGCCATCTCAACAGGAAGTGCATGAATATGTGAGAGCTCTGTTTATGCTCTGTAGCTGTACACAGGAAGGAATCTGCCACTGAGTCATTCTCTCAGTAAATGTACCCAGTTGCTCTAAAACTTACCAAACAGCTTCAACACAAGAAAGCTGTCGCTGTGCATACAGGAAGTGGTTGGTTATTGAAGGTACAAGAAGGGCTCTGCTAGCAAGAGGCCTTTCCTTCAGAAAGGCCATCCAGTTGTTCTAACACATGCAAGATGGTTGCCGGGCTAAGCAGTGGCAGATATGCTGTATATGCTAGATCCACCCCTGGTATGGATGTGCAGACATATGTCTACATGCCTTCATCCTGTGGAGAAAAATGCTAGCTAAATAAAAGACAAAATTCACTCAACACTTCCACTCGAACATTGAGAAAAGTGAAAATGCACACACACTAGATGCACAAAACTCTCTGGTATTACCCTCTCTCTGATCTGTTACTTACTAATCGCCCTTCATCGTAGGCCTGAGGAAATGACATTGGTTGAAATTGACTTAGCTGAGTGGGAGGGGTAAACCAAATTGACAGTATATTGTCAGATTAGTGGCACAGATTGATCTTGTTTAAAACTTAGCACTGATTGGAATGAAGTCATGCCTCTAATCTTGTGACATTTAGATTTTTTTTTTTTTTGCTGTGCTCCCATATACCGCCAAACATACCGCCTGCATGGCCTTTTAAGATTGATAATAAAGATGCCAGAATTCATTCCGACATCAGCTGCAAATCTAACGCACGATTATTGGGTTTCAAGTCCAGTTCCCACACCATTATACTGCACTGCTGCTCTAAACAGACTGAGCATGATGTAGGAACACTGGGCAACAACAAATTTTACTTCATTTGTTTAAAAAACAGCTTTTAACAGATGCTGGCAAGCCAGACAGGCACATCAGTGTACAACATTTAAAGTTTTGCTTTGTTTATTTGACAGCAGAATTTAAGAACAATCATTGTGTAGAAAATACCCAAATGTGTAACACCCTCAGTTTAATTATAGTTTGCTTGGTAAACGCTATCAGTCATAATATAATTGAATATGCTGATACGTTGATATGCTGAGTTTTAGCTACCTAGCACCTGATTGGCTAAAGTGTGCACGCACAGACGTGTGGGTAAATAGTTACTACTTGCGTTGCATTCGGAGCTGAAGAAGAACAATGTGGCTGTATTCCATTCTCAGCTCTACCAAAGAATTGGTAGTTTCAGTTCACATTATTGTTGGGACTCGTGTGTAAATGACAAACGTAAGTGCTGTATCTCAATTATATCCATTTGTGTTCTTACTATGTTAATTTAATGAGACTAGCCAGTGGATAGGATAATCCATCGTAAGCTAATGTAACGTTGGCTAGCTCAGTTAGTTTCAGTTAACTCATGTACATTATTTAAGGATCCGAAATTATGTCAGACCCATTATACGTCTAACTAAATGCCGGTATCATTGTTAATTCATGTCATTCGTTAGTCATAACTTATATATAGATTCGCAAAGTGCCGTCAGCTAGTTTATGCTACTATTCTGGCTAGTTGCCAATTATTCCACGTGTAAGAGGCACTACGAACGGTAATATTTCTAGCCGCGAGATGGCGATCTAATACTGTTATATGCGCAGTGTACCTTCATCATTAGTGGAAAGTTTAGTGGTAGCATGTAATAGTATTCAATGGGTCAATGCCATTCCTAAACACAGAGATACGCACTCACATCTCGGCCCAGATAAACTTGTTTTGTGTTTCAGCGATCTTCGCGCTGGCCAGTGTGACACACAATAAACTTTCTCTAGAATGTTTGTTGCCATGGTGAAGTCTTACATTTTCCTAACTTTGACGTAAAAAACTGGTTTCAAAGACCTTTTTTTTTTGGTACCTTTTTCTAATAGTCACATCACAGATCTGTCATAAGTATGTAGTGGCTATAATTTAGTTAGTGCCAGCTGGATGCCAAATACAAATACAGAAAAACTCAAACCATTATATAATAAGTGTGTTATATTTACATGTGATATGTGTACAGAAGTCGCACATAGTGGGACACAGTCAGATGCACAAGTGGCCGTTATTGAGTATTCTTTGTTCTTGTGTGTTTCATACTAGTCTGATTTAATTTTAAAACATTGTAAAGAAGTTGTAATAACCTATGACATACATGCTGCATTGATAACATGGTCTCTTACCTTGGCAATTCTCACTACTTTTTCTCCTGTTCAGAACGAGGACAATATTTAGGATCACACTCAACGTCAAAGCTCCCGCCAAGCAATAAAGAAGAAGATCTTCATTTCCTGACATTATAAAGGCAATATTTAGTACAGCAGCCTTCACCAGTAATATTAATAAGAGTATAATCAAATAGTACAGCACCTTCACCAGTAATATTAATAAGAGTATAATCAGTACAGCACCTTCACCAGTAATATTAATAAGAGCAAAATAAGACAGTGACAGTGATAACCTCTCCAAAATCTGATCTGCATGAGAATAACAATGAGGGATGGCAAACAATTAACAACTTACAACATAAAAATAAAATAGCAATAATATCAGATGAAGTTCATACTGGTTGTTCTACCGGTTGAAACTATTTCATTATTTCATCTTTTAGCCCTAGCCTCCCAAAAATACATACATGAACCTTTTAAATACTGAATGTACAAAGATGATACCTTCACCATGTGAGGGCAATCTTATTCGATAAGGTGTGGGTGCAGGCTTTTGTTCCAACCAAGCAGTAACACACCTGATTGTTCTAATCAAGGCCCTTAGCAAAGACTGTAGTGGTTGACTAGTAGAACCAGGTGTGTCACTGCTTTGCTGACGAAAAAAAAGCCTGCCCCCACACCCACACTGACCCTGAGGAGCCCTGCACTATGTGATTGATTTTTTGGCTTACCCTTAAAGTTCAGCTTGGTCCCGTTCCCAAACAGGATCTCCCCACAGGTGGCCACAGCGCAGTAGTAAGTCCCAGCATCAGAGAGGCTGAGGTTCCTCTTGGGGAAGTTGTAGACACAGCTCTGTGTGGGAGACACAGCCCCAGAGCTCCTCTGGCACTCATCACTCCTGTTTCCATGGGTGTAAATGATTCCTGGAGGGGACTCTCCTGAGCCCTGTCTGAACCAGTACACACTGTGTTCTCCTGCACAGGTCTCAGTGTGTACTGTACACTGCAGAGTCACAGAGTCTCCTGGCTGCACTGACTCAGACTAGTGATGGGCAAAACAGTTCACTTCAGTGACACGAATCACTAGAATCAGTTCATTAAAAAGATTCGTTCACCGAATCGTTCAGTGCTTGGGCGGAGCTCCGACTGCGTACTGCGTAGTCCGACTCACTCAGTGAACTGACGGCCGAACAGTTCATGCGGAAGTGCTGTCGCTTTGACAAATGCGCCAAACTCCGTTTACAAATCTTGATATTTTAAAAGTTTCCTCGTTGAATATCAATATTGGAGGTGAACGCTGGTTTTCAATTACTTTTAAGTCTTAACTTGCTGGGCCTGATTCTGGCAGTTTGAGCCGCTGATTATCACTCAGGATCAGTGGCGGAGCCAGAACGTAGCTAATGGGTAGGCCTGCAAAAATCTGGGTGGGCCTGATTATTTTTTAAAGCTAAAAAAAAGTTGAAAAAAAAATCTGTCGGACCACTGTAAATAATAATACGCCTCGTACTGAAGTCATAATACCAGCCTGTCAGATGAATATCTACATGTATGAAAGGATACAATTCACTGTTACGACGTGATAGGGAAAAAAAGAGGGAGAGAAAGAGAGATCGAGTTTATGTCTTTAATGAATGCTTATTGTTTTGCTGTTATTAAACAATGAGAGACATGTTTTCTCTGTTAACTTGATAGCATTTTGTTAGTGCAATGGCATGCGGCTTACTAGATTCGTGTTTGTCACAGGCCTCTCCGAGACGTTTCCAGTTTTTGTAGCCACCTCTTATAAACGTAGTCTCTGTGTGCATCTCCGGAAAATGTCTGCAAGCTTTACAAAACACCGTATCTTGTTCTTTACTGTACTCAATCCACTTGTACTTCCCATACCAGCTGGCATTAAATGACCGCGATTTCCCACCTATGACAGTAGCTGGGAATGCTGTCAGCTTGGGTTGAGTGGCTGGTTCCTCCATCGGTGATAAATCCGACGGTGTACGGATTGGCTCATTAGATGCCGCCAGTGGCAGTCGGTGGGTCAGAGCCGGAGCCGGGTCATTAGCACAGAGGCTAGCATGACTCTCGGGTGATGGCGATGAGGACATGGTGGCGGTTTCCCCCTCATTCCCCGGGCCTGTCTTGTCTCTCTTCTCCTCCCGGTTCGAACTTTCTTCAGTCTGAAGACGTGGTTTTTTTAAAAACTGGTTCAATGATAATTGCTTAGCCATTGTTGACAAGTCCAGCTCCCTGCTACCGTACCTGAATGACCCGCCTTCTGACCGCTCGTGAACTCCAGCGTGTGGCGCAACAATCTCGCGAGAGAGGAAGTTTAGTTCTTTTTATTCATTTTTTTAATTAAAATTGTTAATGTCCTCAAGAAAACAGAAATAACAATTACACCTTTAAAGCAGAGTCTATGATAATTCGTATGAATTATCATGAAAAAAAACAACTTTTTTTTTTTTCATGAATCTTACTGGGTGGGCAAACTGTCAATCAGGGTGGGCCTGTGCACATCCAGGCCCACCCATAGATCCGACCCTGCTCAGGATCACGTCACGTCACGCAGTGAACGAATCAGTCCACTCTGCACGCTCGCTGCCTCGCTCGGCGCCCGCCCGCCCGTGAATTTTTTTTATAATTTTTTTTTTAAATATAAACTTTATTTCGAACAATTTAGGAAACAAATTAGAGAAAAAAAAGAAAAAAAAACTTTCTAGTATACAACACGCAAACACGGTACTCATTTCGGCTATACAATACTTAGAACAATACGTCCGAAATGGAATAGGAAGAAGCAAATGCGAATGATTCGTTCAGCACAGCAGAACTGGTTCGCAAGGGACGAATCACGTTCGCTCGCGGCAGTCCCTCCCCCTCCCTGCACGGTGCACGCTCGCTGCTGATCAGATCCGTTCGTGAACTGAACTGAACTGAGAAATGAACGGATCTTTTCAGTAAGTGATTCAGTTCAGTTCGTTCACCCAAAAGATTCGTTCTTTTGAACGAATCGTTCGCGAACGACACAACACTAACTCAGACTCGGGCTGCTGCAGTACTACTGTCCTGCTCTGTGACTCTGACCCTGTAAAAAGTTAATACTCATTACAGTGCAATGCAAACTTGTCCATTGGAGACCACCCCATACATTTTATTTTCAACAATATTTTCCTCACTGTGCACAATTTTGATCGTGTAGTAAAAAGGTCCAGTTATAAAACCCAACCATGTACTAAGGAAACAAGTGTAATTTCCATACCTTGTAGTATCAAAAATGTCCGTGTTTCAAATTGAATGACATTTGAATACATTTTCCCACAGTAATATATGGCTGAGTCCGATGGTTGTGTTTTGGAGATGGTCATATTAATAATTCCGTCGCTGCTGTGAGCAGTAATGCGCGGGTTATCTTAAAACTCGTTGTAAAACTCAACATCACTTCGATATTTAAATCCTCATAATATGAGTTTAGGTGTCTGTCCCACAGTTTGCTTGTACAATACTATGAATTAACTTTTCTCTTTTGCATTGAAGCACTGCAGAGTTACGGTGTCTCCAAGCTGAGCTGTTATCAGGAGACTTGGCTGAGTTATTCCTTCAGCTTCTGTCGGATCTAAGAGGGAGAAAAGACGTTATAATGTGATATATTTTGCATCCAAGTACAAGCACAAAATAACAGCAATTGCACTCAAATCAGCTAAGAGTCAAACGTACCAGGAATTAGCACACAAGTACAGGTACATTTTAAGTCCTGATTTAAACAAACCAGGTGAAGCTTTTGTTATGACTCTGAATTAAACTACTGATCTCTAAAGACAAGGCGCATAACATGACTGCTGTTGCTGTTATTTTGTTTGTTGACTTTTTTTATGTCGCAGCAGTGAAACCCAGTATTGTCCATAAAAGCAACACTTACAGAATTGCCTTAGAATCAGCAGACACAGGCAGATTCTAATCACACACATCTTTCTCCTGTTCCTCAGACTAGACTTGTCATGGTTTTTAACCCTTTTCCCTATGCGGTCGTTTTCCTTGGTGGCCACGCGAGGGCGCTGCCCTTTTGGTGGATGCTTGCTCCGCCCTGCTTGGATTGCGGAGCTTCTGTTATCGTCCACACCTGTGCGTGGTCACCTTGAGAGATATTTAAGCCTCCCGTTTCCTTCGTTCGGGGCTTCGAGATTAATGATTGTTTGTTGTTAGTGCTGTGGTGTGTTGTTTGGCATTATTTGTGCTGTTTTGTGTGTGGTTTATTTAGCCCTTTTAATATTTTAGCCAGTATTTTGATCTAGTGTTTTAAGGAGACCGTTGTGCTACGTTGTGCTCTGTTGTGCTTTGTTGGAGTTTTGCGGGACTTGGCTTAGTGCTTTGAGCTTTCAGGTTAGATTCCTGTTTTGTATGCTCATTTCAGTCGCCGCTTTCTGGTCTGTCCTTTGTCGTTTTGCCTAGATCGTTCGCCCTTTGCTGTCTCCTTCTCCTCTCTCTGTCTGCTGTCTTTTGTGAAAGCAAGAGGAGTCTGTTTGCTGGGAGACAGGGCATTTTTTCATACTAACTTTAGGGCTCTATTTATTCTTAGAGGCAGGGCGTGTATTTTTGTTTGAGCTTGCGTTAGTCTGATAGCCGATAATTCCGGTGCTGCTGTCCTTTCGTCCTTCTGTACCTTTCTCCGTATATGGAGTTTTTGGGCGATTTTGTTCGGAACTGTAGTTCTGTTTGTCCTTCGGTACATGTCTTCTAATAGGGAGACTGGGCGATGTTGTGGACATGTTTGTGTGTGACTGCGTGTTTCCGAAAATAGCCTCGGGACGTTAGCTCTGTTCCTTCGCCTCGTCACATATTATTTTACTGAGAGGCTAGGGCGTGTGTTTTCCTTTAAGCTTGCGTTAGTCATGTTGGATAGTAAGGTTGTGGGACGACGGTGCTCCGTCGGCTCGCCTGTAAAATGTTTCTCTCTCCTGGGAGATCGGGCGTTTACCCCTTTATGTTTTCTGCATTTGACTACGAGCCTATTAAACTAGCCATGGAACGTTAAATCTCTGTTCCTGTTCGCCTTTTTACATTCCTCTTTACCAAGAGGCACGGCATTTATTTTATACTAACTCGTTTTGGTCTTTTAGCCGGTAACTGTCCGGTGCAGCCTGTCCTGTTCGTTCCTTTTGGTACCTTTTTTTTTTTTTGTTCGGAACTGTAGTTCTGTTTCGTCTTTCGGTACATGTCTTCCTATAGGGAAGATTGGGCGATGTTGTGGATATGTTTTGCGTTTGACAAACGAGTCTTTGAAAGTAGCCTTGGAACGTTAAATCTCTGTTCCTGTTCGCCTCGTTACATTCCTATTTATGGTGAGGCAGGGCGTTTATTTTCTACTAATCTCGCGTTAGTCTTTTTAGCCGGTAAATGTCCGGTACAGCTGTCCTGTTTGCTCTATTCGGTACCTGTCTCCGTACATGGAGCTTTTGACGATTTTGTTCGGAACTGTAGTTCCGTTTCGTCCTTCGGTACATGTCTTCCTATAGGGAAGATTGGGCGATGTTGTGGACATGTTTGTGTGTGACTGCGAGTCTGAGAGTAGCCCTGGAACGTTAGATCTGTTTCTTTTCGCCTCTTTCGCCTCCTCATATACAATCGTATCATTTTGCAGTGTTTGTTGACTGTGTTTTTATTTGTGCCTTTACGCTACTCGCCCGTTCTTATGTGTCTCGTTACCGAGACAGGGCGCGTATTATTTCTGGCTATTCAGAGACCTGTCCTTGCGCTTCTACTTATTGGCGTGTGACAGTGAGCCGGTTGGTAGCGTCTGTAGGCGTGTTCGTTGTATTGTCTCCTCCCTTATCTGCGGGGTTTTCCGCCTTAGTGGCCCTAGGGCTTAAAGAATCTCCTTGCTGCGTTTGGCTCCTCCTACCTCACACATCATGCCCCATTACAAGACTTCTGTGCTCTGTGTCAATCAGAGGCATCTGAGAAACTGAATTTGTCTTAAGGGACGAAACAAACTCAGAAGTTGAATCGTTGGCTGGACAGGCAGGAAGTGGTAGAACAAATTTAAACTGGGCCATTCTCTTCTTTGCTCCATTTTACTTTTGATCACCATCACTGATAGTGGGCCAATTTACATAACCAGCATAATGTTTTGAATAATCATAACTGATGGGATAATAGGAGCATATGTATATTTCTATATACTGTATATATAATACAAACCCCAATTCCAAAAAAGTTAGGACAGTATGGCTGTAAGTCATCAAGGGTCTGAGGTGTCAAACGAGCCTCAAACCATCACTCTGCTGCCAGATATGCAGTAGATATAGATGGATCTATATCTATATAGATATAGATGGGCGGCAGTGTAGTATAATGGTTAAGGAACTGGCCTTGTAACCAAAAGGTTGCAGGTTCAATTCCCAGGTAGGACACTGCCGTTGTACTCTTGAGCAAGGTACTTAACCTGAATCGCTTCAGTATATATCCAGCTGTATAAATGGATAACATGTAAAAAATGCTATAAAGTTGTGTAAGTCGCTCTGGATAAGAGCGTCTGCTAAATGCCTGTAATGTAATGTAATGTAATGGATCACTTTAAGGGTTGTTGTCTCCTGACTTATTTCCCTATTGAACTCCATGAAAAAATAAGTCAGGAGAAACAACCCTTAAAGTTACACATCCATATCTACTGCATATATGGGAGAAAAGTGATGGTTTGAGGCTATTTTGATACCTCAGAACCTTGATGGCTCACAGCCATTTAGCCAACCATGAGTTCCATACGATTTCTGTGTAATTTACAGCTTAATCTCGTCCCACCCCCCAATTCCCATAGAGATTGATTCAAATGCAGAGGTTATAGTATCGCTTGTAAGAGCACCTGAAAATAAGATATCAAGAGTTATTTGATATCATTGTATACCCAGTCACGATAGCATTACCCGTTTACCTGTGGAATGGCAAACAGGTGTTTTTCGAAATTCTCAGTCTTTTTTTTTTTGCCCCTGTCCCAACTTTTTTGGAATGTGTTGCAGACATCAAATTCGGAATTAGCGTATATTTACAAAAATCTATAAAGTTAATAAGGTAAAACATTAAATATCTTTTCTTTGTACTGTTTTCAATTAAATATATGTAAAAGAGAATTAAGAAATTACTGCTTTCTGCTTTTATGTGCATTTTACATGCTGTCCCAACTTTTTTGAAATTGGGGTTGGTAGATAATAGTACAGTATAAATAAATATATACATACACATATAAATTCTGTTCAGCCTAAAGTCACTGGATTTCACAACAGTCTGTGTGCCTTTACCTATATTTTTACATTATGCAAATGGATTCATGGTTACCCATTTACTAGAGATATGTACTCATCAGCATGTAGCCGGCAGCCATACCACCATGGACTCCAGCTAAGTCCAGCTAAGCTGGTGTGGGCTTGGTTAGTACTTGGATGGGAAACCTCCTGGGAAAACTCAGTTGCTGCTGGAAGTGATGTTGGTGGGCCAGTAGGGGGCAATCTTCCTTCTGGTCAAATAAATCCCAATGCCCCAGTGCAGTGATGGGGACACTGTGCTGTAGGAGATGCTGTCTTTCGGATGAGACGTTAAACCTGACTCACTGTGGTCATTAAAGATCCCATGACACTTATCGTAAAGAGTAGGGGTTTTGTGTGGTGATTATTCTGGTGCAAAATGGCTGCCATGTCTTGGGTGCTACACATCGGTGGTGGTAAAGGTGAGGTTCACCCTCATCATTGTAAAGTGCTTTGAGTCACCGGTTGGCGAGAAAGGCGCTATATAAATGCAAGGCAGTATTATTATTATTTATCAGGCTAAAAAGCTTTTGGCACTGCGTGCCTGCCTGGGGAGACATTCTGACCTGAAATCAGTCTTCACAATTTCCTGGGATGTGCTTTGCTTAGAAAGCAATGGCCAATTGCTACTTCTGACAAATCATGACCTTGTGTTGGTAGGATTCCAACTGTTGATGATTCAAGCCAACTCAATCGTTGACCTTCATAACATAACTATCATAATGCTGGCTAAAGGTTGTTCAAACTAAACAGGGGTGGCTTTCCTGATTCCGATGTGTCTTCAGAATTCACAACACTTTTTGACACTTCACAATCTTTTTGAAGACGTCTTGAAATTTTCACGACTCTTTCCCAAAGTAGGCTATTTCATGGACTGAATATTTCAAGACACACTTTCACAACAAACTTTGAGTAACACAGACCCGACAGGTCGCTGTAGAAAAGCCGATTCACACCACAGAAAGCATCACACATCGTTTTCAGCCACTATCCCAAAAGCATAGTAGAGTTATGATCATCTTTGAATGTTTTTTTTCTTTGCTTTTCATTTTAAATCTGATCAAACCTAACCGACAAATAAGACTTTTGTGTTGCGGTATCAGATTGTGTTGGTTTACTGACTTCATAATTCAAAGTTAACAGCTAATATTGTTAAATTTCTTAACCTTTGCAATAAAAAGGTGTTTCTTAATGTGAAAACAACATTAAAAGAAGCATAGCATTTGGACAATAGTTTTGCCAAACATTTAACTTAGCTATTGGTCCCAAGCAGGAATCGAACCACTGACTTCACACATGGAAAGTCAAGATTGTATCCACTAGGCCAAATCAGTGATAAGCTACACTGCTCGGTCCCCTAATAAAAAGAATCCGAACAAAAACAATAGGGTACCAGCAGCTACGCTGCTTGGTCCCCCAATAATAATAAAAGCTTCCGCACTTTTATTTAGTTTCCCTTTATTCGGGTACTTGAATTAAAAAAGAAATGTCTCTATTCAATACAGTGTGCTGGAACAAGGTATGACATGATTGTTTGGAATGTACAAGGAATAGTGCCTTTTAACAAAAACACATTTAAAACACATTTTAAACCAAAGGAAGATCACTAATAAAAACAACGTAAATAACTTACAGGTATTTTGTTTGCAGGTACATAAAAATGAAACATACACAACGTGAATTCCGTCAGTAAATATTTAGCATGTGACATGTAAATGGACAGTAAATGTTAATCACCCAGAATAAAAGCTTTCAGATGAAACAAGGCTACTGCCACACTCCAATATTCATTCAGTCTATTTAGAAAAAAAACGTTTTCTTTGACGTTCTTGTTGGATACTTTCAGTTCCAGTCTTGATTTCTCACATCAGAATAGATGGGGTCTTGCCTCCGCTCTCTCCTCTTAGGCCTGGTTTTTGTGTTCTTTTCAGAGAAACTCAGAGCGGCGTAGTTCAGCGCATCCTCACTGGAGCACTGTGGACATGCAGGCCAAACAGAAAGCATCACGGTGTGTAAGTTATACAGACAAAGATAACCATGAGCTCCACTAGAGCTACGATTGAATATTATTATAGAAATAATGAATCATTCTCATTGTCATCATCATAATCTTTTTATAATTCAGTTAATAGCATTCATAACTGGTTGTTTACACTTCCACCCTTTCAGTAAAATAATCTGTTGAAAGATTTACATGTATGTGTCCAGAGCAGAATATCAGCATACATTATTGTAGAATATGGAAAGCTCTGTTTGAAGCCTTATGGCTTTGTGGCAAAGTTTCAATGAATGCAGGAAGTATCTTTACACACCTGTTCTCTTGAATCATGGGTCTTGTCATGCTGGCTTTTCTGTGGAGTGTTACCTGATTAAAGATGAAAATATTTTTTAATATTTCTAAATATTTTATAATTGATTTTATACACATGTAGGACAAGTATAATGAAGCTTAAAAGCAAAATATGCACAAAATATTTTAGAAGATTGTATATTGTATATAAATAAATAGCAAAAACCTTTTTTAGTGTCATACTGGATATACATTTAAAAAAACACAATTGCTAACTGTTCAACGGGAATATTTCTTCATGAGGTTAGAACTAAAATGATGGTGCCGATAGAGCTCAACCGGTGAGGTGAACTCTGTATGCGTCCTTTCATAAATTCTTGTCGACATTCTTGGCAATAAATAAAATATAATCCTGAACAAAGAGAAATTGCTGCGCTTGACAAACATAGAATAAAAACTTATTTTAGCAACAGGTGCACGGAGCGGGAAAAAGCATTGAAAATAAAGAAAGGGCTGACCGCACACTGTTTCCCCAAAAAAAACAAAGTAAAAAATGTTGCTTTAGCAGCAATGTATTTGCAGAAATCACATGGGAAAGTGAAAAAGTGCTCAGTGCATTAAAAAGGAGCCGCAAACGTTTCAGCGTATAGCCGAAACAATAAAAATAAATAAATAAAATGCTGACATCGCTCACTTTTACAGAACGCACAGCCTCTTCTCTCTGCTAATATCACTCACTTTTACCAAGCGCACAGCTTTTTCTCTCTGGTAACATCACTCATTTTTATTTTTAATAATTTATTTTCAGATTTTCCCCTTTTTCGCCCAATTTGTTAGCCGATTGGATCCTATCTAATTCAATTCCCCCCGTGTAGCAACTGCTAGAGAATCGCCGCTACACAACCAGTAGTTAAGAGGGCGCCACGTCCTCTCCAGGGCGCGACTCCTCAAGCTCCTGACCGTGATTCCAACTCGGCTAGTGCCGTTCTCTGCGCGACGATTCTCGCCGAGTCCCTCCCCCCACCCCGGGAGCAGCCGCCAATTGCCAATCGAACCAACCAATCCTCAACATCACTCAGTTTTTATCAAGTGCGTGGCCTATTCTCTCTCCTAATATCACTCACCTGTACAGTGCTCACAACCTGTTCTCTTCCTCCAAGTGCAGAGAAGAGCAATATTCACAATCAGGCTCAAAGCGAATGCCACACATGGGATAATAACAATAATGAAATGACTTTCCCCTGAAATAAAAAAAGAAAATACAAGTACAGGTACAGCTGGTAAAAAAATAGTTTTTTTTTCATTGGTCGTATCGTATCTGCACCAGTCAGGCTAAAATTGGGCTAAAGGCACTGGAAAGCTTTATTTCAACCTGATGAAATGACAACATTCTAATTGAACCATTTTAGCACAGAAATCCAGGGCACAATCCATGATGGTTCCTCAAGGAACTTGTGAGAAATGGCTGTTTATCAACTGAGAGAGTCCGCATTATATTCATTTTTTGATCCTTAAAGTATCCAGAGGACGAAACAAAACATTTTCACTGGAATCTGTTTTCAAGGGGTACCTGGCCAAGAAGACAGAATGCAGGTCTGATTGTACTTGTTTGGTTCCAAAATGGAATTTTGATTGCCACAAAAAGCTAGGACAGTCTTGGCTATATGAAAAAGCTGGATGTTTTTTTTTTGTTTTGTTTTCTTACAAACAACAAAGGAATTTTTGAGTATTATATTATATATATATTTTTTTTAGCCTGTATAGGACCTTGAAAGAGCTCACCCTGTTTGGGGTAAAAGTAAAACTAGACCATTACAGACTATTGGGGTGCAGCAGCCCAAAACTTGTGTGTGTATGGGAGGGGGGGAGGTGGGCGCAGTCTCTCCAATACTACTTACCCTCCATGTTCAGCTTGGTCACATTCCCAATGAGGATCTTCCCACATGTGGCTACAGTGCAGGAATAAGTCCCAGCATCAGAGAGGCTGAGGTTCCTCTTGGGGAAGTTGTAGACACAGCTCTGTGTGGGAGACACAGCCCCAGAGATCCTCTGGCACTCATCACTCCTGGTTCCATGGGTGTAAATGATTCCTGGAGGGGACTCTCCTGAGCCCTGTCTGAACCAGTACACACTGTGTTCTGCTGCACAGGTCTCAGTGTGTACTGTACACTGCAGAGTCACAGAGTCTCCTGGCTGCACTGACTCAGACTCAGGCTGCTGCAGTACTACTTTCCTGCTCTGTGACTCAGACCCTGTAAAAAGTTAATACTCGTTACAGTGCAATACAAAATTGTCCATTGGAGATCTCTGTCTACATTTTACCTATAAATATGACTCAGTATTATTTTTAGTTTACACAGATAGCGTAAGATATACTGAGTTGCTCTTTCAGAACAAACATAAAGCAGAGCGTGTTTTAAGATGAAATATGTACATGTAATTATTGTAGCTTTCACATCTCACATCTCTACTTTTTATTATTTGTTTTTGTTCAAACCACAAGAATCCATAAGGGTATACGGACAGGGTTTTATTTAATTACATTCTTACATATCAAGAGCTGCATCCTCCAACTGTAGTTACACAAGATTAAAAGAGTGCTTATTCTCTGGCATGGAAAGGTTCTGATGGTTGAGGCGGCACTTAAATGGATATAAGATGCAAAAGAAATGCCCCATTAAATGGAGCTGTGTGCCCCACTCTTTACCATTAGCTATGAAAAAGCATCAGTACTGCCAGTGAGTCCAGACTTCAATTAAGAATAGCTGTTATATGATAGCTGCCAAATCACCCGATTTTGAGTGAAATGGGTCATTTATATTTCAAAGGTTCAGTTGGCAGCAGTGGCATTTTTGGCCGTGCATTTAGAATGAATAAGTGATAAATCATTTAGCAGCATAATGAGTTTAATGTTCAATTGAGTGTCATGTGGCCAATGCATTTTGTCTAAGTTTAGATGCAGCACCATATTATAGTTTGATAATGACAAATTATCATTAAACAAAAATGCTATGTACAACAATACTGTACAACAATATGTATTATGCTACAATAGAAACTATTAAATTAAAAATGAGTTTGTGCATCAATATGTATTCCATCAGAGCAGAAACAGTTAAGATCCCTAAAAAGAGATGACAAGGACATACTGCACACCGTGGAACTAAATTTCTGTGCTGTTCATAGAATTTTTTTTTTTAATGCTTACAGTTTGAATTACTCAAAAAATTGGAAACGATGACAATTTATTAAACTTCTTTGAGATATTATATTTACAAACGTATATGTAGAAGTCAGAGTTGACTGTGCTAACTATGCAAAGAGATATGTGCTTAGATTGAACGTAGATTAAAGGTTTCACAGAATTGGAGTGTTAAAAACATGATAAAATTGAGTATTTCAAATTTATTTTCAGCCAGCACATTCAGCAAACAAAGATCTGCTTTTTAATTAAAAAATCACTATAAAAATAGACTTATGAAGTCATAAATATCAAGCCGCCTCATGTAAAGTTGCAGAGGAGCAATTTTAACATTTCTATGATTTTCTTTTTTTTTTTTTCTACAGTTTTTGTTTCATAATTTGAATCAATACTTCTTTTTTATGCGCCAGTCTACAAATAAACATACCCATAGCTTGCACTTTATACTAAAGAATTAAAAGTTACAATTACACATTAGGCTATGGAAAAAGGAAGCAAGTTTCATATTTACCCATCACCATTAAAGTAGTTCCATCTCCAAAGCTGATCTCATTGTATATCGAAATAGCGCAGTAGTATGTTGCTGAATCAGACAGCTCTACTTGTGAGACAGTCAGTTTAAAGGACCCCTTTGCTGCCTTAGCACTGAAACGTGTACTGTTAAAATCATTTAAAAATGTAGGATTAAATGTATTGGTCAGTGTCATTACTACAAGCTGAGGCTTCTGTCCAAGACGCTGCTTAAACAAGCTGACAAAGGACAGACTCTCTTCAGGATAGAACCATGAGAGATTCACACTTTCTCCAATCTGAGCTGTCACCAGTGTGTTAGGCTGAACTACAAGCTGCCCAAGCTGGCCATCTGGAATGCAACAAAAAGCAAAACAAATATGTATTTCAACTTAACTGAACATGTAAAAAAGGAAAGAAAAGACTGTATAAATACAGTACCTCTATATAGTACTTGTGTAAAGTTAATAAGAATTGTACACTTACACACTCCGCTGAAAAACACAAGAATAGCACAGAGTTGTACCATCACTGTATCTGAACTCTCCTCTCCTTCAGACCCTGCTTGTACCCTGCACTCTTAAACTCAAACTGTATAGAGCAGTACGTTGCACTTGAGGTGATCATTTCCACTGATTCACTAAACAGGAGGTCACATGCCAGGGCAGATTTGATTGGCTCTTCAATAAGGCAAAGTATTGGGTAACAAAGTTTCACAAATCAACACTCAGTGCAACAAAAAAAAAAAAACTTTTATTAAAAAAAAAAGAAGTTTTTATCCTCATTTTTATGATATACATATGTTAAGTCAGTTTGTTATACAGTTGTATTGTATGCATTGCAATCAGCTCTTCGTAAAATTCAAAATATTTTACATTGAGAATAATCACACATTGGAAACTACACCTCAATCCCTACTGACATGTGACCCCAGCCAGGATATTCCACTGGATCCATTTTGTACCAGCCTTATCACAAAAGTCAGGGGGCGGGAATTCATTCTGGTAATGTAATCTCGACGATGGCACGGTGACCTCTTGACCACACTTGCTCTTTTCTTAGTGAAAATGTACCATAGAAACTTTAATAAGATTAATAAAGAAGATTAATGAGATAATTAGTGTGGGCTCAGCATTTTAACCAAAAGAGGGCACCACCTGCTGCACTTTGCGTCTATCCATGTGCTGCACAGGGCCGGTTTCTGGGGGGGGGGGGGGAGCCAAATCCAGAAAAAATAAAACTGACAATATGAAGTCGGCGCCAATAGCGCCGTCAGTAGGCCTAGGCTAAGAGCGACAGACGATTCGGCCAATCATAAAAATGCCACATCGAAGTAATATATTTCTCTAATATCTGATTGGTTGGTTTGGCCATATAAAACATGGAGACGCGTGAGAGGTCCGTTTCTTTGACCAATCTATGCTGTCTCTTCTTGATAACTAACTGTTACGCATTGCTTAGGATATAATATTCGCTAGCCTAGCTTAGCCTACTCAGTGGCGAGAGTCTCCGTCTGGGAGATTCGATTTTAAATAGATCGATTACATGTTGCATATGTTGTTATAGCTGCGATTGCATTGCATTAGCTGGCTGCACGTGAGTATGCGCGCCCGTGTGTGTGTGTAGCCTACTGCTGCGTGTTGGCTAGTCAGCCCTACTTTCCTTCTAGTCCAGCCCTACTTTCCTACACTATCATATCTGTCTTTCTCTCTCTCTCTCTCTTACGTTCTCTATCACTCTCACGAAACGAAACGGCAGCCGTCAACAGAGGCAAGCCCCCCGGCGTCTCAGGCATATAATATAGCCTATATAAAAAAATGTATTTATATATATATATATGTACCTTAGTTTCACATGTAAATCGAAAATAGCACAAAGAGACTGAAATGATGAAGGAATAAGTAATAAGAAACAAGTAAGATTCAATAATAATTTGATTTAATTGGGCATTGATAAAGTTGTCTTCCATAAAAAACTGAAATGATGAAGGAATATAGTTCATCTTTAATATACTTGTTTCCGTATAAGATTAGATAATGATTTGGTATTATTGGGCATAAATAAAGTTGTCCTCCTATAAGATGAGGGGGGTGGAGGTGGGTTTAAAATGTAATAAAAGTATCTTATCCACTAATATACTGATTAGCCTATACTTTGGAAAAAATAAATCTTCAAAATGTTCATGAATTAAACATTTTATTTTAGAAAATGCCCTGTGTGAGGTTGTGTAGAAATGCAGGAAATTAGTTTTAAAAGGCTCAAATTTTTCTGGGGGAGGACCCCCTGACCCCCCCCTGTGCCCAGCCAATCAAAGCAGTCTAGAACCGGCCCTGGTGCTGCACATACATTTTTATTTGATTGGAGCAGGGAGAAGTCTGTCTTTCACTGAACCAATCGTGTCACATCCACCAGCAGTGCTGGGGTTCCCCGGTTGGTCATATGAGCCCTGATCAGACCTCAGACTGCATAGCTTCTGGGATCTTCCAGACGAAGCCTTAACTTCCAGCTCCTGGTCCAAGACAACACAGGCCAAATAAAAAGCTCATTCCACTCGCTGTTATAGTTTATATCTGTCTGTGCTTCAAGAGCTCCCACTTACTGTGTGTGTCTGTTTGTGTGTGTGTTTGCGTGTGCATGTGGATATGTTTGTGTGCATGTATGTCTGCGACCAGAGAGTCAAACCAAACCACAGAGATAGATGCACCCCCAGCGCTGGGCACAAACCCACCATGGACCTGCAAACAGGTCTCAGAGCGTGATCGCTAGTGTGCTCTCAAAGTGCAAAGGGCAGAAACTGGAAACAAAAACTTTACCGGTCTACACTTAATCCTGACAATGCCCTGCCCCCTGGCCCCCAGTACAGAATGGAACTTAACTTGCAAGGATACAACTCTCTTTGGTGGTGAGTTGATTTAAAACACATCCTCCCACACACACACACACACTTCTCCCACACCCATGCACTTGCACCCTGTTATAGACAAAACCCCCAAGATTCAGGGATTGTTTCATATGAATCCATTCTACTCCACACCTTACTCAGCACATACATTCATTATGACGCTGAATGGCCTGAATGCATTGATACCCTCTGACTAACTCACCTGACTGACTCCATTACTAATTTGGAGGGGAGTATTCTCACAGGTTGGGTTCTCCATCACCCATCTCCCTGTATACATTACGGTTAGGTTGACAGGTATGATGCACTTTATTGAGCATTTTAGACACTATAATATTCAACATTGTAAGCAGTATATCAGAAATCTGAGAAAAATGTGTCAAATTGACCCCAAAAGTTTAAACTGACACAAAGGTCAGCTTTCACCTTTTGTGCTTCTCCCAATTGACGAGCCCTTTGTCCCTAAATAATAAAATACTGTGATGAAACATCTCAATTTCGAGCCTGAGGTAAGTCAAAGTTTGTGAAGTTTGAAACCTATATACAGTCAAGCCGGAAAGTCTCCCCACCCCTTTCACCTTCTCCACGTTTTATTACGTTACAGACATATTCTACAATAGATTGAGTTCATTTTTTGTCTCAAAATTCTACACAAAATAGCCCATAATGACAAAGTGAAAACAGGATTTTAGACATTTGTGCTAATTTATAAAAAATCTAAATGTAAAATATCATATGTACACAAGTGTGCACACCCTTTGATATGACACCGAAAAGTGAGCTGAGGTGCATTTTGTTTCCACTGATACTGCTTGAGATGTTTCTACAACTTAATTGGAGTCCACCTGTGATAAATTCAATTGATTGGACATGATTGGGGATTGCCAACACCTGCCTATATAAGGTCCCACAGTTGACAGTGCATGTCAGAGCAAACTCCAAGCCATGGGGTCAAAGGAATTATCTGCAGACCTCAGAAACAGGATTGTGTCAAGGCATAGATCTGGAGAAGGGTACGGAAAAATTGCAGCTTTACAGGTCCCAAAGAGCACAGTGGCCACCATCATTCGTAAATGGAAGAAGTTTGGAACCACCAAGAATCTTCCTAGACCTGGCCGCCCGGCTAAACTGAGCAATCGGGGAAGACGGGCCTTGGCCAGGGAGGTGAGCAGGAACCCGAGGGTCACTTTGACAGAGCTCCAGCGTATCCTTGTGGAGATGGGAGAACCTTTCAGAAGATCAACCATCCAGGCAGCACTCCACCAATCAGGCCTTTATGGTAGTGGCCAGACGGAAGCCCCTCCTTAGTAAAAGGCACATCACAGCCCGCTTGGAGTTTGCCAAAAGGCACCTAGAGGACTCTCAAACCATGAGAATCAAGATTCTCTGGTCTGATGAAACCAAAAGTGAACTTTTTGGCCTGAATACCAAGCGTCACGTCTGGAGGAAACCAGGCACCGCTCATCACCTGGCTAATACCATCCCTACAGTGAAGCATGGCGGTGGCAGCATCATGATGTGGGGATGTTTTTCAGCAGCGGGAACAGGGCGACTAGTCCTGATAGAGGGAAAGATGAATGCAGCTAAGTACACCAAGATCCTTGAAGAAAACCTGCTCTGGACCTCAGACTGGGGCGAAGGTTTACCTTCCAACATGACAATGACCCAAAGCACACAGCCAAGAGAACAAAGGAGTGGCTTCGGAGAAAGTCTGTGCATGTCCTTGAGTGGCCCAGCCAGAGCCCAGACCTGAATCCAATTGAACATCTGTGGAAAGAGCTGAAAATGGCTGTGTACCGACGCTCCCCATCCAACCTGACGGAGCTTGCAAGGATATGCCAAGAGGAATGGGCAAAAATGTCCAGAAACAAGTGTGCCAAGCTCGTAGCTTCTTTCCCAAGATGCCTTGAAGCTGTAATCGCTGCCAAAGGTGCAGCAACCAAGTATTAGGCTAAGGGTGTGTACAGATATGTAACCCCTAAATAACCTATTTTTAAAAAACCTGTTTTCACTTCGTCATTATTGGCTATTGTGTGTAGATGTTTGAGGCAAAAAATGAACTCAATCTATTGTAGTATAAGTCTGTAACGTAATAAAACGTGGAGAAGGTGAAAGGGGTGGGGAGACTTTCCGGCTTGACTGTAGGTGCCACCAGAATCACCCACAAAAAATCTGAAATAAAAAGTAAAAAAGGATGTAAATGTTTTTAGATTTTATACAGCTACCCCAGAAATGACCCCACACAACACCTTTTGTAGAAAGAGGACTTTTGAAAACATAGCATTGTGTTTATTGCATATTTAAACCCAGCAAATTAGGAAAAGTTGTATAGTGCGAAGATGAAAAAATAAGGTCAACTGGTTTTTAAGAGACGTCAAACATTGCATCGGGTCAAATGGACCCCAAACATAATATGAGGGTTAATTATAATCAGTCATAATGATTTTTAGTCACCGCAATTTATGGACTATATTTCAAAACCTTGGGACAGATTTGTACTTAAAATGTTTTTTTTTTTTACTGGTTTTACTTTGAAAACATCACCCAGTGAAGACAAGTGCACTGTTTTTTAAGCCTCTCTTTTCTGGCCTGTTGTAATAGAAAAGGTGTGAGGTGGGTGAATGGGATCGGAGCCTCAGTGTGGTTTGAGTGCTGTGAAGGGGGGGGGGGGGGTGAGGTGTGAAGACAGCTCTGTGCTGCAGGTCTGTCTTCCTGTGCAGCTCTGGTCTGTGTAGCGCTGAATATACAAGGCTGTGAGTGGAAAATAGATGCACCTCCCCTGTCACCACAACAGAACAGTCTGAAACGGACAAACACATTTTGCTGGTAAAGAAAAAGAGTGCCGTGTGTAAAATCTTTCAAACAACAATAAGCAGCGCAAACAACTCAGCACAGCAACGTATCAGACAAAGCCCCCGGGGCAGACCCAGTATTCACTAGAGGGGTTTGTACCGCCCAGCTGGTCTGAGCGCACCTAGGGATCCCCCGGGAGAAGTTGGAGGAAGTTGCTGGGGTGAGGGATGTCTGGGCCACTCTGTTTGCCCTTTTGCCACCGCAACCCTGACTTGGATTCGGTGGTTTAAAAATGGATGAATGGATTTACCCAAATGCAGACATAGTCATTCATAATCTCTTGTAAAACTAATATAAGATATCCTGGAGTGAAGCACCAGTTGGATTACAATAATTGAGTATGTCTGTGTGCATGTTTGAGTTAAAGAGTTTCCCTGGGTGATATCAATGATGAAGTTATGCTTATGCAATGCATCACATATCAGAATGTCCCAATCCAGTCAACAGTACATTCAAACACATGTAAAAAACACATGCAATTCCAATGTTTGCAATCTTAATTATATTTCTGTGTGATTTCATTGAAATTGAAAGTGCTGAGGGGTAAATATACCAATAATTTTGTCCATGTAAGAGTCAAAGGGCACTATAATCATGTTCAGCTGTCAAAACTAAATATTTTACAGTAGAAAGTCCAGTCTTGTTAAGGGCATTACTCTCTCCTTGTTCTCTAGATCAGGGATGGGCACCTCCAGGCCTTGTGGGACACTGCATGTAGGTTTTAGATTTTTTGTACACTGCAGAGTCACAGAGTCTCCTGGCTGCACTGACTCAGACTCTGGCTTATCTTTGAAGGTGTGGATTGAATCCATTAATTCTGAGTAGCAAGATTATTTTCATGCATTTTCTGTACTAAAATATATCTCCATTTGTATTTTTCAACAGTTATTATCTTGTCCATGAGTTGTGTTTTAATTCTGTTTACATTTTGGAGCAGAAGTTTTTTTTGACAGTACATGTTTGCTCTAAGAATGTATTTGAGATTCCGAAATCAGGCCAAAATATGACTCCTCCATAAAGAACAAGCAGCAAGACTGTAAGAAGTGTTGCTTGTATTTGTAGTATCAGACTGAAGTTTAAAAGGCCTTTCTGCCTTTCTGACTATAAGTGTCTCTGTACAAAAAAATTAAGTGTCATGAACATAATCAAAACCATTTCAAATGAATGCAATTCATTTTAATGATATCACATTGTTTGAGTTACATCAGCTGCTGCAGGTGTCACAAACACAGTTAGCCAAAATGATCAGAACAGCACATTAGGATTCATACACCTGCCTAATTTGTATGTAGAGTCTTTCTTTTGAAAAGAGATAAAGTCTAGAAGAAGAAGGTATTCATATGATGAAGAAGGGGAAGAGGAAGAAGATGAACAGGAAGAAGAAGAAAAATACATTTTATAGGAAGAAGAAAAATAATATGAAGGATATATTATTATGAATATGATTCACTGGTTGATTTAATGACATGAAAACCCATATTAGCATTATTATTTATGCCTTTTTGCAATAGATCAGGACAGATATGGGCAAGATGCAACACAGAACTCCAGTCCTTATGATTGAGAGCCAGACAAAGATGGATAATTGTGCATCAAATTCCCCTGAAACATAGAAATTTGTCAAATATTTTATTAATGAATTAGCGATGTAATTATATTTAATAAAGTACTGTAAGTAAGAAAACTTTTACTTATTAATTATTGTTTTAGATTACAAATGTGAATCAAATGAGCTTACCCTCCATGTTCAGCTTGGTCACATTTCCAATGAGGATCTTCCCACATGTGGCTACAGTGCAGGAATAAGTCCCAGCGTCAGAGAGGCTGAGGTTCCTCTTGGGGAAGTTGTAGACACAGCTCTGTGTGGGAGACACAGCCCCAGAGCTCCTCTGGCACTCATCACTCCTGGTTCCATGGGTGTAAATGATTCCTGGAGGGGACTCTCCTGAGCCCTGTCTGAACCAGTACACACTGTGTTCTGCTGCACAGGTCTCAGTGTGTACTGTACACTGCAGAGTCACAGAGTCTCCTGGCTGCACTGACTCAGACTCAGGCTGCTGCAGTACTACTTTCCTGCTCTGTGACTCAGACCCTGTAAAAAGTTAATACTCGTTACAGTGCAATACAACATTGTACATTGGAGATCTCTCTCTGCATTTTACCTATAAATATGACTCAGTATTATTTTTAGTTTACACAGATAGCGTAAGATACGTCCTCCAAATATACTGAGTTACTCTTTCAGAACAAACATAAAGTAGAGCGTGTTTTAAGATGAAATATGTATGTGTAATTATTGTAGCTTTCACATCTCACATCTCTACTTTTTGTTATTTGTTTTTGTTCAAACCACAAGAATCCATAAGGCTATACGGCCAGGGTTTTATTTAATTACATTCTTACATATCAAGAGCTGCATCCTCCAACTGTAGTTACACAAGATTAAAAGAGTGCTTATTCTCTGACATGGAAAGGTTCTGACGGTTGAGGCGGCACTTAAATGGATATAAGATGCAAAAGAAATGCCCCATTAAATGGAGCTGTGCCCCACTCTTTACCATTAGCTATGAAAAAGCATCAGTACTGCCAGTGAGTCCAGACTTCAATTAAGAATAGCTGTTATGTGATAGCTGCCAAATCACCCGATTTTGAGTGAAATGGGTCATTTATATTTCAAAGGTTCAGTTGGCAGCAGTGGCATTTCTGGCCATGCATTTAGAATGAATAAGTGATAAATCATTTAGCAGCATAATGAGTTTAATGTTAAATTGAGTGTCATGTGGCCAATGCATTTTGTCTATGTTTACATGCAGCACCATATTATAGTTTGATAATGAGAAATTATCATTAAACAAAAATGCTATGTACAACAATACTGTACAACAATATGTATTATGCTACAATAGAAACTATTAAATTAAAAATGAGTTTGTACATCAATATGTTTTCCATCAGAGCAGAAACAGTTAAGATCCCTAAAAAGAGATGACAAGGACATACTGCACACCGTGGAACAAAATTTCTGTGCTGTTCATAGAACCTTTTTTTTAATACTTACATTTTGAATTACTCAAAAAATTGGAAACGATGACAATTTATTCAACTTCTTTGAGATAGTATATTTAGAAAAGTATACGTAGAATTCAAAGTTGACTGTGCTAACTATGCAAAGAGATATGTGCTTAGATTGAACGTAGATTAAAGGTTTCACAGATTTGGAGTGTTACAAACATGATAAAATTAAGTATTTCAAAATGATTTTCAGCCAGCACATTCGGCAAACAAAGATCTGCTTTTTAATTAAAAACTCACTATAAAAATTGACTTATGAAGTCATAAATATCAAGCCGCCTCATGTAAAGTTGGAGAGGAGCAATTTTAACATTTCTATGATTTATTTTAATTTTTTTTCTACAGTTTTTGTTTCATAATTTGAATCAATACTTCTTTTTTATGTGCCAGTCTACAAATAAACATACCCATAGCTTGCACTTTATACTAAAGAATGAAAAGTTACAATTACACATTAGGCTATGGAAAAAGGAAGCAAGTTTCATATTTACCCATCACCATTAAAGTAGTTCCATCTCCAAAGCTCATCTCCTTGAATAACGAAATAGCGCAGTAGTATGTTGCAGAATCAGACGGCTCTACTTGTGAGACAGTCAGGTTAAAGGACCCCTTTGCTACCTTAGCACTGAAACGTGTTCTGTTTTTAAAATCATTTACAAATGTAGGATCTACTTGATAGTTCAGTGTCATTGCTACAAGCTGAGGCTTCTGTCCAAGACGCTGCTTAAACAAGTTGACAAAGGACAGCCCCTCTTCAGGATAGAACCATGAGAGATTCACGCTTTCTCCAATCTGAGCTGTCACCAGTGTATTAGGCTGAACTACAAGCTGCCCAAGCTGGCCATCTGGAATACAACAGAAACCAAAACAAATATGTATTTCAACTTAACTGAACATGTAAAAAAGGAAAGAAAAAAAAAACTCAATCTCTGTATAAATACAGTACCTCTATATAGTACTTGTGTAAAGTAAATAACAATTGTACACTTACACACTCCGCTGAAAAACACAAGAATAGCGCAGAGTTGTACCATCACTGTATCTGAACTCTCCTCTTTTTGAGACCCTGCTTGTACCTGCACTCTTAAAACTCAAACTGTACAGAGCGGTACGGAGCACTTGAGCTGATCATTTCCACTGACTCACTACAGTAGGAGGTCACATGCTAGGGGCAGATTTGATTGGCTGTTCAAAAAGGCTAATTATTGGGTAACAAAGTTTCACAAATCAACCCCGTTGTACCATAGAAAGTTTAATAAGATGAAACAAGAAGATTAATGAGATAATGAGTGTGGATGTTGGTTCAGCATTTTAACCAGAAGAGGGCACCACCTGCTGCACTTTAGGTCTATCCATGTGCTGCACATTGCTTTTTATTTGATTGGAGGAGGGAGAAGTCTGTCTTTGACTGAACTAATCGTGTCACATCCACCAGCAGTGCTGGGGTTCCCCAGTTGGCTCATATGAGCCCTGATCAGACCTCAGACTGCATAGCTTCTGGGATCTCTCAGATGAAGCCTTAGCTTCCAGCTCCTGGTCCAAGAAAACACAGGACAACTAAAGAGCTCATTACACTCGCTGTTATAGTTTATATCTGTCTGTGCTTCAAGAGCTCCCACTTACTGTGTTTGTGTGTGTGTGTGGGTGTGTGTGTATGCGTTTGCATGTGTTTGTTTGTGTGTGTGTGTGTGTGTGTTTGCATGTGTGGATATGTTTGTGTATGCACATATGTCTGTGTGTGTGTGTGTGTGTGTGTGTGTGTGTGTGTGTGTGTGTGTGTGTGTGTGTGTAGATATTTAATTAAACTGATTTAGATTTTCCACCATAAATAAAGTTCTCAAAACTGAAATGAACAAGAGTGCAAATAGACAAGACATCTACTAATCATTCACTAATTCCTAATGACTCTATTTCTTACACTCATGGCCTTGTCCACAGCATGGCTCTGTGTTCTTTTCTGAAACAAAGTACAAATTCTGAGAAATCATGAGGAAACATCCTGCCAAAACCCACAGGCTGAGTAAGTAGGTGTTGGTACACATTAAACGTAAACCCCTGATCGTTTTAAACTTGCATTTATGTGTTGGCACCTCCCAAAATGTGATCTTTTAGAAAAACATATTTAACCCTGCCTTAACCCAAATTGTCTGTTAACATGGCTGATGGCCAATAAAAAAAAGGTTCTTTCACAAGATGTTGCCCCGAGAAGACTTACTTTGGTTTAATGGGACGTGAAATTTTCCAGGCTATAGGTTTCTGAGCCTATTCATGAAACAAAAGGATCATACACTATTTCCTGAGTTATGTATACTGGGAGAGTTACCAGAGGGAACATTGGGAGAAAGAAAGAACTGAAAACCAAGACTCTGTTGTGTTTTACATGTCCCCGTATTGCTTATGCAAACTTTCATAAACATTCACTAGACAATACTTCCATCTGCTGGTTACATATAGTGGTATTAATGCAGACATATACAAACATATACTATAGGTAATATATGATTATTTTTTGACAGGCATCCTTATTTATAGTGAATTAAAGACCTGGGAACCAAATGTGTTTTAATATGTCCTGGTACCGATCTTTAGACAAACAGTGGCACATCTTAACATGTATCATGTCATAGTGATGGAAGCAAAAGAAAAAGCATTTTACAAGGTTGTGGTGTATTACAATGCTTCATCTTGGTCAGATTTGTAATTGTTATTTATGTCACAAACAATAATAAATAAGACAAGCTCTGTGACCTTTTGTAAAACTGATTGTATTTTGAAAGCATTTTGAATGCAAAACATCATGAAACATCTGGAAAAGTGAGTAGGTCATAATAAAGCAGGTGAGACAACCCCATGTATAGGAAAGAAAACACATTTAAAGACCAGAGTATCTTCTGCATTAGGTGTGATATGGAAGCGCTTTTTCACGAAGTGTTTCACTGCCCTGCTAAAGTAAGAATGTTGTCTTGTGTGCACTGTCGCCATCATGTGGTGAAAGAAGTTATTACAAAAGAGCTCTTTTGAATTGTCCTTCTGCGCGAGTCGTTACATTCCTGTTTTATTTTCTCTCCCCTGCCATGTGTTTTTTTACAGCTGAGGGCGCGAATGTCCCGTTGCTGGACAACCAAGTGAAGATTTTTAACCAAGTTAAAATATTCCGTGGATCTGATGACACTGAAGATCGTTGCAGAGCAGCCGGATTGAACCATGCCAGAGTATAAAATGGATAATCTCCATCGCAACAAAACCATTATCTTGGACTCACTAGCTCACGTCTGTTCGCTGTCACGCATGTTTAGCCTGAGCTGACTTCTGTCTTCAGTGTTTTCATAGTTTTAGAAAGAGGGTCCTGTGGATATTCTTGAAAGAACTTTTTCAAAATCATTTTGAAACTTTCAAAATCACAGAAGAAATAACAAATAACAAACACCCTGTCTCGGAAACGAGACGCATAAGAACAGGCGAGTAGCATAATGGCACGGATACACATCAACGTACCGAAGCTACGAACCGGCACACTAACACGCAATTGAGTAGCACAAACGCCTGATTTCACAGCAAGAAATCCAAACAAGGCGAAGGGGAACAAAGAACTGCTACTCCATGCTTCCATGTGCTAAGTAATTAATCAGCCAGCAATAAAGAACGCCCTGCCTCAGTAATGAGGCGCAATAATAGGCGAGTAGCACAAAAAGTTGGCTACACATAAAACATAAACAACAAACACTGAAAACTAATGCGAATTAGAATGCCATGAGGCGAAAGGAACGGAGATCTAACGTTGCAAGGCTACTCTCAGACTCAGTCAAACGCAAACATGTCCACAACATCGCCCAATCTTCCCCACAGGAAGACATGCACCGACAGACGAAACAGAACTACAGTTCCGAACAAAATCGTCAAACTCCATATAAGGATAAAAGGCACACAGGGACGAAAGGACAGCTGCACCGGAATTATCGGCTAACTGACTAACACGAGTATAGAGAATAAAAGCCCTGCCTCTTGGTAAAGAGGAATGTAACGAAGGCGAAGGAACAGAGATAACGTTGTCATAAAATTTCTTCTTACCGTGAAAAACGACGACATCTGACAGATGTTTAGGTAAATCTATCACCACGGCGGCACTTTCGTCACAAGTCAGCAATTATACCGGGGAAATGCCCTCTTTGAAAACAAAAAACGAATGAAAAGGTTAGTCTGTTACTGCATACCCGTTTTTGCTAAAGCTGCATCATAGCTATGATAACGCGGAGCTGTCAAAACTATAACAGCACGGAAACCCTTAAAAAAAACAAAATAAAAACCGTAGCTAGGCTACACGTAGCCTATGGCTATGACAAATTACGGACTAAACAAGCCACAATTTAGTTAATAAAACTCAAGTAAGCTAATTTAGATATCCAGTGAGCACAAGTGGCATACATAACTAGTTTACTTTTTTTTAGCAGCATTTTTTTGTAAGTATAATCCGAACTATTTTTTTTTTTTATACAATTAGTTTGATTTATTTATTTAAGTATGAGCCGAAGTATGGCTTCCTGCCGTGTCTCCCCGTGGCGCAGTCTGTAGCGTGTCCTAACTAGGATTCCCGTGCTCTTTGCGACATTGTCGGTTCGAATCCGACCTTTCCTCTTGTCTCTACACTGTGCTGTCCAATAAAGCTCAAAGGCTATTACACCTATTTTAAGAAAGTATAGTCCATTTTAGTACTTATAAACTTTTGTAGCCACAATTTCCTCTATATTCTCAGCTACCTTGAATTGAGAGAAAATGCTGTCAGCTATAAGTTAGAGTGAAAGAAATGTAGAGACCTAGCTACTCACTCCAAAAGTCTCTGGGACCTCAGATGGATATCTGGCTTCTCTGTCGAACATGAGGTAGAATGGGGAGTGCTTGGTGGTGATCTGTACTTTGGTGCGCAAGCCAAACATGGCTGCACTGAGGTCCCAGTTCCAAGGATTCTCATCCACCAATTTGGTGAGAATTTTGAAACATATTGACATTGTTATGAAATACTACTTCGATTGTAAAGCATAGCTTATGACTGCGATGTGTGACCCAAATCACACTGCTTAATACAATACCAAAATAGAATACTTAACACAGTGACTATAGTACCATTTAGTGGTGTAAATGGGTCAAGGTCAGTTTAGTGTCAAGTCCACATTACTTTTTCACTGTCCCATTCATTCTTTCAACCAATCCACTGGTCTGTGGATGGTAAGGTGTGCAGAAGCTCCTCTCGATGTCCAGCTTCTGGCAGAGAGCCATATTCAGCTGAATTTAATGGACAACAGTCAGTTAGTACAAAAGAAAACTGAGTGAAGGGAGCCTCAGCCATGTTTTTGGGTAATGATACGGACTGCACAGGGAAAGATATTGAGAAATGATTGAAAATGCATTGTAATAGGACAATAGGACAGCACCTTATTCCTGAACTCTTGGTGAGAATGTGTTTTGGTGCCCCAAACTTGAATTCTACAATGAACTGTGCAAAGAATTCTACAATGCACTGCTACATCCTCGGCTTTCTTAAGACTTCAGCGGATATGCCTCTTGGTCTTGTAGTCAATCATGACGTCCCTGTCCTCGGGAACTTCCAGGTACACTGTGCCCCCGCTGCAGATCCTAACCTGCTTTTAATGCTTTAGGTCAGGAGTTTTCAACCTTCTCTGATCCAAGGACCCCCACCCAGGCTCAAAAGCATCCAGGGGACCCCCATCTTAAATTCAGAGGGATTACATTTAAAAAAGGTTTTATAGTCTTTAAAGTCTTGCCCTACAGTACCTTAAAGGACCCCCAGGGGTCTGTAGAGCCACTGTGGAAAACCCAGGCTTTAGGTTATTCTTTCTATGGCATATTCTTGAAGTTGCACATTTAATTGAATCCAAAATACTCTCTCCATAATAATAACCATAATCATAATCATAAATAATGATTTATATGTCATTCTCACACGGACCCCGTGTGTACTGCTTCAAGCGTCCTCTAAACCTGCACTGATGTGGGAAGGAAAAGTGTAAATACAAAAATATTGTGAAACAAGGCACACTAAGTTAATTTAGTTACTCATCTATTAATCTCAAATACACTGCCTGGCCAAAAAAAAAGTCGCACACTAATATTTTGTTGGACCTCCTTTAGCTTTGATTATGGCATGCATTAGTCGTGGCATTGTTTTGACAACCTTATGCAACGTCACAAGATTTATTTCTGTCCAGAGTTGCATTCATTTTTGGCCGAGATCTTGTATTGACAACGGGAGAGTCAAACCACTCCGTAAAGTCTTCTCCAGCACATCCCAAAGACTTTCAATGGGGTTAAGGTCAGGACTCTGGTGGCCAATTCATGTGTGAAAATGATTCCTCATGCTCCCTGAACCACTCTTTCACAATTTGAGCTCGATGAATCTTGGCATTGTCGTTCCTGGAATATGCCCATTGATGGGATAACCTGGTAATTCAGTACATTTAGGTACTCAGCTGACTTCATTTTATTGCTGCGTAACGTTGCTGAACCTAGACCTGACCAATTGAAGCAACCCCAGATCATAACACTGCGTCCAGAGACTTGTACAGTGGGCACTATGCATGACGGGTGCAACGGCGATTTTATTTTGGCCAGGCAGTGTATATTTAACCGTTTATGTTGCCGACTCTTTTAGTGTTTTGGATTTCAGGAAAATGTATGAATAAAAGATGTTTTGGTTTGTAATGATGGCAGATGCATGAAGGCCTTTTGAAATGATTTTGAAATCGCTGATGGCCCAGGTACACCAGGACGTCATTATACAAGAGATCCTTTGTCCTTCAGCCCTCATTTATTGCCTGTATTTTTTTTATTACATAGCCTAACCGAAACTGTCATATGATAGTGAATGCAAAGTCATTAATCTCCACCTTTATTGATTTATTTTGTTAATGATTGATCTTAGTGACTATAGGAAAGATCTGCCCTCGTGGAGTTTTTTTCTGGTGACGATAGTCTGGCACCACAGTTTGATGAATTGGTAATCGATGCTTTATAAGGGAACCTGATTTTTCATGAATTTCGCTACTGTAAATTGGATGTTTGCAACTCTGTAGCTTAACGGTCTTAACAGTTTAAATAAGCAAAATGCAATTTTAGTGGGGAGAATGTTTTATCCCAAGGGGTAAATTAGACCATTCTAGTAGCCGTTGGTCAGGGTCAGTATTCTGGGTGTCTTGTGTATAGCTTTGTTTACCGTTAACCGCTGACACTGTACAATATTTCAGGCAGAGAGGGGCTCCGTAAACTACACTGCACAAGCTGAGTGCTTCCACCGTGTTTGCGTTTGTCGTGGTATAAAGATAACTTTGGTGAAGTGTTGTAAATCAACCTGGCACAACGTCCGTTCCGGCTGTGAGACGCTGAGGACAGATACCATAATGTTTGGAGTATGTCTTGGACTGAATCACCCAGAGCTGCTCTAATTCTGCTAGAGAACGCCCCATCTTACCTTTGTAAGAGAAATGCGATTGAAAAGTGATTTTACCTTCTTATTGTGTTAGGGTCAATTTTGACCCATTTTCAAGTTAAGATGCGTCAGAAATACCATATAGTTTGTTTTATTGGGACCAGCCTTAATTATGCTCAACAATAATTATATAAAATTCTGTTACTTCTGTGGTGTTATGCCAAATTTGATCCGGCAAAGAATATTGGTTATATTGGTTGTTGATATTGTCATGCAGCATTAAAAAGTTTTGGGTAGTGTGTTGATGAAATTTGACCCAAAACTGGATTCTGTCTGCACTCTACCACCCAACCCCACATTTTGACATTGGTGTGCTGGTCTTGCTGCAGCGTGCACATATTTCAACATGTGAAAAAGATTCACAGCCCTTGATCATATCTTTGATAATGACAATGAAATTGAGGATGAAGTGTCTTGAGATGGAGGATGATGTTGAGTATGATCCTAACCATGATGACAAGTGTCACCTCAAATGAGACAGAAGCTCAAAGCCATGACATGTAAAAAAAAATTTTTAAACGGCTATACCACGGTCCTCAACCCCTTATGACAGGCAAGGCAAACACTCAAATAGTACAAACAATCAAATACCCCAGGGGCCAGCAGATGAAGTGTCGCATGTCCAAGACAAAATCTGCTTTTGAGCTTTTCACTCAAGCCTATTTTGAAAATTGTGCTTGCGATGAACATGGAAGAGAGACGAGTGTTTGACAATAGTTGGAAGCAAATTTGCTCCTGTTAGAGATGTTTGGAGTGGAGTGGAGTGCTTACCACATATTTTCCATCCAGGGCTAGAAGTCACTGTAGATGAATGCTTGGTCCCTTTCAGAGGCTGCTGAATATATTCCAAGCAGACCAGGAAAATATGGCATCAAAATCTGGGCAGCATGTGATGTATTTTATTTATTTATTTATTTTATTTTTTGTTGCATTTTGTGACTTTCCCAGAATAAATTGCTTTGGATTTTTGGAACTTTATATCCTATATATATATACTATCTTGGAAAAGTTTTTCTAATAGCCTAGGCTACTAGATGAATGAACGTACAATGAAAGAAAAGCATGCCTGAAGTGTCGCATAGCCTATCCATAGCCTTATTCAGAATAGGCCTAGAATATACTTTTTATTGCTACACGAAGTATTCCGTCACAATTACATAGACCCAACCAGAACGCACCATAAATGTGTCATTGACACATGAAGCAAACTATATAGGCAATACAATAAGCCCCAACATATGGAGGTGAAACAGCAACGTTACCAGGGGGAGTTTAGTGCCCTGATATCAGTATCTGTCGTAATCAGTGTGCACGCCCAGTCACCCACACACGTAGCCTACACAATTCTTAATCCACCTTGCTTAATCAATGCTTAATCAATCCACAATGCTTAATCCACGCTGTAGGCTATGTATTGAAATATAACTTGCAAAAAGCTATGATATTGTTTCGTTTCACAAGCCTATGGTGTTTTGTGCATAAAGGTGGAGACGGCTAAATACAGCGAGAGATAATTGTGCCTCTACATCATAACTTGTTCCTGTTTTGTTTTCTGTTTTTTTTCCAGTTAGAAATAAATTCATACATGCATTTAATGTGCAAAGACGAATGTGGGCTATTTATGGCTGAGCATGGCATCCTGTCTAATGATTACGTAGTTTGATCTAGTCCTTAATTGGCTAAGCTGAAATGCTACCCTTGTCTGCACAAGAATATGAGAATAATATCTGTAGGATATGTGACTCTTACAGTAGGAAGTTTTGTGTTTTGTGGTAGGCTACGCTTCTTTTTACATTGTGAACTTATTTTTATATGGCGCGTTTTCCTGACTGTATATTTAAACATCACACTTAAACATTTAAAAAATAACAGCGATATGTCTGGTTATGGTTACCTCACAACACTGCGTTTAGCATCAACAGAACCCGAGGAACAAACTGAAATATACTACACAGTCCGTTCGCCCACTCCTTCAGATACAGAAAACAGGTGACAAATGTGAAAGCAATAACATACCAGCCTCTTTATAACTTTGAGTGTCATACATACAGACCAAAGGGCATCTTTCACCCTGATAGAGGCAGAAATGGAGCAGTCAATAGTCTACAGTCTACTTGAATTATTACGGTAATATCGACTGCGGGAGGGGAAGTTGCTTCGCTTTGAGTGGAGGAAAGACTGACCCTGAGACTTGGGTGGAAAAGAGGTTGTTTGAGGTCGGTTTCTCATTGTATGTGCTGAGGTGTCTGTGAGTATTTCAATTTCAACACGTATAGCTACCTCACTTGATCTGGTTTGTTTCTGGCGTGTGAGGTGTTTGCTTACTTTAGGCTGAAAATGAAAATCGGCTCGCCGGGACCAGAGTACGCAACCACCACGCAGTGTGCACAGCAACTCTGAAGTTGGGTTTTTTTTTTTTAACTGAGGTGGATTCCTAATGTCAAATAATCTAAACTCTAAAGAATGTCTGTGGCACGTTTGGTTACACAGCTCGTGCTAATTTCTTCAAAAAATATTCTCTTCTTCTGTTAAAAAATGTAAATCTTTTTTTATTTCTGTCACTCCATACTCATGTTTGAGTCAACCTGGTTTTATTGGTCCTGTTGTTTTTAAATTGGTCTGGTTTCATTGGCCCCCTTGTTTTTTAATTGACCTGCTTTCTATGGTTCTGTTGTTTGTACTTATTGGAAGCAGTTCAGTTTATTTCAGTTCTTCTCTCGCTCTCCTTCTGTCTCAGCGCTTTCTTCCTTATTGATCAGTAATATTCTTTCCTGAAACAGTTTTTCCTCTTGAGGAACTAAAGGGAACATGACACTGATGTAAGTTTACATTCCGTTGCTCAAATCTAAGGGGAATTAACTGAGACGACTGAATTAGGAGGCTGACAGGTGTTTGAAGGGAAAAGCATGTAAAATATTTTTTTAATGAAGCTAACAGACTGTCATGTAACTGCTTCACAGGTGATCTAATTGTTCAGCAATGTGGGTGTGGGCACTGCTTCCGATCTTCCTGGCCATTGGGGGCGCTGTGGGGATATGGGCGGTGTGAGTACAGAATAGCTACAGCAGTTTTCTCACTGTCACTCTCACACGGATATAATTCCCCCTGACAGCCAGCTAAAAATGATGTTTCCATGACAATGTTGTGACATAGTGTTGGTAAAATGTTGCAGAAGTGTTGCAGGAATGTTAATTTGGTTGGAATATTACTAAAGCATAATAATTTGCAATGGAACATAATTAAATATTCTCTCTCTCTCTCTGAAACATGCATGCATATGTGTAAATGCATGTGGCTAGGTTGTGTGTGCTTATGTTTATGTACTGTACGTGTCTGTGAGTGCACAAGTTTTTGTGCGCGCGTTTGTGGTCTGTTGAAAAACTCAATTTAGTGTTTTTCCTCATGCAGGTTTGGCATGGCTGTAGCAAATGGAACAGTTAATATAACAGAAGAATTTCCTTATATCAGGTATGCCTGTGTTTTGCTGTGTAATGTTGTCCAACAGAAAGCCTTTACATTTCACCTGTGATGGTGATGATGATTTTATAAAGGAAGCCAGGGCAGGCAGCAAATGCTCAGATTTTACTTAATCCAGCACTGTCAGGCTTACTTTCTGCATTTTTTCAAGCCACTTCACCATCTATTTTTATTTTTTATTTAACCTTTATTTATTCAGGAGATACCTCTTGAGATTAAAAATCTCATTTCCAAGAGTGTCCTGACCAAAAATTGGTAGCAGCAGTCACAACAAAGTTACAGACAGACAACATTTAACAAGTTAAAGCATAAGAAAAGAAAGATAATTAATTAATAGTCAAATGCACTTAAATCACAGGTAATAGACATCATCAAAAATATAAGCAGGTCAAGGAAGCTGCCTCCATATCTCTAACAAACAGAGTTTTAAAAACATTTAGTGAGACACTTGTTTCCATTTTCTTTTTTTTTTACCCAATATCTTTGGGTTATGAAACAGGATCTTGAGAGTCATTGTTTTGGTGGTGATAAAGGTAGAACTTACACTTATGCTGAAGGAATCATAAATACATGTCCTAATTTTTGTGAAGGATATCATTTAAACTCTGTATCAGTCAAACGTTTGGTTTCACTCAATGTTCTTGTGTTTTTAATAACTTTATCCCTCTCTCTGTCTCAGTACATGCGGCACCTACAACCCTCAGAGCTGTGTCTTTGCTCAGATCGTCAACGTATGTTCCTTTCTGGGTGAGTTGTCTTTGTTCTTCATACAACATTTGCCATCATGTCAGATCTGTACTAAACACTGCCACCTATTGGTTATTCTCCCTCCCTCTCTCTTCTTTTGTCTCTAAAATTTGCCATGGAACATAATAAAACATAATACAATATAATATACAGTATATAATCCCATCTCTCTCTTTCTCTCTCAGTGATATGGGTTGTGGTGTTGAGGTTCCAGCAGATCAGAGACTTTGGGCAGAACAGCAAGGTCAACATCGCCAGCCTGGTTCTAGGCTTCATCTCAGCTCTGGGCATCTCTATCCTCGGGAACTTCCAGGTACACTGTGCCCCCGCTGCAGATCCTAACCTGCTTTTAATGCTTTAGGTCAGGGGCTTTCAACCTTCTCTGATCCAAGGACCCCCCACCCAGGCTCAAAAGCATCCAGGGGACCCCCATCTTAAATTAAGAGGGATTACATTTAAAAAAGGTTTTATATTTTGAAATAATCATTGCATATCAAGTCTTGCCCTACAGTACCTTCAAGGACCCCCAGGTGTCTGCAGCCCACCTGTGGAAAACCCAGGCTTTCGGTTATTCTTTCTATGGCATATTCTTGAAGTTCGCACATTTAATGGAATCCAAAATGCTCTCTCCATAATAATAACCATAATTATAATCATAAATATTCATAAATAATAACAATAAAATAGTCACAGAAAATAAACTAAAAAAATGACTAAGGCATAAGAATTTGTAATCGAACACACTACAATAAAATATGCTTTTTTTCTCTCTCTCGCTCTCTCTCTTTCTCTCTCTCTCTCTCTCTCTCTCTCTCTCAGCAATCAGTGGTGATAGGGGCCCACCTGTTTGGGGCATTCCTGGCCTTCTTTGTGGGCGTGGCCTACTTCTGGCTTCAGGTATGGCTCACCTACAAGACGGAGCCACGCCAGGACCGTCGCTGGGTAGGCCCGGTCCGCATTGTCTTGTGCAGCGTCTGCACCGTCCTCATCCTCACCAGTATCCTTCATCTCAGATTAAGGGGAGAGGGGTGGGGGTGGTCACATGGCCTCATTTCCTAATTTCACACCCCTGTGTGAGTCCTCTTCATTCCTCCAACTGGGTTAACACTCCCTCCATTTCACACTCTACTACATCCCTTTCTTCTTCTCTCCCCTCGCTGTCTCTAGTGCAAGCACACACACACACACACACACACACACACACTCTCTCTGCACATGCAGTGAATTACAGAAAAGAAGAGGAACCCCAAGTACAGAGAGGCGAGAAAGAAAAAGGAAACCCTAACCTATATATAAATATATGGCGCACTTGAGTGTTGGTAGATAGCGATGCACACGATCCATGGTGTGTGACTTTAATGTGCATCCTTTAAAGCAATGCAGAGGGCTGCATGCCCAGTTTTCTGCATGTTCTTTGTAGGACTGAGATGACAGAGAGTTGCATGGTTGCATGGACTCTGTGGACAACTTCCTAAAATGAAGAGAAAACCACAACGCTGCAAGAGACAGAGCGGGAAAGGAAGAGGAAGAGCACAGGCCAAACCAAAGGCTGTTCCACAACCATCTTAAATCCCTCTCCAAAGACTACACGTTTGCCTTTTCTCTAAATCACGGCAGAGATTCCCTTTGTTGCAGACTGCTGTTTTATCTTCCCCCCCCCCCAGCTGAATGAACTGCAGAGGTTAAAAGAGCTGTATAGTCTGTTAGACTGAGGCCAAAATAGATTTTTTGGGGGTGTGGGGGTTGGACATCTGAGGGCAGTGGTAAATTGTTTTGAACTCTTGAGTAGACAATTCAGGAAACTGCTGAATTTGTATGGTTTTATAAGATATGTTTTATCTTCCAAAGTGGGAATTGGTCCACAGTAAAATGTTTGGGGTGTAAATCAACTGTGACACAATGCATTTGATCCCAAATGAACTCATGTAGACTCGTGACGCGTGTGAGTTGGAAAAAAGTAATAACTAAATTTTTTTCTCAAAGGACAAAATGCAATAGCTTGGATGAGGGGTAGGCAACCCTGGTCCTGGAGTGCCCCCAAACACACACATACACACAGACACACAAACACACACATGTAAGTATGTGCAAGCATGTGCACACATACACACAAGCAAACACACACACGTACGTATGCACATGCAATATCTGTTTTGGTGGAAACTGTCACACCTCATACTACACGTGGATATGGTCTTGTAGGCCCAGTTTCCTCTCATACTGTGGTGCCTGTTTGTGGTCCTTAACCCTCCCCTCCCAGTGTCCGTGCTGCACAAAACCGGCTTCCGCTCCTCTGCGGCCGTCTGCGAGTGGCTGGCCGTCATGGTCTTCTTCTTCCTGTTCGGCCTCTTCGGTGCGGAGTTCCGCCACATCGACTGTCACCGGCTCACTGTGCAGAAACAGGACTGCGGCAAGCCGCAGGGCAGCAACGGTGTGTTGGGAGTGAACGAGATCGCGTGAGACTTGAGCCGGGGATGCGAACTTACTGCAGCCGCCCGCTTTGTGCACACACGTGCGTACGCACCTTAAAAAGGCTCAAAGATGAGCACATTCGCATGCAATTGGGCAAACAGACACACACAGCAACAAACAACATTGCTTGAATATTTTTATGCTACTATTTCCTTAGAAGATTAAATTATTCCCAGGAGGCGGTGACTACAAAGACTATATTAATTATGAACCTAAAGATATTCACACAGCAGAAAATTATATCTACACACTGATGTCCAACGTGGCTAAACACTCACATTTTATGGGGCATAATGTAAGGTGTCATGGACATAGTCCTACTTCTTAATGTTTAAATATAGGCTTATGAAGTGTTAAGAAATGTTAATATATCAAATTTTAAGTTGATGTTAAGAAATGTTAATTGAATGCCCTTTAAACATGTAAATGGTAAACTTTTGATGAATAAAGTCACATTTATGTAAATACACTAGAAGCATTACAATAATATTCTATATTAAAATGTGTTCTGTACTGTGGATTTGTTTTCAGTTATTGTTTTACCACATCTAAGTTTTTCATTGTGTTTTGTTTTTACCCCAACAGATGTCATTTAAACACAGGAATTCCTTTGCTTTTCGTCTGTGGACATTTTGTATCAATTCAGACCTTTTGTCTTCATTATATCACTACACAAAGCACAAAGGCCTATTTCAAATGGGCCAGGTAATAAATTTCAAACCTTTCATTCGTGCTGGTCTGTTTAAATTATTAATACAGTAATTAATTCATCCCAAGATATCCAGCATAGCCAATAGCCAACACTTTAACTGCATTTAATGCATGCAATGCAGAAAGAGTCATAGAGTGCTCAAACCAAGTCAGCAAGACCCCACCACATTTTCCGACTGCGCGCGCTCTTCAAAACATCTCAATTTGTTTTCATCTTTTCATTAAACTGACATGTTAATGAAAAGCGTTTCATGATGAACGGAGATGAAGGATTCATATCGGAGTTGAGATTAAAGAATAGATGTTATGAACAGACGCAGCACCTTTTCGGCTTTTCAGGTAAGCTTCTGTTGTTGTATCTAATTTTATAGCATGTGGCTACAGCCCTATATTATTCATATTCTTCGCTAAGTAGCCTAGCTAGCTTGTACATGTAGTAACGTAATCTAACGTAATGTTATTCTTCAGTCTCACCCCCACAAAGTTGCCTATTATTTTTACATTTGGGCAGTATTTCAATTCAAGTTATATTAATTGCAAAAACAAACATAACTGTGGCGACTCGGCTGTTTTGCAATAGTTAGAAGAAGCAAGGTCCAACTGTATCTTCTCCCTTTATTGAAAAGTTTAGTTGAATGAAGTTTGCTATGTAACTTACTCCAATACACAGGTGAACGGGAACGCGCATCTTTCTTCATCAAACTAAAGAATTCAACACACCTGTGACGCGAGACGTTCGCTAGTCAGTTTGTTATGGCTTGATGCGTTATGGAAGTCCCGCGTCCCATACCTTTATCGTTTTACTCTCTTCCTTCAAAAACACCACACATTTCAAATAAGTGTAGGTAACGTCAATAGCGTTATATTATCTCAATCTATAAAGCATCATTGCAGTTACCAAATTCTGACTCTTGGTGGCACTGTCTAGTCATGGTTTTCTTCACCCTAGATCCCTTTTCAGGCATGAAATTAACTTTTACCCCCACTGGCCAGAGTGGCTTGTGGATGCTAAAAATCACCAGCAACATTTTTCCGGCCACATTAACTTTTACAATATAACACAACCTGGTTGGTTGCCTGCCAAAGTGGCTGCTAGTGTAGAAAATATTGACAGCCACAATCAAAATTTTACCAGCATTTTGCTGGTGGCGGTGCTAATTTCACACGCTGCTGTAGACATAAATTGTCAGAATTGTCACAATGCCTGAAGTGATTGTTTAAGCTCCTGAATCTCAAGCTGTTTGACATTAAATTATTTTTGTGCTTAGTTGATAGCCTTATGCAGATGGCCCTACTTTCGTACATCTCTCCATTTATGCAGCTGAGCTGGCATGGGAAAATCCACAGTCCCAGTCTGCATATTAACCCACGGTCTTAAGGTAACAAGAGACAAGACTCTTTCTTGTAGCACAGCTACACACTAGCACACTTACATGTCTTGTTTTATTAGGAAGTGAATAAAGGTGGGCTTTCCCAGTATCAAAATCCCCTTCTGTGACACATTAGCCTCTTATTTTTTTTCCTGTCAGATGCCTCAGCCCACCTTATGTGTCCTTTTAGTGTACTGTGCTGGGCAGGTAAGGCATATGTTATCAGGGAGGCTATGATAAAGGCAAATAAAATGGGGCTATTGATCATGTGCTTGCATTATGTGAGCTGTGCTATGTAAGCCATGCCAAAGGGAGATAATCTCATACTTGTTTGGGGAAATGTCAGGTGTCATTTTTGTCTAACCACAACTTGCTTTCTCGTTAACTCTAAAATATTGATGCTTCTACTGCATTAAAAGCAATGCTATTTTGCTAATCTCAGCAGCTAGAAGTATATTTACAAAAATGCAACACTTCTTGACAGTTATCATCAAAACTTAAATACAGTTTGGTAGACCTAATGTACCCCATGGGCGATTATTCTGAAAGTATAACTTCCTCAGATTACACACCCTCGTTCAGCATACTCAACTCTGACATTAACTGCAGAGTGAAAGCAACTCGGGTACGAATAGAAACCCCAGTTGGTCCTCCTCATTGGAACACACTCTCATTATATTACAAGGTGAAGTCTGGTCTCTGTTCAGAGAATCATGGTTTTGCGGAACTTGTAGGGGAACCGTTTGGAATGAGAGCCAGCTGATACAGTGGCCCAATGGGAATTATGGCAATTACCAGTATAGTATAATGTCTATTTAATAAAGGTTTAATAAAGCAGTTGTGCCACAGCATTAGTCCTAATGTTACATTACAATTTAGGCATGTAGCGGATTACTATTGTTGCTGAATTCGTGAATTCCATATGGATTTGTTGCAGCTGGTTTCACAAAAATTTTATTAGGTCTGATTTGTCATAACTTAACTTTCCTATTCCTCTTTCACTGCAATAATATTGACACGCTCGAGTTTGTGCTGGAGTTCACGGCTTCAGGCTCTGGTTTGATGATGTGTCCCTTGTGGTGGGAGATGCAGTGGTGAGTGGGAATTGATATGAGAGGAGGCGGTGATGTGGCAGAATGGTGCCGAGGCTGCCTGCAGAAAGGCCTCTGACTGTGTGGTCAAACGTTTGCATGCGACTGGAAGTGACAGGCCTTGCCTTTCCACCTGTCGCCTGGTCATCACGGCAATCTGAGACGGAGGCAGAGAGGATGGAGAGGGAGGGAGAGGGAGAGGATGGTGTGGGTGGGCATAGAAGGTGTGCATGTGTGCGTGCGTGCGTGCGTGCGTGTGTTTGTGTGTGTGTGTGTGCATGTGGGGGGGGGGGTGGGGGGGGGGGGGGGGGGGGGGGGGGGGTTACAAACACAGACCCTTATAACATCAGGAACTTTGCTTGCTCTTGTCTGAGGCTATAGCTCCCGGCGCACACAGTGCAAAACATGCCTGTACCGGGCTGCACGATATGGGCAAAATAGTATATCATGATATTTATTTAATTGACAGT
The DNA here is from genome assembly GCA_029718625.1 of Synaphobranchus kaupii. Classification (NCBI taxonomy): domain Eukaryota; kingdom Metazoa; phylum Chordata; class Actinopteri; order Anguilliformes; family Synaphobranchidae; genus Synaphobranchus; species Synaphobranchus kaupii. The sequence continues at coordinate 7,472,100 of CM056393.1, forward strand.
ATGATACTTATTGTTATTTGATGGTATTTGGTTTTCCAATACAAATTACACAAGAACTAAGTTGAAATATACTGTACCTGTAGAAAATGAAGGATGAATAAAAATGCAGTAATAATCAATTTCACTATTTTTATTTGGAGCATGAACACTGACTGAACTGTATGAAATGTAATATTGAATAACATTCAAAAATTGGATAGTAAACAAGCAAAAAAACAATGTGCAACGTGCAAATGTTATGCTACTATACAAAATATTCAAGCAAAATATAAAAAAATCCAAGCATCTAGGTTTGTAATTAAATGAAAAAATAGGCTTTATTTAGCTGTATATTTCTTTAATACTTTGCACCGACTCCATCATGTTTACACAAACTTATCTGTATGTGTTGTTTGCAAAGTCACGTTACATTTTTTTAAATGAAATGGTACAAATTAAATTCAAAACAGACAATTCACCTTACGTTTATGCCACAGATTCTTTATCACACTGTTGCATTGTGCAACTTTTAATTTTCATTGGATGAAAAGCAATAAAATACCATCGACGAAGGTATTGCAAAACCGCGTACCATTGTGTAAATTCATACTGGTGTACCTAAAAACAAGGTAGCCTACCCAGTCCTACCTGTGCCCTCATCATAACCCAACCAGTTACATTTTTCCCCTATTCCCAAAACTCTCAATTTTTCATTTTTCTTTTCACATCGCAGACTGCAGATAAACTGGCACAGAGCGGCGTCAGAGGAAGACCTTTCATATTCGGCTTTGACATGCAGTCTTACGAGCGACCTTATTGCCTAGCGGGGGTTGCCCAAGAGCGATGAAACACGGATCCCTGTCCGAATGAACCCTCCCATACCCTGGGCGATGTAGGCGCCAATTGTGCGTCACCCTCTGGAGCTACCGACCACAGTCAGCACTGGAACATTGCAATTTTCAAAATGCCAAAAAGCTGCTGTGGGGCTTACTGCAAACAGATTTCAAAACCTGGATATGCACAAAATGACCTTGTTAACATTGCTTCAGCAATCAATTGTTTCTAAAACAGTTAGATTCTGGTTATTTAGCTAATATTAGTCTATTTGTCATGGTCATGGATCATAATGTAGTTGAAGTGGTTCCTTACTGGGGGATTGTTCACTCTGTAACTGCATAAGGACAGCACTCGAGTCCTATTCTGTTTATTTTGCCAAAATACCTTTGCTGGTCTTTAGGAAACAAGCATTCAATGTAATTTGATGACCTTATAATAAAATAGCAGTGATAGTGATGGGTCCTTTGCAGAACAGTGACAGACGTGGGATTGTTTTCTCCCTTGCTGGCTCCGCCTACATGCCTATGAGGCATTACAGACTGCATTTATGGCCTATGGCATTAACTTTAGACACAGTCAAATTTGTAACCATATCCAATTATAGAAATTCAGCGTGTTTTATTACAAAAATATTTGTTAAAATAATTCAAAAACCTACCTGCCACGATTCTACCCGCCACAGCCAACAATTTACTCACACTTGGCAGGTGGTGGGTGTTAACATCAGGTTGTACAAATGTATTCGGCGTGACCATGGCCATTTTTTTGTCCTCCTTGCACTTTGCTGGAGTGAAAGGCCTAGAATCCAGAATAAGCTATACATATTTCTGCATTCCTGTCTTTCCGCTGTGGTTCCACACATTTCCCTTTTATTGGAGTTTCATATATACACACTTTTCCTTCTGTCTTTACTTTCTCCCTGTGCTTCTTTGACAGGCTGAGCTGCTATCAGTTATTGCTTTTTGAATCCTTTGTTACACATGGGACATTTTTTCCCTATGTCCTGTTTTCAAAAGAAAATTATGCTTTCTAAACAGGTCAGGTATGTCAGGTATGACTTTTTAAAATATTTTTATGTTCTAATGTGAAATCTTAAATCATATTCTTATCAGTGTAACGTCCTGCAGTCAGCAGGATAAACTGTGCAACCAACTGCGCAGCTCCAGACATGGAGTGCAGGTGTGTGTGTCTGCTGGTTTTTGGTGTATTTCAGCACTTAGCCTAAGTGTTTTCCAAGGACTATATTGGCTGTGGATTGAAAGAAGACTTCAGAAACCTACAAGCACCATGGCTGTCCTGAATTGTAGCTGTGAATCACTGCTTTATAGGACTAAACTTTATGTACACCTTACACCAGTGGTCTCCAACCCTGTTCCTGGAGAGCTACCGTCCTGTAGGTTTTCAGTTCAACCCTAATTTGGCACACCTGATTCTACTAATTAGCAGTTCAGCAAGATCTCTAGCTAATGAATGTTTGCTTTGTTAGGGTTCGAGTGAAAACCTACAGGACGGTAGCTCTCCAGGAACAGGGTTGGAGACCCCTGCTAGAAAAAACATTAGAAACCATCACGTAATGGGAATTGGGACATCTTGGTTTTGGTCTCCCATCAGGTTACTATTACAGACCATTAGAGACCATCAAAATTCCCACAGATACCATTAGAGTCCAACAGAGCACCACCAGATGACCATTAGAAGCCACTGGATTACCAATAAAGACTATCAGAAACCAGCAGAATCCATCAAAAAAACATGAAATTCCATTAAAACCATTAGGAATTGTCTGATGGTTTTTAATGTTTTTTCTAACAGGGACCACTGCCTTACACAGACAGGCTGCAGTTACTCAGTCGACCAGAGGGGTCGCTCTCACGCAATGTGACAGAGGTAACAACACAAACACTCCCTCCCTGGTTCATGCGATGACTAATCATATAGGGTGCTGCAGGCCTGACTCTATGGTCAGGATTATGGTCAGCAGTTTTTTGGTGTGACACAACAATAGAACTGCGAAAATACACATCTATAACAAGGGTGGGAAATTTCCTGGAGGACTGGAGCGTACGTGTATTTTTGGTTCCACTAATTACCCTGGCTCACTTATCTAATTGGCTGTGTCTACCAATGCTGACTACAGTGGCTAGGTCTTAGATTAGATGGCACCAAAACACTTCATACAAGGACCCATACAGACATACAGACAAGATCAGTCTCCATCTTATCATGAAATGTAACTAGAATGCCATAGAAATGGAATAATTATGGCTAATTAAATGACTAAAAGGCATGTAATCCAGAAATGCAATCTAATCCAGAAATGGATACCGCCCTCCTTGCCCCCTTCTCCTCTGATCTATAAATTGGAGGCAAATTAATTAATTCCACATCAAAACGATCCGCAGTTTACCTTACACTCATCTTAGCCTGGACCCCCCCCCCCCCCCCCAAAAGGCCCCTGTTGGTGTTCCCCAGCAGAGGGAGGGGAAAGTCCGCCGCGCCTCGACTCCAGCGAGTGGGCATCTCCAGCCGTGATCTCACCCTCCACCCCGACTTGGCACGGGTTCGAGAAAACTGCCCTTTTACTGAAAAATGCCAAGCACACCACATTCCACAGGCGCACAAAAGCCCTCCTTATGCGCAACAATAAGACAAGTAATAATTATATAATTGCACTCACGCAGACATGGACTCGTGCACTTTGTATTTATGTATGTGACAATGGGTGAGTTGGTTCAAAGGCGGCCCTTTTTTGCGGTTAGACTGATTGCAGTGTTGAATGAAGGATCTGTTTTTTCTTTGGGCTGATGGATGGCATTATGTCTGAGTTAGGGTATGAGGGAATCATTTCTATACATTTTACTGATATCAGATTTAGGAAGGAGAATGACTGGGCAGGCGGGGGACTGTAGGACTAGACTAGCAGGAAGACAGAGACAGAACCAGACTCTGTATGCTTAGCCTGACACACAGACACAATGCAGACGCACAGACGGTGGGTGTACCCAGTCGCTGATATTCTGCCGTCAGGCACAGCTTGGGGGGGTACAAACATGCTTGCATCTGCAGAGGCATTGTCAAACTATTATGAAGGCACACATGCACTTACACACGCGCACACACACGTAAACACACACACAGACACACGCACACACATGCACACTCCCGCTTACTCACATACACATGCATAGGCCTACATACACATGCACACACACACTCTCACACAGATACACAGACGCGCACTCACACATACACGCACACACTCTCACACAGATGCACACTCACACACATACACGCACACACTCTCACACAGGTACACAGATGCGCACTCACACACATTTACGCACACACTCACACACACAGATATACAGACGCGCACTTACACACATGCACGCACACACACTCTCACACAGATACACAGACGCGCACTCACACACATGCATGCACACACTCACACACACACTCTCACACAGGTACACATACACACACTCACACACATGCACGCACACACTCACACACACTCACACAGGTACACAGGCCCGCACTCACACACACTCACACAGGTACACATACACGCACTCACACACATGCACGCACACACTCACACAGGTACACAGGCCCGCACTCACACACACTCACACAGGTACACAGACGCGCACTCACACACACTCACAGGTACACAGACGCACACTCACACACATGCACGCACACACTCACACACACTCACAGGTACACAGACGCACACTCACACACATGCATGCACACACTCACACAGGTACACATACACGCACTCACACACATGCTCACACACACTCACACAGGTACACAGGCCCGCACTCACACACATCCACGCACACACTCACACAGGTACACAGGCCCGCACTCACACACACTCACACAGGTACACAGACGCGCACTCACACACATGCACGCACACACTCACACACACTCACACAGGTACACAGGCCCGCACTCACACACACTCACACAGGTACACATACACACACTCACACAGGTACACCGGCCCGCACTCACACACACTCACACAGGTACACAGGCCCGCACTCACACACACTCACACAGGTACACAGGCCCGCACTCACACACACTCACACAGGTACACAGGCCCGCACTCACACACACTCACACAGGTACACATACACACACTCACACACATGCACGCACACACTCACACACACTCACACAGGTACACAGGCCCGCACTCACACACACTCACACAGGTACACAGACGCGCACTCACACACATGCACGCACACACTCACACACACTCACACAGGTACACATACGCGCACTCACACACATGCACGCACACACTCTCTCACGCAGATATACAGACGCACACTCACACCACATACACGTGTATACAGACACTCAAAAATACACACTCTCACAAACTCATTCATACACGCGCATGCACACACTCAAACACACACACGCACGCTCTCACACACACGCACGCACGCTCTCACACACACACACACACACACACACACACACACACACACACACACACACACGCACGTACAGTCAGAAACACGAGGAGCTGTCCCCCCCCCCACGACTTCATCTATGTCAGATGAGAATTGAAGCACTGTCCCTCTAGTCTGGCCCCCTCCCAAAATCTCTCCCAGTGGTCCTGTCTTGGGATGGGTGTGTCCCCCGCTCGCTCAGGACGGCACAGAATAGACTATTGTTAATCACAGAAGACAGAGGAGGGGAGGGGGGAATTCATGAAACAATGCGACCCCCCCCCCAAACACACAGCACATTGACGTACTTTAGGACTGGTGGAGAAGGGAAAGTGGAAATGAAGAGTCATGCAGAAAGAGAAGACATATTTCTTCTTTCTATTTTTGACAGTCCCTGTACAGCAGGGATCTCAAGCTCAAATCCTGGAGGGCCACATTGACTTCTGGTTTTTGGTCTGTGTCCCACATTTAAAAGCTAAATTTAAGTCTCTGATTGGCTAAAGATTTTTAAAAAAAACTTGTTTCCATGACCTACATTTACTGCTGACTGAACGGAAACTATACAGAAAACTGTAGATGCTGTAGCCCTCCAGGACTGGAGTTAAACCTGCAGACCCTGTGGCCCTCTGAGACTGGAGTTAAACCTGCAGACACTGTGGCCCTCCAAGACTGGAGTTAAACCTGCAGACACTGTGGCCCTCCAAGACTGGAGTTAAACCTGCAGACACTGTGGCCCTCCAGGAATGGAGTTAAGCCTGCAGACACTGTGGCCCTCCAGGACTGGTGTTAAGCCTGCAGACGATGTGGCCCTCCAGGACTGGAGTTAAGCCTGCAGACGCTGTGGCCCTCCAGGAATGGAGTTAAGCCTGCAGACACTGTGGCCCTCCAGGACTGGTGTTAAGCCTGCAGACGATGTGGCCCTCCAGGACTGGAGTTAAGCCTGCAGACGCTGTGGCCCTCCAAGACTGGAGTTAAACCTGCAGACACTGTGGCCCTCCAAGACTGGAGTTAAACCTACAGACACTGTGGCCCTCCAAGACTAGAGTTTAACCTGCAGACACTGTGGCCCTCCAGGACTGGAGCTGTAGGTCCCTGCATTACAGGATTACGTTCTGATAGCTCTGTGAACATATCTCCCTCAGCACGTTGTGCAACTTCATTTTTATGCCTGAGTCTGCAGACACCTGCTTTTAATCTGCAGCTCTCAGATATGGCTTTCTTATTACTATCATATAATGTATGCACTATACATAAATTATGCTTCTATTTCTGCAGTTCTTTCCCCCCTGTAGACTTCACATAAAATTATGTCAAAGGAATAGGCGTATTCTTTATCACAAGCAGAAGAAATTGATGAAAAGATGACTCTTGATTTGATTACTGTATTCAACATATCTTACTCAATATCTGCTCATTTCTTGTTTGCTATGAACTGTATACATACATACTGTGCAAACATACATTCATACATACATACATATATACAAAGAAACAGGACTATACAGTATGTGTATGCCATGGCATTCAAATCAGTTTATGACTGAACAATGTGTCTCTTTTCCTTTGCAGTCAATGGGATTGAAATTAAGTTGCAATTAATTTCAGATCTGAAATGATTAACAGAAATGTACAGACACAATGATATTAAACATGACCACAATTAAACATTGTACACAGATTGTAAAAAAAAAAAAAAACGCCCATGGAAAGCGTTACCTTGTTTTCTGATGTTAACCTTTGGTGTGACGTTAGCCTGCGTGGCGAGGCCTTTCTCTTGAATACCGCGACCTTTTAGGAGGCCCGCAGTGGAGAACGCTGTGGTTGTGCAAGGCTTGACATTTGCATATCTGTGACACGCAAGCTTCCGCGGATAACAGAGCCCATGTGAGTTTTAGAAGAAAGGCCACGCCCATTTCAGAGCAGTCGTCTTCGCTGCCGGCCTGTGGGTCGCGGCATTTCGCGGTACTGGAGCTGCCCGTGGAACGTGACTGGTCTGTGCCTCGTGACTCGTCTGTTGCATGACTCACTCCTAATGGAAATTTGAACGAGAGTGTGACCTCACGATTCAGGTCAGGTCAGAGGTGGCTTCACAGTGGGTGTGGCAGAGCTGCTGAGGCTTCTGTGATAGGAAGCCAAGTATAGGTCCGCAATCCCAACTGGATGCCATTTTGGCCAATCCCAACTGGAGTTTCCTGAATGACTAAGCATGTTAGCAAACCCACAACCCCCTTGTCCCAAGGGTTGACCGCCTACCCACAATCCCCTGGGCCAACAAACAATTCCAAAGATAATTTAAATACATATAAAGCTAGTTTAAAACAGGGCTATGTCAGTTGGAGGCCAGTTGGGGCTAACAGTAGGCCGTCACAGACCTGCTCTAGGCCCTTTGATATTTACATTTAGGCATTCAGGAGATGCCGGGACTGGGACTGAGACCTACAGCCTTAGCCTTGTAAGACCAGTTCCCTAGCCTTTATGCTATGGCTTTATGCTGGGTTTTTATCATTGACGTGTAATTTACATGCATGATTCATATTCATGATTAAAACATGGCCCTCCAGTATTGAGAATGTATTGAAAGTATTGAAAATGTACTAGTATTGAAAATGTTTTAAGAAGAATCTGAACCCCAGACTGAAGTAGTCGAAGAACCCTGATGTAAAGCATATGCCCTGGAGTTTTTATTTGAAAGCTTTATTTAGACATTAGATTCCCCTCTTTTTCTGTTGCAGCGCATACACACTCCATGTGGGTAATGATGTCATTGGTAGCTGCTTGTGCTGTGCATGGTGCTGTACAGGTAGTTTGTTTAACGTGTCGATGTGTAAAGTGGAACAGCCATTCCTGCTTCTTAACAATGCAGAACTAGGAGTATCCACAGTGCCCTGTGTCTGCTCTGCATGTGATTAAATGTTCTCTGTAACTGAAATGGGACACTTCATTTATCACTAATTTAAGGGCATCGATCAGACTCGACCACTAATGCGCAATCTGCCCAGTCATTTTTCATTTGGGTTTCTTGAGTACTTCATTACATCTTACAGATGGCAGGGCGGTTTCAATATGCCTTTGTTCCAGAATATTCTATCGCGATTTGAAATTGACGTGCAGGTCTGCTGTGAGATTCATTCCTAATTGACGTACAAATGCAGTGTGTGACAAGGACCATTTAAAACCAGGAGACTTAGATACCGGTGAACTTGGCTCCTAACAAGAAGGTTGTAAGTTTGAGCCTGTCGTGGTGCCCTGATGGGTTTTTTTTTTTCTTAAGTGAGACACTTAATCAGAAAATATGCCTCTGTTGAAGGAGGACAATATGCAGCTTATCAATTTAAGTCCTGGACAAGAGCATCGGTAAGCAAGCAATCAGATGCAAGCGTTTTCTCCTCAATCTTTGCCGCCAAAGATTCTGTTCTTGAGAAAGAATCCAGTGAAGACGGGAAAGCCAACGGTGCGCTTTTTTGGTACAGATCATGAAAAAAACTGAGAAGGGTTCACACAAACTCTTAAATTTCTGTGGGACAAAACGCACAGGTCACAGGCCTTGGTTTAAAAAAAAAACTAGGGGCTGAGAATCCTAAAGCGAAAGTCTAGCTGGCAGCTAACTTAAGCGCGGAGCACTGAAGCGCTCCCAGGCTCCGGGTGTCTGACGTCAAAGACCTGCCCCGGCCAAAAAAAGTAACCCTTTTGAACAGCATTTTCATATTTCGCTGGTATTTCCGGACTCTTCCACGTTTCAAAAATAAAGGCCATCGGAGTAATCGTTTATAACGCTAACAATAATAATGGCGGGAACCAAATAAAAGCCAGCAGAGCCTTTCTGACCTTTTTGGGCTAAACTAGACCTGGCCCAGTGTGTAAGCTGCAGGCTCCATTGTGTTAGAGTCTGTTATCATTGTATTGCAGCTTCCTTTTGCTGCTGTGAAGGGGGGCTGGGGGGTGGTGGGGGGTGGGGGGCGTGGGGGCAGGCAAGAGAGTGGGTGTGAAGGGGAGAGGGGAGGGGGGTAGGTGCAGAGACAGAGAAAGAAGGCTATATGGACTGACGAGGGAACATGCTGTACACATGTGTACAGAAACATTTGATGCGCGTACGCACACAAGCAGGTAATCCCGTGCACAAACTCACACATAGGGACATTCAATATGTTCATATACACATACCTGTGCCGCAGATTTAGCAGATATAAACATAACAAAATGACAGACGTGATGATATATGGCTATCGTGTAACTGCTGATTGCCATAAGTGCACACACGCACACAAACACAGACAGTATTAATAACTCAGTGGTCCTCTCATGGTGCTTGACTCAGTCAGTTGGGCCTGTTATCAGTGTGATGGCAGAAAGGCAGGTAAGGCCCAGGAGGAATTTCTGAGGCCTAGCTTTGGGATAAGGACACAGGTGTCTCCGCAAGTTCATACAGTACCCCACTGCGTACTGCCTCCTCAAATTACAATGACATTTTTCTCCACGGTGCTCTTGGGAGCAGGCCATTTGACATAAAAAAACTGGCATGATTAAAGGAGAGAAAAAAAGTATTCCAGATGATCTGGCACAGTAATAGAGAGTCTCCTAATTTCCTCCGCATTTATAGAAACGTTCAAAGTCATAATTTATTACCGTATTGTTTGTTGTATTAGGGCTCCACACAGGACTGTAAATGCACTTTTTTTTGCCAGTAGTACTGGCAAAAAAAGCTTTGCAACACAGAGGAAAAAAAATTGTAGCACAAACCTTAAGGATAATTTCTGTAATAAAAAGAAAAAAACTTTAAACGTTGTGACAAATGACTTGGTATGCTTTATTATAAAACAAAAATTCACGAGTGAAGTGCAAACAACATACAGTATAGTATATATAAAAAATTAAAAATTTAAAAATTAAAATATTAAAGAAAATAAATAAATAAATAAAAAATAATTTAAATTAAAAAATTTAAATTTTTTTTTTAAAAAAATACAACAAAAAAAACATACAGTATATGTGTCTATAAATCATAACTGACTGAAAATGTGTCTATTAAAACATCTTACCCACGGTTTTATACTGTATCATTGGATCTAGTTACATCTGAGCCATAAGTATCCAAGCACATAGAAACTTGGCTATATATGTACGTGGCCCGCTTTGGTAGAATTTAAACATCTACTGTACCCCTGTAAGTGGGCCTCCTACTCCTGTACTTGTTCAATACTGCCAGGATTGTAAGAGAAGTATCAGGTTTTTATTGTCATTATGGGGAACATTGTTATGATCATAATCTTAAAATTAATTAATTAAATTATTGTATTGTCACAGTATTGTCACCCATTTAATCAATTAACTCTTCCTTGACTCAGCAGTTTATCTCATGAAAATTTAGCAATCCAAATTATTCCACTACTAATATTTTGTCACCCATAATTAATTGCCATTTAAATTTAGTTTTTAAACTCTGGCACCAGCATACATGACACGTGTATGTCTGAGAGGGGGAGAGAGTTCACTTGCACGTTGGCAGTTCTTTCTTTTTACACCCATCTGCACTTGTAATGCACCGGTAATGTCAGGTGTCAGTGGCAGGATGAGAGAAATGAATCAGGCTTTTATACCTGGTCACCATGAGCTATATACCAGCTGGTTTCAGTCTCCAATCTAATTAGATAGCCACGTGCCTCAATACAGTACACTGGATATGTACCACCAAGCCGATCACAGAGCACTTTGTGTAGTTATCCTAATAATAAGAACGTGGCAGTTAAGATGATGACAGTACTGGGGTTGAATACCGGCATTAACGGGTCTATAGATCACAAAAAAGAACCGCTTAATTGTATTGTCGGTCTATCTTTATTTATCTGTCAGTGTCTGACGGTGAAATAACAGTAACGGTCAGTTATTCAGTCAACGTGAGTGGTAACTGAGGGCTGAGAAACAAAAGGAGACGAGACGGGCGGCACCTGAGGCGCCGGCGCGGCAGCAGAGCTCGCACATTCGAGTGGGGAGAAGGGGCCCGGTGAAGTAACGTCTGCTCCCGAGACAATACGCCCACACGTCTTTCCTTCCCCTTCTGCCAACAGGGGGCGCCGTTTGTGCTCGGCGGTATGCGGGTGAGTCATCTCATCTCTCCTCTCCGTCCTCCCCCTTTATCCCTCTTTCCATGTCTCCCACTCGCCCTCTTTCCATGTCTCCCACTCACCCTCTTTCCCCCTGATGTTGGAAGTGCGGAGAGAATGGACAGGGACTGTGGGGGCCGCTGGGAGAGACTCTGGAGCTCTAACACAATGACGACCCTGAGAAGAAGCACACTGGAGAAGAAGCACACTGGAGCCATTGATGGATCAGGAGAATGAGAGCGAGAGAGTGAGAGGGGCAGAGAAGGGTAGAAGGACAGGGAGGGAGGGAGGGAGGGAGGGAAAGAAAACGAGTGGAGTTGTACATCAGCGCTGAGACTGTATGAACCCCTCTGTCACAACTCATGTTTATCTGGGTACTGCAGAGGGTGAGTGTTCTGCGGTTCTGGACCAAGGGCCATTTTATGAGGTTTTGGAAAGCCTCCAGTGGTTTGCTCTTTGCATTTGCTCAACACTGCCTCTTTTTGTCACCACCACCACTTGTCTTATAATAATAATAATAATAAGAGACATAGCCACGTAATTATTATTATTATTATTATTATTAGCTATTACCCACAAGGAAAGCAGCATGTGCAACCATGTCTTTTTCGTAAATACACGAATGACTGTACACTATATGTAAAACCTGATTGTCCCCTGATCTCAATATTGTACTGATTCTGAGCAAGATGAGTCTGTACCCCACAGTAGCCACATGCCATCAAAGCTATCCAACTAGAGCATTGTGAGGAAATGGACTGCTGTATTATTGTTGGATGATGGAGAAAGAGTGGGAACATCATTCCAGGAGTGGGGGGGGGGGGGGATGCCGAGCCGCTTTCGGAAGAGGGCGCTTTCCGAAACGGAACCAAGCCAGGACAGGAAAACACCTGGAAACTGAGAACAAACAAATACCAAAGAGGAAACTGACGACCATAAAGAGTTAATGCTAAACACACGTGTAGTGCAGGGGTGGTGGGCGGGGCCGACTCTCTGACGGATGTGGGGGGTGGGATGTGACTGCACCCATAATCGGAGGGCAGGCTTCTTCAGGCCCTGTTTACACTTGCCTTTTCGGGCGATACATGTATCCAATTTGTTGACAGATCCCAGTCTTAAACGTGTCTCATTTGATTATTGTGCTCAGATAGGGATCAGGTTTGTCAAATTTTAAATTGAATTGCATCCAGAGGTAGTCAGAGGTTGGATTCTGCCCATATGGGATCTGAATTTTAACCAGTTTTTCTCCGGCCACCAACATCCTGCTGGAAAATAACACCCCAATACGTGCACGTGGGAGTCATGAGGCACCCTGTTGTCGAGCTTGTCTTCAGGTTGGGATGAACGCTGAACGCAGCAGCTTAAGGGAAATTCAGCAGAGTCAGACATTCAGCACATACGTAGATGTCAGCACAGTTCATTTTGAATTGGTGCGCTAGTGAAGTTGTGCACACATTTGCTGGTCTGTTGTTTATGCCCCAGGATGACAATAAATCACAGGATGCATTTATCGGATGCCCCACCTAATTTGTATATCATAATGATTTTATTGCCGGGCCATTGGCTGTTTCATAATAATGAGCCAGCATGGTTATAGCACTCTTTTAGTGTTTAGTGTTTTAGTGCGATGCTACCAGTGCACAACACTGCACTGTCTCCTGAGAAAGAAAAGGCAAAACCCAGAGGAAACAAAGCAGAACTTCTAAGTTCTAATCTCAAGAAACATGAACACAGAATCTCTAGTTTTACGAAACATGTACGCAAGATCTGTAGGGTTATGAAACATGCAGAATCGCTACATATCCGCGCTTACAATAGTAGCAGCCTGATTGACAAAATAAGATATGATGCCACAATAATTACAATTGTACAGTCTGCATGCCTAATGGTGACCTATATCGTATCACCGTATTTCATACGAGCAGACAAAATGTTCACTGTTACTTGAACTCCAGCAGAGTTTATATGAGTCCAACAAAGATACATTTTACTGCATAGTCAAATCTTCTCTACGAGAGTTCATTTAACACTGTTTTACTGTGAACAGCTCATTCACAGTATTCTGTTGTGTGGGGACATAGCTATTGTGTTGTGTTTGTTCCATAGCTCACCACACAGCTGTTGTGAGAATCTGATGGATGCTTCTGGCTTCCAACAGAATGGTTTGAGCAAATCCTGCATATTTCTAATTTTGTCAACAACACTGTGGCTGGGATTCAATCCCCCCCCCCCCCCCCCCCCCCCCCCCCCCTCAGTCTGTTTAAAATGATCACTAAGACACACCTGTGTCTAATTTTAATGGCCTTTGGGGGTTATGAAAACTTTGTATAGTTCAATTTAAACTTTGTACAATTAAAAACGAGAACCATTTAATTTTCTTGACAGTCATGAAATCACTAAAACGAGTCCGGAGGAAATTGTCTTTTATTGGTTTTAAGTTTACATTCCAATAAAAGCATTCATTTAAAAGCATTCATACATGGTTCACTGCATCAAATCATACATCACATTACGGTTAAAACACATTTGTAATGGGGGAGGATTCCCATTTCTTTAATTCCCCCCAATTAAAATACACACAACAGTCAAGACACCACAATAAATGACATTACATACAAAAAACTCCAAAAGGAGAAAAAATGAATTAAAAAACAATAATGCAATGCAGTGAAGAAAGTCCGGAGGAAAGGAGTTCTTTTCATTTGCTTGTAAGTCAAAGTTAAGGACAAATGTTAATTAAACACAGGCCTGTCTCTGCAGTTTCACACCAGACAGTATGCGTTAACTGACAGAGACGCGGTGAGAAGGTATTGCCAGCAGCCTCCGCTGCCTTGGGCCACAGCGTCTTAAATGTGGTAGTCGGAGGAAGTGTGGATTTCCCCGTATGCTGCCCGTGGCTCTCTTTATCTCTCTCACCGCGAATCCCTGCTATCTTTTCTTATCCCTCCTTTTTACTCCTCCCTCTCATGTACAGCTTTAATATATCATTTATTATCTTTTCTCCCAGACTTCCTACGACTCCGCTCCTTTGCTCACATTGACCTTCATTGCCTGACCCACACATGTATGTGAGTGTAGACTACATGTTTGCATCACCATTATTTAATATGCATGTATGTGAGTGTACATGTATGCATCACCATTATTTAATATGCATGTATGTGAGTGTACATGTATGCATCACCATTATTTAATATGCATGTATGTGAGTGTACATGTATGCATCACCATTATTTAATATGCATGTATGTGAGTGTAGACTACATGTATGCATCACCATTATTTAATATGCATGTATGTGAGTGTACATGTATGCATCACCATTATTTAATATGCATGTATGTGAGTGTAGACTACATGTATGCATCACCATTATTTAATATGCATGTATGTGAGTGTACATGTATACATCACCATTATTTAATATGCATGTATGTGAGTGTACATGTATACATCACCATTATTTAATATGCATGTATGCTTGTGTGCATTTATATCTGTTTTTTTCCTCCTTTGTGATTATCTTTCTTTATCGTGCTGCCCTGCAGCTGTTTTACTGACGTTATGTTTTACTGGGGTTATCACATAAATCTGAAAAAATCATATTAATTTCTGTCAGTGTGAGCTTTTTAAGCCGAAACACACATGAAAGGCATGCAAACACACCCAAAAACACACATACGGAGGCGTACACACAATGCAGGGAGTGTAAGATTAAACCAGAAAATATAACAATATACACAATATACGGCATATGTAAATGGTTTTACAGAGGATATATTAAACCCAATTTATACAAAATATTCTACCAGGAGTTGTCCATTTAAATAGTAAAATCAACAAATATCCCGGCAGTGCCAACAAGTACATCACATTTCCAATGTAAATCAGTGTGAAATACCCTTTATTTACTTCAAAGGTTGAGAGGTTTTTTGCATTATTAGACACAGTCCATCTTTGTGATTCTGAACAGGCGGCAGCTCAAAGCAAATACAGAAAGCTCAGGGGGCAATGGGAGACCACACCCTGCACAGGACACCAGCAGTATATACAGTACATACGTACACACACACACATACACAAACCCATGCGCGCGCACACACACTTTCACAAAGGACGAGCCCATGGATACAGGGAGAACATGCAAAACTACACACATCACAAACACAGTTGTAAGTCAGTTGACTCATTGCAGAGAGAACACTGCAATTGAGTAAATCCACCAGAATAGCAATGACTAAACTGATAACATTTTCTAGTCCAAAATACTATACTGTAAATCTATACAAAAATATAAATGTCACATACATTTGCCTCTTCCCTCTATTTATTTTTCTGCATTGCATATATTTTATGGATGGATGTATACATGTATACATACATGTACAGTACATGCATACATATCCACATACATTATGGTAAACCCAGTAGAAGGGCTGTCACATCAGCAAAGAAAACCGGATCACAACGTGTGACATCGTCAGCAGGAAGTTAGCTCATAAACAGGAAGCGGTGAAGACTGAATATTGCGGCTGGGAGTGGAAGTGCTGTCAGACACACCAGTACACACCTGTCTCCCCTCCACGCTATTTCTGGCATTGTGTTTTTGTCTTGTCAGTCGGTCTCTATCTTTCTTTCCATCTCTGTCTCTCTAATTTGGGGACACAAGTTGGTGATGGGTGGTTTTGTCAGTCAAGGAATTGAACTGCAACCTGGTTTGGCTGTTTTCCCCCCCTGAACATTAACCCAGTCATTCCACGTGTTGTCTGTGGCATGAAAATGGCAGAAACAAAGATAGTCTGAGTCTGTCTCCTCTTCAGTTTAATGAATGCTGCTGTCAGAAGGTTCAAAGCCATCCACGTGATTTAGTTAAATGAGCATATGCCAAGCTGAAAAGTTAAAATGGTACAGCAAACAATCCGGTTTTGTTTATCCTTTTTAATTCACTTATTACAAAATGACCAATAATATTGTTGATTTTAAGTGGCTTGGGACGTTAAAGGCACTCTTTGCTCTTTGTGTCAGCCTGAATGGAACTTTTCTTTCTAATACTGAGCTACCGAGCTGCCAGCATTAAGAAAACAATTGTGTGTTTTTTAAATTGACTTTAAATGTTTTAAAAGTGCTACAGCCGTTCTAATTAGATCTATTACGGTTTTGATAAGAGCATTTCGCTTTCCCTTTGTTGATTATTACACTTGTTTTTTGTGTACAGTTTTTTAATCAGGCTTCATATTACAAATTAATCTCTCTCTCTCTCTCTCTCTCTCTCTCTCTCTCTCTCTCTCAGGGACAGAGGGGTGTGTAGTGAGGTGCTGCCTTTCCTGGTACAGGAATACACACAGGCAGTGTTCTGCAGGAAGCTGATGTCACACAGAGCAAAAGTCCCATCCCCCCAAACAGAGTTGGAGGAAGACCATGCGGAGGCCATAAACTCACACTGAGAGGTGAAATTCGGGGTGCTTCTTGCATTTATTTTTAAGTCAGGTTAGCGACAAATGTTGATTGAATACAGGTCTAAATTCAGGACAAATGTTTATTGAATACAGGCCTGAATTAAGGACAAATGTTGATTGAATACCAGCCTAAGTTAAAGACAAATATTGAGTGAGTACAGGCCTATGTCTGCTAAGGATCCCCTTAATATTATGTTCACATTTTATGATGCCTTATGTGTTTGGGGTCAAATTGACCCCTTTTATCCCTGTGATGGAACATCTCAATTCAGAGTTTGAGGTAAGTGAAGGTTTGTGAAGTTTAAAACCTGTATGAGAAAGTGCCACCAGAATCACCCACAAAAAATAAAAAATAAAAAAAGGTTGTATATTTTCTTACATTTTATACAGCTACCCCACAAATGACCCCACACAACACCTTTGTATACAAAGTTGGTACAGGACTTTTGAAAACATAGCATTATGTTTATTGCATGTTTACTATTTAATCCCAGCAAATTAAGAAAAGTCATATAGTGTCAAAATGAAAAAATATGGTTAACTAGTTTTTAAGAGATGCCAAACATTGCATTGGGTCAAATTGACCCTGAACATAATATTAGGGTTAATTAGGCCATTATTTCCATACTAAGATACACAGGCATTGGCAGGCAATATACGAGAGCCCACCTGTTCTCATAGTCACACTTAGATGCAGTCTCCAGAGCTGATTCATATTATCTGACTCTCAAAATGGCTATCATCAAAATGTCATGTGATTATTTAAAATAGATGCCATTGTGGTCTTGAAGGTTTTCAACAAAGATGCCAGCATGAATATTTGCAATAGTTAACAGTGCGCTGGGGTTTGCTGTTTTTAATATTCACAAGTTCTTAAGTTTCAAAAGCAAGCCTCTCTATAGCCCTCTCTGGCACTCAGTTCATTTTTTATTGCTTTTGTGATTGTAGTCCAGCTAATCCCCAGGGTATCATTTTCTAAGCCAAACCTCAAATACATCAACGTTCCAAAATTATTTAAAAAAAATAAATAAATAAAATAAAGTCCAAGAATCTTTCATGTATGTCTTAGTCTTACGCCAGCTGATCACATGGTAAATGTCTTTAACCCTAATCTAGCCAGATTGGCACCTCTGAAAGCAGGTAAAGCTGACGGCCTTGTGATTCGCTGTTGCACACAAACATGCCTGAAACAAAAAGCTGAAACAATGACAGAGCACCTCACAACCCTTCTCATTCCTCGCCTGGAGCGATAGCTTTACAAATACGGACACGTCTACTCTGCAGCTTCCTCACACATTTCAGGTTTAATAGAGGATAGTAAGATAAAATTGCGATAAAAAACATAATCATAATCTTCGCAGGCCGCTAGAGATATGGAGCATGACATCGGTGCAGTGATTATGCCATCAAAATCATCCGCTGGTCGCTTAATTGACCCAGTAAAAGTTTTTTTTTCTTTATTCAGCTTATCCTCAATATCATCAATATCACACTTTTCGTAACAGGAAAAAGTATCCCTCAAATTATCAGAAATGAAACCCATTTATAAGAAATACAATTTGGATTCAGAATATCTTCAAAACTGTTGGTCAATTTCAACTCCTCTAACTTGCACTGAGTATAATACTACTTATTACTGAATTGTGTATTTGATTTGCTTTTTGATATGTAGAACAGCGCTTTTATCTATCTTATCTTTTATGTTTGAAGGTTTATGAACCCACTATCCAAATGTGAGCTTGCTGGTTAAATTATTCCCAGGCAGGGCACTGTCATTGTACCATTGAGCAAAATACTCTACCCGAATTGCTTCAGTATATCCAGCTGTATAAATGGATACTATGTAAAATGCAAAAGTTGCTCTCGATCAGAGCATCCAATGAATGTAATGTAAGGAAGCTATGGATGTTGTGTTTGACATTATCTGGGCTCATTTTAAGTCTTTTGCCATTTAACATATCCAACATTAGGACAATACTTTCACAAACTTCACTGCATGTGAATGAGTGAAAAGAGAGAAAATGTCCACTTTTCTTATTTTTAATGCTTTATACCCAATTTTCTTTCCAATTTGGAATGCTCAACCATAAACAGCGCCGTTTATGCTGCAATCTTCATAGCTAATGTGCCAGCGTAGAAAAGCGTACACTCTCCTCTGAAGCATGTGATGTCACCAACTGCTTCTTTTCACACTGCAGGCTGCAGAACAAACTGTTCAAACATGAGTCAGAGGACGACTGTTCATGTGCAGCTTTAAGACACCCACGACCAGCGGGAGTCACTAGAGAGGAACACTGAGTGATGCTACTGCCATTTATGCGTTGCCCTGCGGGGGCTACAGGCCGCAGTTAGCAGTTGTACAATCAATTAGATACTGGATTGTGGGGACCATTTATGCACTAGCATAATTCCTTAACTGGATAAGCCACCCGGCGGCCCTAAACAGCCACTTTATAGAGGGAACAAGGGAGAGATTTTACTTTGCCAAAGTAAAAACCCTTCTCCCAAAGGGCCCGAAATATGCTGCTTCCTTTTCCCCTTCTAGGGACAAAGTTACAGTTATAACCAGGATACAAAAGCATGAGAGACAGAGCACCTGCCCTTATAATCATATCTTTAAGAAGTGTGAAGATGATCATAGAAACCATAGAGACGTTATATAAAGTATATACATAGCCTACAGTATATACATAGCCTACAGAATGCATTCTATGTGGAAGAAATCGGCAACAACAATCAACAAAGCATTCGAGCTGGGCCATTTTTTTCTGATGTATAAATTTGTACATCAGACACAAAAATAATTTTTTGACAAATATCTCAGTAGCCAGGACTGTGTGTTTGGGGTGCTACGTTACCTCAAGCAGATATTGCTATTGCCTGAATAGAAATTTAGATTTCTCTCTTTTCTCATCTCCCTCTCTTTTGCCTCTCTCTCTCTATCTCTCTCTCTCTCTCTCTCTCTTTCTCTCTCTTTCTCTCTCTCCCCTCTCTCTCACTCTCTCTTTCTCTCTCTCCCCCACTCCCAAGTCTCTGACTTTGTCTGTCTGGCTGTTTTTCTCCTTCTTTTTCTCTTACCCTGTGTGGGTACGTCTGTCTATCTCTCCCTTTCTCTTCCTCTCTCTGTCTGGGTCTGTGTTTCTGAATACAAGGCACATTCCGGGCATTCCCTGTCACTCTTTCCCTCTCGCTGCCTCACTTTCTCCGGGACTCAGCTTCTCTGTACTTGTTGAGAGGACCGTGCTGAAACATGAAACACTGGCCGCCACACACACCCTGCTGAGCTGCCTTATCTCTCCTGCGTACACATATACAAAGTCAGACACACACCCTACCACACACACATCTGTTTGAGTTGTTTCTTGACCAACAATATTCTTTTGTCAGGGGCTCCAGGTTATTGTTGCGCCGCAGGTTTGCGACACTGAGCGAATCTCACTGCGAGCGCAAGCCGCGGTGCTGTACTCGCCTGTATTTACTGTGAGGCGAATGAGCGAATCTCACTGCGAGCGCAAGCCGCGGTGCTGTACTCTCCTGTATTCACTGTGAGCTGAATGAGCGAATCTCACTGCGAGCGCAAGCCGCGGTGCTGTACTCTCCTGTATTCACTGTGAGGCGAATGAGCGAATCTCACTGCGAGCGCAAGCCGCGGTGCTGTACTCTCCTGTATTTACTGTGAGGCGAATGAGCGAATCTCACTGTGAGCGCAAGCCGCGGTGCTGTACTCTCCTGTATTCACTGTGAGGCGAATGAGCGAATCTCACTGCGAGCGCAAGCCGCGGTGCTGTACTCTCCTGTATTCACTGTGAGGTGAATGAGCGAATCTCACTGCGAGCGCAAGCCGCGGTGCTGTACTCTCCTGTATTCACTGTGAGGTGAATGAGCGAATCTCACTGCGAGCGCAAGCCGCGGTGCTGTACTCTCCTGTATTTACTGTGAGGCGAATGAGCGAATCTCACTGCCAGCGCAAGCCGCGGTGCTGTACTCTCCTGTATTTACTGTGAGGTGAATCCTGGAAAGCGCTGATTTATCAGGTTCCTTTCAGCCAGACGGCTGGATTACCTGTCATAGGCGAACAGTCCTGTCACCATGTTGTCAGGTGCTGTTCGCCACAGCCTCTGCTGGGTGTGAGCTTCTGCTAGCAGTGATCTCCCAGCTCAGCTAGCAGGCTAGCCCCTACGGAAAAATAATATGCTGCAGTGTATTGTAAATATATCAAAATTATCTTCACAATATATTTCAAATATACTGCAGTATATTTCATTTCCATAAGGGAGCTCTGCAATCCAGCTGTGCGCAGGAATGGGAGAGGATGGTATTAGATTAGATTAGCACTTGAGCAATAGTTGGCCAAGGATACAGATAAGGCAATACAGGGTGGCAATGTAGTGTAACGGTTAGTATAAATGGTTAGTTGTGCTTATAGCTCAAAGGTCGAGGAGCACTGCTGCGTTGAAGGTACTTTACCTGAATTTCTTCAGCAAATATCCAACTGTATAAATGGACTGTATGTAAAAAATGTATTTATGCAAGTCACTCTAGAAAAGATACTTTCCTAAATAACAAAATGGATGATTATCAGGCCGAGGTAAAGGTATTAAAGTGATTCTGCATGACCTTTACACTATCTTCATGAATGTTAGATATGAGACATAGAGACAGGATTCATATTTAAGTACAGGTGTTTTTGGAAAAATATGTATGGGAAGACCAGTATTCATGTTTATTTCATATTTTTTAATTTGAAATATGTATCACAAAAAGGCCATTGTACACATTTCACTGTCACAATGAACAAATGGAATGTGTATGTTCAGCTTTAAATTAATTCTGAGTAAATATTACACAATTTTGGTCTTGTAGCCAATAAACTCTGTTAGTACTGCTGGAATGAATGCATGTGTGTGCGTGTGCGTGTGAGTGTGAGTGTGAGTGTGCGTGCATGTGTGCGCCCTCAGAACCACCCAAAATAACCATATTTCCTTAACCAAATTTCCTGCAAGAATGTTTAAGGAAGGTACCATCACTTTGGGTGTGACTCATCTTGCAGAATCCTGTTTCTAAATATGTCAACTGTCTATATTTTTGGACTTTTCTTTGTTTGGGGTTTTAAGCAGATTGGACAGTCTGCTTTTTCAGTTTTTTAAATTGCATATTCCCTGGCCCGTAGGCAAGTGCCATGGGAATGGGAATGTTTTATTGCGTGTGGCTCTGCGAAAGGGTGCACGTGTTTTTGGAACCGTATCCCCCGTGCATAATTGCAGGTCACTCAGCAGCAGTCCGAAGGGCTCCCCCCACCCCCCACCCCCCCACCCCCCACCCCCGGACTCTGAAAACAGCGCAAGGCCTGGGTGGTCTCGCGCAGACGCTCCTCACTTCGTGAGCAATAATTAGCGTTAACGACGGAACGCTTCAGAAAAGCAAAGCCGCACTGAAGTTTCTAGCGAGACACCTCCACCCCCTTTCTCCGTGTATCCAAAGACCACATGAAAGAGCGGGAAAAGACTGAGTGATATGGTGGGGGAGAGAGAGGGGGGGGGGGGGGGGGGGGGGGGTTGGGGATCAGACAGTGCAGGTGCATGGACCTAAATTCCCAGGAACGTAGATGGAAGGTCGATAGATGAAAAATGCAGAGGTAAGTGGAGGCTTTGGCAGGTTAAGATTATAATTGAGTGAATACAGATGCGAGTGACTGTGGTGAAAATTATTATTTACGAACTCCATACTGCGCAACCCCCAAAATGATGTTTAGGTCTAGCACACAATGTAATGACAAATTAAGAGCGGCCGGGGAATGCTGGGCCGACAGCTCATTTTGTAGGAGCTTGTTTTTTTAAGGCGGCGAAATGTTCAATTCATATGAAGAAATGAATTGTGAAACGGTTCAATTTCAAAATGAACAGAGTTGCGATGGAAACGAGAAGGCGGCTCACATCAGTCCTGTGGTCGCACCGCAAATAAGTCAGTATTTTCACACTCAGCGCCTTTAAAGCATGCCTGAATATAACTGAGAGCACTCGGCTCTTGCTTAGCGGCTGCAGAAGTCATTATTGAACAATGTGATTTATTTCAGTTTGATGGATATTTTGCCTTTCTTTAAATATTTCTTTCATAAATTGGCCATAAAGCCACAGGTGGAATGGGGCGAGGGGTGCACCCCCCTCATGGAACCCAAGAAAGCCTTGGAGGAACAACTTGCTTTTTTCCCAATTACAGTGAACGACAGAAACGCCGCGCTCCCCGCCTGTACGTGGAGGGGAATTTCCCACAGAGCGAAGCGGCCATCAGATCTGCCTCTGCTTCTGCCTCTAACCTCGAGACACCTGCGGCTGTAGCAACCCGCATCAAAACGAAGACAGGAAAATAAACGATAAATCATATAAGCTTATAAAAATGACGAGTTAATACAGTGTTTTTCCGCACGCACGCACAAACTCTCTCTCTCTCTGTCTCTCTCTCCAACTGCCTCTGTTGCAGTGCGCTTTCCCTCAAACAGAGAGCATTACAGGGCCCTTTTCCGCAAACAGAGAGCATTACAGGGCCCTTTCCCTCAAACAGAGAGCATTACAGGGCCCTTTTCCTCAAACAGAGAGCATTACAGGGCCCTTTTCCTCAAACAGAGAGCATTACAGGGCCCTTTTCCTCAAACAGAGAGCATTACAGGGCCCTTTCCCTCAAACAGAGAGCATCACAGGGCCCTTTTCCTCAAACAGAGAGCATTACAGGGCCCTTTTCCTCAAACAGAGAGCATTACAGGGCCCTTTTCCTCAAACAGAGAGCATTACAGGGCCCTTTTCCTCAAACAGAGAGCATTACAGGGCCCTTTTCCTCAAACAGAGAGCATTACAGGGCCCTTTCCCTCAAACAGAGAGCATCACAGGGCCCTTTTCCTCAAACAGAGAGCATTACAGGGCCCTTTTCCTCAACCAGAGAGCATTACAGGGCCCTTTTCCTCAAACAGAGAGCATTACAGGGCCCTTTTCCTCAAACAGAGAGCATTACAGGGCCCTTTTCCTCAAACAGAGAGCATTACAGGGCCCTTTTCCTCAAACAGAGAGCATTACAGGGCCCTTTCCCTCAAACAGAGAGCATTACAGGGCCCTTTCCCTCAAACAGAGAGCATTACAGGGCCCTTTTCCTCAAACAGAGAGCATTACAGGGCCATTTTCCTCAAACAGAGAGCATTACAGGGCCCTTTTCCTCAAACAGAGAGCATTACAGGGCCCTTTTCCTCAAACAGAGAGCATTACAGGGCCCTTTTCCTCAAACAGAGAGCATTACAGGGCCCTTTTCCTCAAACAGAGAGCATTACTTGCTGGTGCAAAAATGACAGATCTCTCAGATGATCCATTGGAGGGGACCAGGGCTCTTAAGCACATTTTACGCAGCTATGGCTTCTCATATTTTTGTTTTTGTTTCATTTTCCTGAGACATCACCCCCAATTTAAAAGCCATTTTATTTCCTCTTCTATTTATTATCCTTGTTGTTTTAGTTGAAGGTGCCATGTTTTAGACTGCAATATCACAAGGTCTGCTCTGAGCTTATGGAGACGGTGGTTCTGATCTGACGGCGGTCGCCCGTAGCTGCAGAAAGGGTCAGGGGTTCTTATTGTGATCCATTAACCTTGCGCTGACCTTAAACATTGCTCTCACCCGTCCAAGGGTTTGACCCTTCCCCCAAATTACACCCCACACTCCCCTCTTAACCTCAGTCATAACTCAGAGCTCCTCAGCTCTGTCCATATGCAGACCCAAAAAAGAAAAACCCCTCGGGATCGCACGAACACAAACTCAAACTTAACTTAAAATGCGGCTTTGTAGACTGATACCGTTTGGACCAGTCATAGCTCCCAAAGTCGATCACTCCATTCCCTCAATTTTAAAATTAAATAATTGAATAGTATTACGAGTCCCTCTGTGTCCTCCGTCATCTGCCAGTTCCCCTGATTAGTCATAATTAATATTCCTCATGGAGCAGCTGTGGGGAGGTGCACGTCCTGCGCTGTGTATATTTAGTCTGCCGCAGCCAGCAGCTTGTGCCGCTGTTGACTCAGGAGCACAAACAATGCGGCTTGTGTCATTCTTCCCTCCGTCTGCCCACCAGTTGTGATGGGAGTCCCATCCATCTGTGAATCACACGGGGCCCTTCACAGCACACTGACAGTAAGGTCCACCGTTCTTTACTCAACACTAACTTCATGAAACGGGCAGAAGAACATTCTGATCCTTAAATGTTCTTACAGTAGTTCCCCATGCTGTAGCCCAGTTCTAATGTTCTCCCTTTGTCATTTCCATGTATGTCTTGGTTCCCATTTCTACCAGCTAGTATTCAAATTCACACTCTCATTTTTTTTCCACAAAACCATTCATTCAGTATTGTTCCGTTCATTGCTTTTCTTTAGTAGAATTTGCTACAATGCTTCCAGTGCTTCAATACGTGGAAATTAATTAAGACTGCAATGTGTCACACAGGCTGTGCATGTGTGTGTGCGTGTGTGTGTGTGTGTGTGTGTGTGTGTGTGTGTGTGTGTGTGTGTGTGTGTGTGTGTGTGTGTGTGTGTGTGTGTTGTGTGTGTGTGTGTGTGTGTGTTAATTCATAATGTACTGGCACTCAGTTCCACCTCCTTTTACGGATTACAACTTGATTAAACACCTCCTCCATGTGACGTTTCATTAAAACAGTTTTAAAGTTTGTCTAGCGGGGATGATTTCGTTTGTGGTCGTCACCATGGAGACGCATTCGCAATTTTACTCGGGAATGTCCGTTGGATCTGCAGCCATGGAGTTTACCATCGCTCTTCACCGGAGTTGAAGATGTCGGGACTGATCCAGGACTGCGGGCAATCTTCAGAAGGCCACCAGGGAAGGAGAAATTAATGTGGGGGGAGGAGTGAGGCGGCTACTGGGAAGGCTGAGCTCTGTTTTGACAGTGGACAGAGACCACAACACTGCGTGTAGCCTATGGAGGAAAGTCGTGTAGGCCATGGAGGAAAGTCGTGGAGGCGGAGTTTGTGTGTTGGACTGGTTGATGACATTGGACATCTCGGGACAGCGGGGGCTATTTTAATCATGATGTTTGGCTGTATTATTGTACATGTTTGTTTGTGTATTGTGGGTCTGCCCCACTGTCTGTCTTTTTTGTTGTTGCTGGTGGCTACAACTGAAGTTCCCTATTGGGAAAATAAAAGGTATTCTATTCTATTCTATTCTAAAGATCATTGGATAATTCCACATGGAACCTTTTCACTCCATGTTCCTTCCTGGTTTTGGTTTGAGTACCGGTTGCTCAGCAATGGTGTTCTATGAAGGTACTATAGGGGATGCACAATCGCAATCTCAACCTCCACCCCCCATCTGCCCCCTCCACCCCGCACCCCCAGCTTGATTGTGATCCACCCCCACCCCCCTCCCCAGCCATGAGATCAGAACACTGTCCCTTTATAAAAACTTTATCTTGAGACCAGTGCATCTCCTCCCTCTTATCCTCCCAGTACACACAGGCCTTGAGCCCAGCCTGTAACTTCTACTGACCAGCACAAGAGAGGGACAGAGCACAGAGAAAGCTCCTTATGGGGTTTTGGTTATGACTGCAAATGTGGCAAGAAAGTTACTTTGAGTCACTCCATGAAATGCATTAAATTAAGTCTCCTATACTGTGACAGGCCCAGTTCTGCACCTTCTTGTGGTACACAGTGAAGTTGACAGGCTCAGGGAGCTCCATGTGTCTGGTCATAGGCAGCGTGGTGGTGATGATGTCAGAATACATCTCTGTGACATTTTCACTCTTGAAGAAACTGGGACTCATGAGCTTCTCCATCCCACTGACTGACATCAGAACTGCAGCAGTGGATCCTGGGCCAGAGAGACACTGGTTATTCGCCATCATCATCTTCCATCACCACAAGTCATTTCATCATCATCAGCATCACCATCAAAATCATCATCATCGCTTTGCATCCTGGGTTTTCAACAGGATGTGCGTGGCCAGACTTCATATAACTGACTAAGTGACTAGATTTAGGAAAAATTAATTTTAATGTAACCCTTTTTCATTTATGATGGGGGTCGCCATTTTCTATTCCTCCATCAGCAGCGGATAGGGGAACAGGGTGGAGGACTCCATGAAGTCATGACGTGATAGATCCCGGCTGGAAATGCGCTCGCAACCATTTTGGCTACAGACATGCGGAAACCTTTGTTAGACACTATCAGAAGACCTCTCCGTGCAAAGGGTAGGGAGAGAGGAGGGAGG